>OX453085.1:6413714-6856671 GCA_949699795.1 Spicauda simplicius
GGGTGTGGTTGCCGGCACACTTTCACATGAGGCGGCTATCATAGTCCTCAGGAGTAGCAACGCATCTGTGATTGACTTCAAGTGGAACCCATGTTCTGTATGAAGTTGATTACAGATGTGCATGGGCGGTAGTGGCCACTTACCATCAGGTGGACTGCATGTTCGTTTGCTACTTCAGTCAGATAAAAAAAGAAACACAAAAGACGACAAACCCGCTCACTATTTTGAAGGATTTTCTCAGTCGAGGTCATGTTCCGATCCGGTGGTAGTGTAAGAAAAACATTATCACTGACAATTTGTAAAAGTCCTGTAGGCCTAAATAAAATTAAGACATATTTCAGTATTTTCCACTACCCATTTACAAGTTTGAGGCTCAATTGTCGCCGTAGATCTATGTAGGTAAACAACTTGTGATGACGTTGTTGCATGACTTGCATGAAGCCTTAGTCCTCATGATTGGTAAGTCTGATATCAGGCGAAAACCTTAGTCTTCATAAGTGGCAAGGCAAGTTCGGCTGAGGTACCTAAAACACCGCTTCTATGAGGAGCTAGTTACAAATCGCCTCTTTACAAGAATGACATGTTATCTTGAAAACTACAATTACTATTAGATTACTACTTATTGGAGGCCAATTGTTGACTTACACAAAATAAAATTCCTTAAATTAAATGGACTTACACAGAGCTTACCTAAGGACTTACCGGCAAATTTATGAAAAAACATGATACCTAATTATGAAATTCAACAAAAAATAACAATTTGTACTTGCCACGTTGGTTCTTGTAGTAAAGAGGCAAAATTTCCATGACGGACAGTGATCTGCATATGAACTGCAGGCTCGTTTGCTACTTCACTCGAAAAAAAACTGTAGGTATCCGGCATTGCCATCCCCGGAATATTACCATTCCTGGATACGTACTCCTGAATTAAGCGGAACGCCACAACAGTGGACTAAAAATATGAGGAACGTATTCCCGTACTAAAAGTACCTTTACCTTTTAACCCGAAAAAATCGCTTTCGAGAAGTCCAAAAAATGGCTACGTATAGACGAATCGGAGCACATTACTAGTTTAGCACAGTGTCATTAAAGATAGCGCGATAAATATTATTTAATTATCTCCAGTAACAATATATACTCCAACAAGTTATCACGGATTCTTGTTTTACGCATGTAAGTATTGTGATACTAAGTTATTTACACATTTCGCCTGCTTCGGTCTCGTCTACCACAATGAGTATCCTGTATTTTATTCCATACTTCCATACTAATACTAATATTAGGTATAAATGTGAAAGTGTGTTTGTTTGTTCCTCTTTTACGTTGCCACATAGCTATTACATGATATGGTTTGTATGCTGGGAGATAGTTTGGAGAGCGGAGAGTGACGTAGGCTACTTTTTACCGCGATCTCTCATTCCCATGAGAATATCGATGTTTTGTTACACATTACAAATTACAACTGTAATTATTTTAATGTATATTTGTAAGCCACTCAGTGGCAGAATAAGCGATTAAATAAAAATGTTTGAATACTAACTGTACCTATGTCACCTTATTCACAAATAAATTGATTTGATTTGATTTGTTAGTTGATACATATTTAGTAGTTCCAGACGTTGTTAATAAATGCCGTTATTAAAATTCATTTGCAAGATCTGAATCACACTATCAAATGCTAATGTTAGTTCCCTTTGTCCGTGCGGGCGTAGCTGCGGGTAAGAGCTAGTCTAGGTCATGAACTATGTGTGTGCCAAATTGCAGCAAAATTCGGTAAGTAGTTGTTGCGTGGAAGACAAACACACATCCTCACAAATTTCACATTTATGATCATCACTAAGATAGTAAAGTCACTAAACTAAAGCCTATTTATTTCATTATTAGTAAGTAAATATGCTTGTCCCACCCTTAGCAAGAGTTTATTGCGTTTCTTTAAAACAGTTATCAATCTGGGGGTACGGCAGAGCCTCCGCCAAGTCGAGCAAAAAAGCCACACGGCCGTACCATACTTTTCTGGCAATTCGGGCCACTTTCTTCTTCACATTTAAAATACAATTAGTGTTTAGTGTATGAATCAAGGAAAAACTAAAATACTATCTTTATAGAAGCATCTAACCTAACCAAAATAGCAGCACTTAACACTGTTTTTATAAGAGAACGAGTTCATAGATATAATTTGTATTTAAAATAATAATTTGTGTAGAGCGACCAAACTTTTCGTTTTGGGTGACAATGACTTATAGTTAGACTAAGCCTCTAAGGAATGTGACCTACATTTCCTTTTATTTTTTTCATATTTTTTCGCCATCGCTTAAGGATGATCGCGACGGATTAAAATATGTCGTATTAAATTGGGGAAAATGGTTTAGTCTTCCTATTTCCGAATTTTTTCCGCTTCTTTGAGGTTACGGATAGACACGCTTTCTACACTGATAGCCCCACACTAGGATTTTCTCCGCGGTGTCGTGGGTACCACACAAGACGAATACACAAACACCCAGACCCAGAACATGAATCTAAACTTATCATTCAGATACCTGTCCGGCCGGGAATCGATCCCGGGACCCATTGCGCGTCAGACCGGTAAGATCACCGCTCCGCCACGCGGGTCGTCATAACAAAGTAGATACATTTTTTTATTATTGGATGCGCCTTAAGCCCAAAGGGGTTTGGAAAAAGGAAACTAAGTAAGTAGTTAATGTATGTTCTTTATATTTCAGGTTGTAAAAAATTGTTACAATGCTGAAAAATCCAAATTATTTATACGGCAGTAATAACATAACTGTGCCGGCGAAATTACATTTTGGGGAATTTATTTTGTCAAAATTATGGGAAAATAAGGAGAGAATTGCAACGGCAAGTATCTTTTTGATATATTTGTTCGTCGTTTACTTCGTAATATTGGAAACTGATTTCTTAGATGAAACAGCTGTGGATATTTACCGCACTGGCTAAGTGCGAATTAGTGTAGGTACTTCACACACCTCCGAGAACTTTTTTTTTAAAGAATTCTCGGGTTGGTTTCCTCACGATGTTTTCCTTCACCGAAAAGCAGTGATAATTAATTTCTAATACGCACATAAATCAGTGGTGCTTGCCTGGGTTTGAAACTCGGGTCTCCCGATTGAGAGGGCAAGTATCAACCATTAGGCTATCACCATAGACCATTAGGCTATGCTTCAACCTTATATAGAAAAATAAATATAGTGGCTACGTAACGTCAAGTTCATTGCATGTATTTTTGCTATTTCCATTAAATTATAGGTACAATAAAAACAGTCACCATGCAATGGAATGCAAAGTATCTTTAATTACTTGATGGTGTAATTATTAAATTAAAATACTACTAAGGGTACTATAATTTGTATAATAATTACCTACTTAGTACTTAGCAGTCTACTCATATTAATTGCATTAATTTAAATATTCATATTATTGGTTACATAATTACAATTATTAATTTACATCGCAATTTTGGTTAATTACCTGGTAATTACGCGATCCATAATTGATTTGACAAACTAAATTTAAAAACAACTACGACTCGCTTGTCGTCCGTTACAAGGTTGAAAGTTGCTCAGCAATTAAGGTGTTTTGAACTTTATCTATAAATACATAGCGTTGATATTTGACAACGTATATTAAAGAGATTCTTTCAAATTTATCAAATCGTGAACAAAAAATGTGAAAATTAGCGAAAGTGAAAGAGACAGCTGTTTTATTTATGTTCTTTTATGGAGATTGTTATTTTTCACTTCATTTAAAACATTTAGTAATAACAGTGATTGCTTATTACTTTGACAATCGTAATAAGATTGTTAAAATTGATCGTACGTAAGTAATAATCAGATAAAGCAGTGATAGCCTAATGGTTGAGACTTGCGCTCTCGATCGGGAGGTCCGAGGTTCAAACCCAGGCACGCACCACTGATTTTTCTAAAATTATGTGCGTATTAGAAATTAATTATCACTGCTTTTCGGTAAAGTAAAACATCGTGAGGAAACCTACACCAGGTGTGTATTTAAAAAGTTAGACACAGAGTTATTTAAAAAAAAGTTCTTGGAGATGTGTGAAATCCACCAACTCGCACTAGGCCAGCGCGGTGGACTATGGCCTATAACTCTCTCATTCCGAGAGAAGACCCGTGCCCAGCAGTGGGACAATAAAGGGTTGACGATACTACACTTTTCTAATAAATCGTAATTTAATATCAGCATGTCTATAATCGCACCTTTAAATTCCAGATAAATGGCGAAACTAACGAAACGCAAACATATAAGGAAATGGCGGAAGAGGCGATGAATGTTGCTGTCTCGCTCGTTCGTATGGGCGTTAGAAAGGGAGATGTTGTGGCAGTTTGTACGGAAAATAGACGAGAGTTTTGGGGTACTGCGATCGCCGTTATATGTTCTGGAGCTGTATTAAGTCCGATTAATATGGGATATACTAAAGGTAATCCTTTTTATGTATTTTATACTTTAGAAGTAGCAAACGAGCATGCAGTCCATCTGATGGCAAACGGTCAGTGTCGCCCAAGGAGATCCGTAATCAAATTCAGGTATCCTCGGGTGACAGGTAAAACTCACTAACTACAGAATATACAACATGAAGTTAAAATAATATTTTTATAATAATAATTTATATCATTAAATATATCGTACAGGTACAGAATAGTGTATTTAAGTGAAAAAATCGGGATTATACAATTTTGTAGCTAGTGGGTTTTTCTTGTCATCCGACGGTATATAAGTAATATAACTCAATCACAGTTGCGTTACTACGCTCAAGGACTAAGATAGTCGCCTTATATGTAAGCGGCAATCACATCCTTTCACCGAAACGTAAGGACTGCTTCACGTAAAATAGGAATTTCTTTGAAGTTCTCACCTCCTCTATAGTTATGTTACCATAGTACCTACATTTGATATTATATTTAGAAATCCATTTTATTTTTTTGTCCTACCGTCTAACATGTGAAAACGAGACAAATGTATCTCCATTGTTATGAAAAGAATTCGGCAGTATATTTTGTCTCACTCACACGTTAGTAACACTCCTATTTGCGTCCCGCTCAGACATTACTGAATACGTTTAGAGCGGGATAGACGCAGAAATTCTTCAAAAGCAGAAAGAATAGCTACCTCCTTCATTATTATATTGTCCTAGTACATTTGCAATAGATATTTGAAAATGAAATCAATAATAAAATTAATAAAAAGCCAATTTATTTGACTTTCCAGACGAACTAAAGCACGTAATGGCCATTTCAAAACCGAAATACGTAATTTGTTCACCAAAAGCCTATACCGCTCACTCAAAAACTTTTTCAACTCTAAAACATATACGAAAAGTAATTGTTTACGGAGACGAGAAACCAAATGACGTTATACTTTACAACTATTTAGCGTTCGCCAAAAGTGGTGGAAACATTTATGTGAATTATGACGAATTTGATACTGTAGACGTACGGACAGCTGATGATTTGCTGTTTATACTATATTCGTCTGGGACAACTGGATTGCCTAAAGGTGTAATGTTGACACATCTGAATTTGTTGACTATGAGCTTGCAGTAAGTATTTTGTTTGATTTTGTATTGTAATTCCAATTTATTTAAACACTTAAATTGTATTAAGTATATGTAGCAACATATGTAGGTATACGACAACGTCGAAAGAAGGGTTTTAAACGCATGTATGTACGTAAGCATGCATGTGTGTATGTATATGTCTATTTTAACTCGTTAAACAGCCTAACTGGGCTGAAAGATTTTAATATATAAACTTCCGTTGGATTGATATGCCAATTGTTTTGAAAAACTAAACGTAAACAAGCAAAGACACAGCTCAAGTATAATTTTAAAATTAGGATATCTATCAGTTCCTTTGTTATTTTTTTCTCAGACCAGAAGATAATTCTATCGAATCGAAGGTATTGGTGGTCACCCCATGGCATCACGCCATGGGCTTAGTGGGGTGCTTCTCTTACCTCGCTGCCGGCAGGACCGTCATCTACATGCCTAGGTTCGAACCTGGGTTGTATCTGGATACTATTGAGAAGCATAAGGTGAGTAGCAATACCTAATTCTCGCATGAAATTGAAGCAGAAATTGAAGATTTTTTTTTGTGGGGGAAACTTTCAAAAGGTACACTACGACGTGGGAGCGACGCAGGGTTATGTGGGACTTTTACCGCACTTAAACCCCCCCGGAGGCCGTCCTCAGTGCTTCGGGATCTCCAACGGAACACAACCGGAGTCTTCCGAACGCGATGCCCTTTTCGGGCTCCTTGTAATCTTTGCGGCGGTATGTGACCACATTTACCACCGTCCTTCCCGGGGTCGTCTGATCGAACGGTTCGAGCCCCCACTCTAACCGCGCAACCCCAGAAGCCCCTTTCAGTCTCCTCTTACGCCACGCAGGGGATACCGTAGCCCTATTCTGATCGTGGAACTACAGGGACGAGGTTGTCGACCCCCTAATAAGTTTTATTCGTCTGTTCCAGGTGCAACAAATCACATCGGTACCACCGATACTGATCACACTATCGAAGTACCAGTCTAATCATGATCTTAGTTCAATTAAGCTTATATACTGCGGAGCTGCGCCATTGAAAACTGAAACTATTAACGCTGTTGTTGCCAAGTATGTATCTAACCTAACCTAAACTAACCTAACCTACCAATTTTGAAGTTGGTAGAATTAGCGTAGTTCGGTCGGGGAAGTACCACCGCCACACCTATTTCCAACGTGAAGCATTTCTTGCGTTTCGATGGAAGGGCGTGGTTGCCGGCACACTTTTATATGAGGCGACCATCATAGTCCTCGGGAGAAGCAACGCATGTGTGATTGACTTCAGATAGAACCCATGTTCTATTTGAGGTTGCTCACCGATTTCCATGGGCAGCAGTGATCACTTACCATCAGGTGGATTGCATGCTCGTTTGCTACTTCAATCAGATAAAAAAAAAGTTTACCGAATTAGTTCTTAAAATTAGCAAGCTGAACGGACTCCGGTCGTAGACCAATAGCCGATGTGGGAGAAAGGTCCTCAAGTGGCAACCACGTTTAGGCAAAAGGAACACAGGTGGTCCCTCATACCAGGTGGAGCGATGACCTGAAGAAGTACTGTCTTCTTCAGGAAACCGTTGAATTTAGAGAGCACATGACCGGTTGGAGTGGCGCCAGGAAATTGAAAGCGATAATAACGGTACTAGGATGGTGCAGAGGCAAGAAGAATTTTTAGGGAAATCCGCAGATCTGATTTAGTCCATACCCTATGAAAAATAGCTGAATGTAAAATCTTGCTACTTACGAATAGCCTCACGAAGTTAAATGACATAAACCATAGTAAATTGGACCACATTATTTCCCCAGGTTCCCAAACGCAGACACAGTTCGCCAAGGCTACGGCATGACGGAAAGCACATTAGCTATTTGCAAGTCACTTGTGGTCGATAAAGCTAAAGTTGGCAGCGTTGGGACCGTAGTTAAAACCACAACTCTTAAGGTATGATCTGAGTATGCATTTAATGTATTGTAGCCACTTTAATTCAAGGTGGTAGAACCAGTGTAGTTCGACCGGGGAAGTACCATTGCCACACCTATTTCTAGCGTGAAGCATTTCTTGCGTTTCGATAGAAGGGTGTGTTTGCCGGCACACTTTCACATGAGGCCACAATCATAGTCCTCGGGAGAAGTAACGCATCTGTGATTGACTTCAGATGGAACTCATGTTCTGTATGAAGTTGATTACAGATGTCCGTCAACGGCAGTGATCACTTACCATCAGGTGTACTGCATGCTCGTTTGCTACTTCAGTCAGATAAAAAAAAATAGTTTACTATTTTCTCAAAACAAGCATTGTTCATATTTTCGAGTGTAATTTCAAAGTACATAGCAAGGTATGGCCGAAAACGCAAAATTTCATCATGCAGTATATGAACGAAACTACTAATTCACTCACCCATTTGGGGAGGAGGAAGGTACTCTCACTAGCACCGCTTGGAGATACAAAGAAGAAAGTCTCAGTTGAGTATGTAAGAATATTGTAACTGATAATTTGTAAGCCCTTTTACGCACTAGCGGTTAACCGCAGGTGCGGCAAACCGCGCGGCTAGCCGCTTTTCCAGTTCAATATGCAACCGCTTGTGATTGTACGCACTTAATCGCCACAAAATTAAACCGCGGCGGTTGAAAGAAGAGCTGCGGCTGACCGCTATGGCGGCCAATCGCGAAGAAACCGCGATGAAACTGCGTCAAGCAGTTGGACCGCACTAACGATCCCAACCGCTAGTGCGTAAGAGCGCTAAGTTACTCTGGCCTGCACAAAATAAAGACATTTCATTATATTTTAGATAGTCGACATCGAAACACGAAAGCCCTTAAGTAAATTTCAAGAAGGCGAGATCTGTGTAAAGGGCCCATTGATAATGAAGGGATACATTGGAAAGGACAGAAAGGAAGACTTTGATGAAGAAGGGTTTTTTAGGACAGGAGACATCGCGTATTATGACGAGGAGGGCTATGTGTTTATTGTTGGACGACTGAAGGAACTTATTAAATACAAAGGCCATCAGGTAAGTGCTGTCTTTAATGTATGATCAGCTTCTAATGAAATGAAATTAATTTATTGCGAGAATGTAGTACACAAAGATGGTTACAATCTTACAATGAGAAAAATAGTACATTCTACCATGACAATGGTGTGCAATCATGTCGATTGTAAGATTAGAACTATTAAATAAATCGTAATTATAATTAACATTAGAAGTATATGTAAATTGCATCTTAATTAGTTTTTAATGTCACGCATGTCATTATTATTACTCTATTTAAAGGTGTTTTTTAAATATTGCTCACATGAGAGTAGCAAGTGATGGACCTAGGAAAGGGTAGGTATTTGGCACTTTTTTGCATTTTCAAGAAGAAAAAAGACAAGCTTCGAGACAGAAAACTTTGAGACGCCAAATAATAAAAATCCAATGCGCTTTTTAAATCGCTGGAGGGAGAAGAGCACTACCACTCTTCTGTGGCCCTTGTATATCAAATGCATTTATCATTGTCTAACCTAAATAATAATAAATAAACCTAAACATAAACTTGGGCAACGTAAGGTCTCTAGCACATGGCGTATTTTAAACGCGCAAACGACGCGCTGGTAACGCACGGCTACACGCTTCAAACGAGATTTGAACGCAATTTTGTAACCTGAGCACACGGGGTGATCGTGAAACGTGCGTCTACTGCGCGTATACGCTCCGGTATAGCGATACAAATATACATAAAATATGGGTTGTCTGCGCGTTTAAAATGTATCGAATGTCATCACATCAAACGAGATCTCAACGCGCTTGACACGCGCATTTGTATCGCGTTTTACGCGCGTTTGAATCTGTAAAAACGCAAAAATCGGCATCTACGGCGCAGAAAACGCGTGTAGCCGTAACGCGCGTTGTCTGCGCGTTTAAAATACGTGTGCTAGGGGCCTAAGAAGAAATTAAAAGTGAAATAAACAAGTTGAAAACAGTTGTTTCAAAACTGTCAATGCAGGTGGCGCCAGCGGAAATAGAAGCTGTGTTACTCCAACATGAGGGTATCAGGGATGCAGGTGTCATTGGTGTGGCGGATGATGACGCGGGGGAAGTTCCACTGGCTTTCGTGGTTCTGCAGCCAGGAGCCATCCTTACTGAGGATGACGTGAAGAAATTCGTCGCCGAGAAGGTACAATCATCACCTTCGATCTTTTATTCATTTCCATATCATTATGATAAAAAAAATATGTGTGCGTGTACTAGCGTACACTCGTAAGAAGTGAAACTTCTTTATGACGTTATTTTTCAAAAAATAATTTACTATATGCAACTTTACAGAAATTGGTTAAGTAAAGTTAAATTAGATAAAGTTTAATAAAAGGCTTTTATTAAACTTTATCTAATAATCTAATCTATAATAATCTATCTAATATCACGCGTGGTAGGGATAAGAAAAAGATGGCGCGTAACGGAAAAAAAAGATGGCACGTAACAGAAAAAGATGGCGCGTAACAAAAAAAGATGGCGCGTAACGAAAAAATGTTACACTGAATTTTTTTCCAACCCCGATAAAGAAGTTTCACTTCAAAAAGAGCAAATGTCTTTTTTTATGAGATTAAAGTAGTAGATTAAAGTTCAGTAAGTAAATGAACCTGCTGTCCACCTGATGGTAAGTCACCGCCACTTCTACTGTAAGCAGCTGGTCTACAGGTGGTAGAACCAGTGCAGTTCGACCGGGGAAATACCACCGCCACACCTATTTCTAGCGTGAAGCATTTCTTGCGTTTCGATAGAAGGGTGTGGTTGCCGGCACACTTTTGTACGAGGCGACCATCATAGTCCTCAAGAGTAGCAACGCATCTGTTATTGACTTCTGATAGAACCCATGTACTGTATAAAGTTGTTTACAGATGTCCATGGGCAGCAGTGACTACTTACCATCGAGTGGACTGCATGCTCATTAGCTCTCAATTACATAAAAAAGTCTTCTTAAACTGTATGTTATCTGTCTGATTTAATTTTATTCAGTGTAAACTTCTTATTTTATATTTTTGCAGCTATCAAACCCTAAAAGACTCCGTGGTGGAGTTCGATTCGTTCCGGAAATTCCCAAAAATCCGAGTGGCAAGATTCTACGTAATCGACTTAAGAAAATGTTGAAAGCTAGGAAAAGTAAACTGTGATTTGTAAGAGATAACTTAAGTACTATGAGCTGAAGATAACTTATACCCAAGGATGGACGTACCTAATATTTAAACGTAAATTCATAAAGATAACTATGATATAATAATAATGTTTAAATTTAAAATAATAGAGAAAACATTTTGTAAAAAAGGCCACTAGAAAAAATATCGAAACTTTTAAAAATCTGCTGACTGGCGCAGTAGGTAGGTATATCATGATTGGCTCATAATTCGTTTAATGTATTATATACGAAATCATGTACACAATTGTCTGAATGTTTAAGTAAGTAAACGTAATAATTTAAGATATTATGAAAATAAAGGTTAATTTATATAAGTATATAAAGCTGTTATATAGCTAGGCAGAACATACAATGAAGTGAGTGTAGGAAATTGTGGTAGGTCAGATATTTGATTCCAGGCACTTGAAATATACCGATGAAGGAAAATATTGTGAAACTAGCTGAAACCCGCAGCTTCGCCCGCGCTTAAAAAATACATGACATATTCATAGTTATTCAAGGGGAATATTTCTTTCATACATATATTTTTGGTATCTTGAACCGTTTTCGCAGCGCACGCAACGAAAGCCCTCAAGGATGAATAATTTTCCTTGTTTTTTTTCACATTTTCCATGATTTCTTCGCTCCTAATAATTGCAGCGTGATGTTATATAGCCTAAAGCCTTCCGCGATAAATGGTTTATTCAACACAAAAATATTTTTTCAATTCCAACCAGTAGTTCCTGAGATTAGCACGTTCAAACAAACAAACAAACTCTTCAGCTTTATAATATTAGTATAGATTAGTAATAAAATTCTTTACTGGAATAACATATACACATTTATAAATTGACACTGGGATATATTTTAAGTAAAAATAATATTGGTGTTAAGATGCTCTTACATACGAGTATTTTACAAAATACATGTTTATAAAAAAATTTTTGGTCTTTTTAATCGAGTTCCTAATCTAACCTAAACTTTCTTTAAACAATTAAAATTGTTACATTGTTAATAAAACCGCCTCCTTAAAAAACAAATCAATTGCTTTTTCTTTAA
Organism: Spicauda simplicius; assembly: GCA_949699795.1. Lineage (NCBI taxonomy): Eukaryota > Metazoa > Arthropoda > Insecta > Lepidoptera > Hesperiidae > Spicauda > Spicauda simplicius. The sequence goes on from OX453085.1 coordinate 6,425,491, forward strand.
TTATTTATTTTTATAATGCATATATATTTGTAAGAGTATACTTATTTGCTTAAAAATCATCGCAAATCAGAAAAAGTGCACAATCCAACGGACAGATGTAGTTATCATTTCTGATTACATATATTGTGTTAAAGCTACCTACTTAATTGCTCATAAAAGTACAATGTCTGAATCATCCATCCATCCATCAGCTCTTTGATGTCCACTGTTGGACATAGGCCTCCTCTAAATGGCGCCACTCCAAAATGTCAATGTCAGAATGTCACTTATTATTTTTACTACATAATCTAAAGCTATAAATTTCCGAGACTTGAAGAGTGATGCAGAATTCAACTCCTCCATAGTTATATTACTCTAGTACATTTGCAATATGTATATTTTAAATGCGATTTTAATTAAACTACCGTCTAACATGTGAAAGAGACAAATGTATCTCCATCGTTATGAAAAGAAATCGACAGTATATTTTTGTCTCACTCCCACTTTAGTACTAACTCTTTTTACGTCTTGCTCTTACTTTGCTGAAGACGTTTAGGGCGAGAGAGATGCACAATCTCTTTGAAATAATCGTTGACCTCCTCCATAGTTATAGTAGCCTAGTACTTTCACCATGAATATTTAAATTTAGGACTTTAATAACAAAAATTAAACAAGGTGCGTTGGGACAGCAATATCGAGTATATTTTTGGTGGTTTTCGTATCTTTCTTACGTATAACATTTTAATTCGACATACCATAGAATGGGTGGAACGCGCTGATGATGGAGTTTTCCGTTCTGACGCAACTCGCTTTTTTGCGGGAAATAAATGCCAGATATATTGTATGTCAATCCTTTTGTAAAACTATTGAGATTTAGTGAAATAGAACATTCTTATTTACGTGCGAATTATTTTTAATTCTTCTCGCCCAATCATGATAAAGACCGTACTTTTAAATTTCATACTGTCGATCTTATACAAGCGGAATAGAAATAGATAAATGCATATTAAATTAAAAAGCAATTGTGTGCCACTCGCATTAATTGTACACCATTAGAGCGAGAGAAAAGCATTATTTCTTTCTCACCTCCTCTTATGTTTATATTTCGATTTTTTTATTCTACCGTCTAACTTATGAGAGACAAATGTATCTTCATTGTTATGAAAACAAATCGACAGTATATTTTTGTCTTACTCGTACGTTAATACAAACTCTATTTGCGTCCCGCTCTTGTGAGCGAATAGATTCTGCGTCTCGCTCTTAACTTGTGTTTAGAGCGAGACGCAGAATCTTTATTAACAAATCATTCACCTACTTCATAGTCATATTGTCCTAGTATTTCAGTCTCCCATTTTCGTTTCGCATTGTATCTGGGTTAAATTTATTCCCCATGCGGGCAAAGAAATTTCACTTTAATATAGTTAAAATATATGTAATTATTAATTTCAAAGCATTAACAAACCATAATTTAGATGCAGTAGTTAATAGATAGGAATTATATGAAAAAGATAAATTGTCATGATTATACAATTAGTTTAAAATAGTCAGAATTAATACTGACAGTTTTTTTTTTTAAATTACATTACAATAACTTGGCATTACTTTTTGAAAGTTTCCCCCTCGAAAACAAAAAAAAAGGTGATACAAATAAAAACTCCAGTAAATACAGCTTAAACTTTATTATTATTACATAGGCACTGTAACATTGGACCGTCTGTAATACTGTTCCCATAAGATCTTGTCCTGCTCCAAACGGAACGCAAGCGAGCAACATTACAACTGGTAAAGAACATTACAAAAATATGTATGAAAAATCCAATTTATCAAAAAATGTAAGAGTATTTTTTAAGGTTCATTGATATATTGTATTTCAAAAGTTCTGCACTTCTCAAAGGGCGTGTAAGGGGGGGGGGGGGGGTCCGCACACCTTTAGCATAGACGGAAAAAACAAATCTTGATTGATATACATACCTAAATTGTTTTTCCACGAATTTTGAGAACGTTTCGGACTTATCTTAGCAATTAGTATTTTTTTTTATCTGACTGAAGTAACAAACGAGCATGCAGTCCACCTGATGGTAAGTCACTGCCGCTCACGGACATCTGTAATCAACTTCATACAGAACATGGGTTCCATCTGAAGTCAATCACAGATACGTTGCTACTCCCGAGGACTATGATGGTCGCCTCATATGAAAGTGTGCCGGTAGTAGCATGTAGCTTCTTGGATTTAAAAAAAAAACTGTTGCCGTTATTTCCTCGATTACGTCCCCCCCCTCCCCCCCCCCTCCCGTTCGATTAACAAAACGCCCGTGATTCTCCATAAACAAAGACAATTTGACCTACTTATGCAAAACAGCCAATTTTGTCAAAATTTTGGTTCAATTATAATTTTAGGTTTTTTTTTTTAATAAAATCTATTTATAATGTTGCACAAAATAATTTATTCTATGTATACTTCTATGTATACAAAACTGATATTATTGAAAATCATCAAAATTTTTAAAAAAATACAGGAGGAAAACTCGTTGGTTCCTTTTTGCAAAAGTAGGTCCAATTTTAGATTAAGCTCTCTTTTGAACCATAAGAACTTTAATGAGTCGCTCTCTTAGCTATTCCGTTATAACCTTCTTGTGATGTACTTAAAATAATAACAAAACCTACTGGTTAAGGCAACAATGGAAGGGTACCTCCGTACGATAAATCGTGATGTTTCATGATAATATTTTATTTGAACTTATACTTCTCTTGACGAATATATAATAAATAAGAATAAAACAGCGCTTATGCTGATATATTTTTTTCTATTATCGAATCTAGTGAGAGTAACTAGTATTGACATACCTGTTTATACCTGTCTACCCAGTAGTTCGTCCAGGTAAATGATAGTCTACCCTACGTTTGCACATTCTACATGTTCTATACTTTAAGTCCAGCATAAAATTTTATTATTATCTTAATATTGCAAAATTTTATAAAAAATCATTTTTCAAAAAATAATTAAAAATATTCTGTCCAGGATTTCTGCTGTCTACCTATTTTTAATTTATTTTCTAATGTATGAAATTTATTATAAAATTAATTTGATTCTCTTATCAAACCGGTACGTTTCGATTTAGATTCGGATCTTAGACTAATAGGAAACATACACGGATAGATCTCCTCTTTTCTTTGGAAAGACGGTTATGATCGTTGAATTGTTAATTGAATCTTTCCTCTGATAACAATTTTATATGAATACCAACTTATTTGACTGCATATTGGTAATAAATGGGACCGGGGTGTACTGTTTTTAATACAAACGCATTAAAAAATATGCTAATATGTGGAATAATCGATTTTAAAATGAGTATTTAATCAAATAAATATTTATCAATATTATTTTTTTCAGTACGCCAGAGGAGTATAACTTCTAGTTTAACTTTTTAAATTATTTCTAACATGGATTCCAGTCCTTCAGCCAGAAAAATAAAAAAATCCAAATTCAAATTTCACCATACGAAGGCACTTTACATCTAACCCGCAGATAAAAAATAATAAATAGAATAAATCATTTAAACCTAACGTGCTAACATTTGCAACTAACAATTAATTTTTAATAAGCTGTATATTAAAACAATGTAAAACTATTGGCAATCTATATAGCAGGAGATAAAACAATTATTCAATAAAATATGGGAATGTAAACGATAAAACGTGGCAGTTACTTATTATGCGTTTATTTTTCGTATCGTTAAAGATTTTCATCATGGCCGCGCGACTTTCTGCGCTTTAATAATAAATGTATTGATGGTATTTTATTTTTATTTCAAATTGTTGTTACCGTGAATATACTCTTTTTTTCCTTATAGCTTTATTTCTTTCTTTATTATTTTATAATAAAAAGTCGTTGGAAAAGCGCTTAGCTACATACATTTTTAGTAAATTATTCACTAACCGATTTAAACCTCTGACAAAAATTGTAATCATTACTATTATTATTTTTTATAACATAGAAACAAACGAGCATGCTCACTGATGGTGAGTGGTCACTGTCTTCCATGGACAACTATAAACTTCATATAGGGGTATATGTGAAGTCACAGATGCGTAACTGCACCCAAAGATTAAGATGGTTGTCTCTAATTAAATTGAGCCCATAATATTTAAAATAGGAACTGAAAGACGGTACTTTACTTATCAAGTGTTATACAACTGATTTGCTGCATAAAATAAAATAAAACAGGACTTTTATGAGTACTCTTTGCACAAAAAATGATTAAAATTAAAAAAGTGTTTACTATTACAATATTAATTAAAAAAAAATTTTATACTTGCGTTATTCAAACAATGCATAAACATTAAACAAACATAGCTTGTATCTATATAATTATAAGCGATTTAAATATTATTGTAATTTTGTTCTATCAAATTGATACAATATTTTTTATTCATACCCAGCTGAGAATAAGCCGCCATATTAGATTCAAATCTTTAACGATCCGATATATATAAATTGTTAAGTAATATATATTATATCAACAATATTTCCAGATATATACTGGGATATAAATTGTAAAATAATCTCTAGTATTACAATATATAGTATAAATCGAGAGATACTTAACTAAAATTATATTTACAAGGCATATTACACACGCCATATTTTAAGCAGCGACGCGGGAATAAATTAATTATTTTGATTCAATTGAAAATAATAAGTAACGACTTGACAAACGTATATTGTACTTAAAAAGCAGATTTTTATTTTATTTTTTTTGTAATAAATATTTCTAGTTTTTTTTACGGATTTTTATGTAATGAAGTAGCAAACGTTTCCTTTGAAACGGATTAGAATAATAATAGACATTCCTCCGATATCGATATCAACTTATACGATATTTATGATATACACAGATGTTAATTTGCGACGTCAACATAGGTAAAATTAGGGGCGTATATCTTTTTATATTTCATGGTACCAATAATGATACCCTTTTCCTTTTTTTATATAAATTGCGACAACACCGCCTACCGAATCTACCAAAAGAGTAAAACCGCAGGAAATCTTAAAAAAACATAAGAGTTTCATTAAAATCAGTTCAGCCATTCTGAGGAACACGTTTCTTACTTTATTTACACAAAAAAACCTTTATTACAACTAAAAACAGCGTCGGAAAGCAATCTTGTTATATTTCGAAAAAAACAACTATATACGATAGTCAAAAAACTACTATTTAAGATACACATAACTTTAAAATTATATGGTCTTTTTGTTTTTTATTTTGTTAATATTGAATTTTAAACTATTATTATCTTATGTATGAAACCATTCTAATATAATTATAATTGAATTTATGTATATAATTTAAAGTCGTATTTTTTCAATATACAACAATATGCATTTCCCGCATTTTGTATAAATTTTAATAACAAATATTAAGTAGTAAAACATACTATGAACCAATTAATACATCTATTTAAAAACTCTACACAAAATAGTAGGCATAACATTACAAAGAAACTGGAATGAATGATAAAAATGCGTTCATAATTGATTTGGTCCAAAAATTTGGCCATCCATAAATTACACCACTTTTTTTGAAAATTATGACCCTTGTACTCTTTATCTCTGACAGTCCCAATCCCAATGCTGGGCACGGGTCTTACCATCTCTGAGAATGACAGAGGTAGGCCATAGTCCAGACCTGGACAAGTACGAATTGGTGGACTCCATACAAATCGCACGGGAAAAAAAAACTTAATATTAACATTCTTTTTTATAACAATAAGAAATGTTGTTCGTTTGGAAAGTTTCTTAATTTTTTTTATCTAACTGAAATAGCAAACGAGCTTGCAGTCCACCTGATGGTAAGTGGTCATTGTCGCCCATGGACTTCTGTTAACTACATACAGAACACGGGTTCCATCTGAAGTCAATCACAGATGCGTTGCTACTCCCGAGGACTATGATGGTCGAATCATATAAAAGTGTGCCGGCAACCACATCCTTCCATCGAAACGCAAGGAACGCTCACGCTAGATATAGGTGTGGCGGTGGTACTTTCCCGGTCGAACTACACTATTCATTCCCATAATAATATGCTATAATTTATGGATGACTTTTACAATGGAATTCGTAAATAAGTTACAAAAATATGTTTTTCTTAGTATATCGTAATAACATGTATAAAAATATGAATGTTGATACAAAATAGGACTTTAATTTATTGTCAAATTACAATATTATATAGCTAGAGTAAATTGGTCAGAATTTTTCCGTGCACTACAATGCAACCGTTATCCTTAATTGTAGACATTTTTATTAAATTTTTTGTTGACAATCAAGTATATATATTTGACTTTACATATTTCAGATTTTCAAGCTATATATAGATTACATTGGATTTCGTAGTAAGCAGTATGCATCAGTGGCCAGTATAGGCCAGTCGAGACCGTAAACATGATTTGGTTATTTTTTCGAGTGTATTCCATTGTGGGAACACACGAGTGTGTTCCACAACGGGCATTAGTGGCCAGTGGATGCAAGCAGTATAAGATAATATATAAGATATGTATTTATGTTACGTTGTCTTAAGAAAGCTTGCATTTAGTTTATGAATTGACATAGTGGGCGGCAATGACCAGTGTGGATTTGTATTCACCATATAATTAACAAGAGTATTTGCAATTTTTTTTATATAAATTGATCTTCGTTTTTCGAAGACATCAGTGGCCAGTATAGACCAGACATGCTCGAATGAAATTATTTGTTCTGTTTTTGTATTAAACTACGTTATCTATTATGGTCGAATGTGGTGGTCAGTGGTGGTGAGTGGTGGTAAATGAAATGGTAGAAATGTCAGTTTGTGTAGTGTTTTAATGAGTTAAGTGATATCGTGGCTTAAGTTCTAACACCGCGTAACTCAAAAAATGACCATTTTCAGTTAATGAAATAATGGTATCTCAAAATAATATAGGAATATGTTACATTTTCATAAAAAATATTATTTTAATATGACTATATTAATATTTTAAACGCAATATATTTATTTGTTAGTAATGGAAATAAAAATATTTATTTGAGATAGTTTATTTGCTCTCCTGAAAAGTTGCTATATTTGAGATCCGCGGTGTTAGAACTTAAGCGACGATATATGATTTTAGTCTAATATTACCAATGAATTGATATACATTTTCAACATACGACAGGAGAAAACCTTAATGTGGAGCTATGTGTGTATAAATAACGCGTTGTAAGTTGTGATGAATGTCATATTATAGTATATAACTTTTTTGAAGTGAAACTTCTTTATCGGGGTTGGAAAAAAAATTTGTGTAACATTTTTTCGTTACGCGCCATCTTTTTCTGTTACGCGCCATTATCCGTTACGTTACGTTACGTTATCCCTACCACGCGTGATATTAGATAGATTATTATAGATTAGATTATTAGATAAAGTTTAATAAAAGCCTTTTATTAAACTTTATCTAATTTAACTTTATTTAACCAATTTCTGTAAAGTTGCATATAGTAAATTATTTTTTGAAAAATAACGTCATAAAGAAGTTTCACTTCTTACGAGTGTACGCTAGTACACGCACACATTTTTTTTATTTTTGATTCTAATATAGCTTTCATATGTTTGTTTCGTAAATTATCTTGCATGGTCGAGCGTGGTTATTGATGGTTGATGGTGTCCAACGGTCTTATATAATAATTCTTTCATTTTAAAAGTAATCTTACATGGTCACGATTGCTGATAGAGAATTGTATTTTTAGTGGTCATAATTTTTTCCTGCGAGTGGTCCTTTCGAGTATCCTATATGGTCGATTGTGGCAAATGGTTGCAGGTGATTATGGTATATATGGGTGTAATATTTTCTTTTTTTGCAAGTTGTTCTTTTAGTCTTGTGTGTCAAGCGTGGTAAATGATGGTTGATAGTGTCCAATATTCCTATTATGACGACCGACATAATAGGAATTCCTATTAGACGACCCGCGTGGCGCAGTGGTTACCATAACGGTCTGACGCGCAATGGGTCCCGGGTTCGATTCCCGGCCAGACAGGTATCTGAATGATGAGTTTCTGGGTCTGGGTGTTTGTGTATTCGTCTTGTGTGTGTCCATGGTACCCACGACACAGGAGAAAATCCTACTGTGGGGCTATGAGTGTAGAAAGTGTGTGTGTGTATTATTATATAAAAAATCTTTCGTTTTATAATCTTATATGGTCGCGAGTGGCATGAATGGTATATGTTTATGATCTTCTTCTGTTCCTCGTAGATTGTGAATGGGTGTTGGGTGGCTCAGGGTTGCAGCTGGACGTAGTTGGCGGGCAGCATGCCGGTGCGTCCCGTCCTCAGCACCTGGCCAGTCATCCAGCCCTCGTCGATGGACGTCACGTTCGATATGCAGTCGCCCTCGCGGAATGATACCTGGACGGATACAGATATTTAATTAACACCAACTTAATGTACATTAACACATTTTAGAGTAGAAACAAAATATATATAAGACAAGCTGTCCACCAATTCGCACTTGGCCAGCGCGGTGACTAAGGCCTTAAGCTCTCTCATTCTAAGAGAAGACCCGTGCCTAGTAGTGTGACAATAATGGGTTGTACCCAACCTTATCAACATTACAATTAAAGGTTTAGAATGAAAAACGTTAAAAACATAAAAAAGACGTGCGGCACTCGGGGACTGCCGTGGCAAAGCCATTGCATAGTATCTTTTATCAACTTATGCAATTATAATTATTTATTTATTTATGCAGTGTTTCTTTGCTATATATATATATACTTTCTCACAAACACCTGCTTACATATTCGTCCGATGTACGAGCAGCTCGTCTCGATCTGTGCGAGCTTCCATTGTGGTACTGTCATTGTGGTAGTGGAGTTGGAGGGTGTTAGGTTTTTTTCGTTACGGAATTTTTTGATTCGGTCGCCGTATCAAAACATCTGTATCAGTAAACAGACACCTTATCGATAGTAAGGTGTCTGTTTACTGCAGATTCCAACACTACTAGGAGAATTCTAACTCTGTTTTTTAGACTTTGACTTCTCCTATAGTGTAGACATTTTAGGATTGAGAACTATAATAATACTCACTTCGTCGCTGTCGTTCGCCTCATAGTCGTACATAGCGATGTACACTCTCTGAAATAGAAAAAAAGACATTTATTTATTTATTTTTAATGTAAAAGTAGCTAATGAAAATAACGTCTATTTGATAGTATTGATTAGAGATGCGCCGAATAGTGGTTTCACCGAATACCGAATACTATTTTAACTTTTACCGATCTGGATATTCGGCCGAATAATTCGATTACCATTTCTTATTAAGAAACAGCTGTGAAAGTGTGTTTAAAAATAAATGCTGATATAAGAGTTGAGAATAAATGCGAATTTCATTGAGCTTTCAAAAATGTTGATTCTCAGTTAAGTTGCTTTAAATTATTAGCTTTATTCAACACACTCTTCGTAGGATTTCTTTGATTTATAACATAAATCTTACGGAAAAAGGTAATCTTACGTCTTTTTGTTCTATACCGTGACATGTAGCCATGAAAATAGAACAACTCGAACCGAATATATTCGGCACTAAAACCGAATAATTCGGCCCAAAGCGAATAGTGAAAAAGATGCCGAATACGCCGAATACCAAATAGCAAACGAAATTCGGCGCATCTCTAGTAATGACCATTGCCACAACGCAACCAAGCTATCCACCACAGATACATAATATTAGTGTTTTCCCCGAACGGCGGTATGACTGGCTGCATGTTGTGGTAGACACCAGAAAGTGCAGGCAGTTACACGTCCCTAAGAGACAAGGACACGGGTGACTTCCATTGGAGATCCCGAAGTCCCTGTAAGCGGGGGGGTTTTAGTGCAGTAACAATCCCACATAACCCTGCGTCGCTCCCACCGCGTCGGGTACCTTTTGAAGGTTTCCCCTCAAGAACAAAAAAAAACATGCGTGCGTACAAAGTAAACATGTCAGAAGTGAAACTTCTTTGGCGAACTAATTTATAAATCTTGTTTATATTTATACAAATCTAAAACTTTAAATTTCCAAGATTAAGAGGAAGGAAAAAAGGCGTGATACGACGTTCGCTCTGTCTCACTTTTTCTCTCAATCTTTCTCACTCGCTTGCTCCCTACTCTCACTCCACGGCTAGTTGCTCATGCTACGTTCGCCCTGTCTTACTCTCTCTCAATCGGTCTCGATTACTCTCTCTCTCTTTTCCGACACTTCCGTTGCATACCGGCGTGACGTTTCATCTGTAAAAATTTTACCCTCATGCGCCTAAAGAAGTTTCACTTCAAAAAAGGCTATCACTGCTTAAGACATATCTCATGTAGTAACATGTTCTCACCTGTTGCACCGGCTGGGTGTGGTTCCCCACCGCGCGCGGCTGTTCGTTAGCGAGCGGATCCAAGTCCGTCACTCTGCCGATCTGGCGGCTCGGCTGTTGGTGTTGTTGGTGAGAACCTGCAATTTTTATTATGTCTCCTCAATATTGACGACCATGGCAGATCGGTTACCATACCGGTCTGATGCGCAATGGGTCCCGGGTTCGATTTTCCTAGACAGGTATCTGAATGTTGAGTTTAGATTCATGTTCTGGGTCTGGGTGTTTGTGTATTCGTCTTGTGTGTGTCGATGGTACCCACGACACAGGAAAAAATCCTACTTTGAGGCTATGAGTGTAGAAAGCGTATTTTTTAATATACTTTAGGTAGAACGTATACGGTTTGATGGCGAGGTACCAGCGCCACTCCTGTTTTTTAACTTCTCCGGAGCAGCATCGCATCTATTGACATTAAATGGGCTCCATTGTTCTTTATGAAATTGTTCGTTGTCCATAAGCAGCGGTGATAACTTACCATTAGGGTGTGGTGGCCGGCACACTTTCACATAAGGCGACCATCATAGTCCCCGGGAGTAGCAACGCATCTGTGATTGACTTCAAATGGAACCCATGTTCTGTATGAAGTTACTTATAGATGTCAATGAGCGGCAGTGACCACTTACCATCAGGTGGACTGCATGCTTGTTTGCTACTACAATCAGATAAAAAACCCATACCGGACTCATGCTTAAAAGTGTCTCACAGCGGGGCGTTATGACATGGGGCTCTTCAAAAAGGTGCGAAAAGAGCTCTCCTTCAAAGCGATGCATTGGCGACTCCTCTGGTGTTGCAAGTGTCCATAGGCGACGGTGACTACTTTCCATCAGGTAGCCTGTCTGCCTTATCGTTAGGTTTACGTATAAAATAAAAAAAAAACACTTGCTACCTTCATAACCACACCACACACACACAGTTTATCGAATGTCACTATTTATTTATTTATTAGTAATCAAAAAAGTAGTTTAAAGACAAATAAAAATACCACAACCACAAACACACAGAAAAAGCCTAGTGTATGACCACAACCACATATAAAGAACCTGGTATTGGTCCACAGCCATGTAGTAACAGCCTGGTACGACATTCTCACACAAAAGAAAAAATGTATTGTAAAGCTGCAAATATTTAAAATATACTGAATAATTCGCACTTGGCCAGCGCGGTGGACTATGGGCTATAACTCTCTCATTCCGAGAGAAGACCCGTGCCCAGCAGTGGGACAGTAATGGGTTGACGACGAATAATTACAAAGAAAGTACATGCCTTTTACACAGTAATATCAAAATATATATGTAACATATTCATTGTTCTAGCAATAGTAAGTGCTGAATGATTTATAAGAAAACTGTAGGGTTGCCAACTTATCAACATTAATTTTATTGTAACTTATATGTTGTTTTCAGAATTAGTGTTACCAGAAACATTTAGTACTACAATACCAAAAGTCCTTTAAAGCCAAAAAAAGTACCAGATGCTTGAAACAGATTAAAGCTGAAAACAAAAACTAATAGAAAAAATACCATTACACAATTAATAGTAACAGTAGGTACTGATAAAAATTTCTCATACAATTAAAATAGAAGAAATATTAAGTTATAATGAGAAAACTCGAATAGTTGTTATATAAAAATATACGATTTATATAAGTACTAGTTGGACCCTGTGATGTTCGTTCCGCTTAAAAGTCAAAAAACTAAAATTACCAATGTTTCTCTACTATATTATACATGTGTTATACATAATAACCTTCCTCTTGAATCACACTATCTATTAAAAAAACTGCATTGAAATCCGTAGCGTAATTTTAAAGATCTAAGCATACATACTGACAGAAAGCGAGAAGTTACTTTGTTTTATACTATTTAGTGAGAAATAAAAAATCATTCAATTAAAAGAGGTATAATATTAAGAGATAACTTTATAAAAACATGATTAAATATACTAAGAGATAACTTTAGAAAATCATGCATAACATAACAGTATAAAAATCTACTATTCATTCACAAAATCAAAGCTGGCAACCCATAGCAAAACACAAACCTCTCCTCCCGTCGCTGGTGCTATTATAAATGAGCGTAGCGGACGCCCTCTGGGTGTTCGGCGGCGCTCTGGGTCCGTCGCTCACCGGATCGTAGTCCTGTATGCGGCCTATCTTCTGCGCCGGGTACTGATTCGGGTAGTGCGGTTGGTACTGATGTTCATAGTACTGATTCTGGTATTGGTCGTATTGTATCGGCGGGCGCGGTTGGTAGTCCTGGTACCGCGGTTGTACCGCCGTTTGTACCGGCGTTTGGTAGTGGTTCTTGGGTGGTAGGTTCGGTACCGGCGCCGGTGCTAGCATCTCGGTAGCGTAGTTGTCTAATTGCTGCTGGTAATTGTCGTTCGGCGGCACGTCTAGCGTGAGCGATGAGAATGTTAGATACGTATGCGGGTAGTTTGAACAAAGGTTTAATTTGGAATATTTTAAACTGTGGGTAGATGTAAATTGCTATAGTGAGGGTAGGTAGATGTCGGTGTATAGTAGGTGGTTAGGTGGATAAATGGCTTAATAAGTAGGGAAATGGGTATAATAAACATTGTGGACAGTTAAGTGTGCAGATGTTTATATGTTAAATAAGTAACTAGATCCAGTGAGAATAAACGGAACCTAATGTGAAACTTGCATTTTATAAATTAACAATTTTTAAGTTCGATCTGTATTTCTTTATTTATTTGTTTGTTTTTTTATTTATTTTATATAGGCCCATGTGGGGGACTTACAAATTCTCAGTTACATTTTTTTCTTACTCTACTACCGGATCGAAATACAACCTCAACTGTGAAGATCCGGCAAGAAACTCAACGGGTTTGTCTTTTGTTATTTAAATCATTTTTTTTTTAATATAATTACAATCATGTTTTTTACATGTAATGTAAGTTTGCTCCAGTATCTTTCCTTTTCATATGCGATATATAAAAGGAAGACGGGGGAGTGATTAGATATCTATCAATAGTTGTTTTTTGGGCAGATGAGAATGCTTCTGCCATGTAGACAACGTCATATGAAATGCATTGTTTTAAAACCCAACTTGGTTAAATGAATAGTTTTTAATATGATTTGATTTATAATAATACTTCCAGTCCACCAATTCGCACTTGGCCAGCGCGGTGGACTATGGCCTTAAACTCTTATTCTGAGAGAAGACCCGTGCCCAGCAATGGGACAATAATGGGTTGACGAGAGAATACTTCCACTTTTTTGAGTAATATTGCAGTATAACATTTAATAACGGGTCGGAGATACAATTAGGACGTGAACGGTGCGATGCATAAAGCGCGTACATAGCAGACGGCGGCGTAAAGCGGACTGGCGAACGGGGGAACCGAACGAACGCGACTCGCGGGCGGCGGCGTCGTAGGTAAAGGCGCGAGCGAACCGATTACATAAGGCATTACAGCAGTAAATTATGGAATTAAATCCAAGAGATGGACAGAAGCATCACTGTGTGAAGATCAACTGCTGCTGTCACCATCACGCACATCGAAGCGTTGGGACTTTACGCAATACGCCATATTTTTAGAGGAGGGTAGGTCTAATAATTCATGTATGATGTCTAGGAAGTATGATATGTATGTTTGTTTGTTGTATATGTTTGACAGTTGTACTGATTTAAACATAAAAGAACATAGTATTGTATTAACATAGTATTTCCTTTCTCACTTTTGGTCAAACTACCCACAAAAAATCACATAGCATGTTTCATGAACAATTATTCATTTGCAGTCTCATATGACTTTTGTTGACAAAAACTTAGTAAAAATATAAGAATCTCCTATATAGTTAGCTAAAAATGAGTAAAACACAGCAAAAGTTAACTATATAAATTATAAATTTTATCCGATCATCAACAACATAATAATTATATTTTGATTACATTCATATACCCTTAACTTCTCAAAATGGAAATAATCACTTATTAATATATGGCAATAAAATATTAGGTATATTTAAATAATAAAAAAGAAACTTTTGTTTAGCTGATTCCTAAATTTTAGGTAATTCCCAGCATGTCCTGGCAACACTACAGAAGGTAAATTTAAATTATTTTCCTATGTCAACATAAGCCATATGCGCCACAGTAACAAAAATACCAATGAAACCAAACATAAATGACTGTGCGAGGATGGACAGTGAGTTTTGTGTGGAAACATTTAGACAAAACTTAATACCCTTTTACCTGCACGTTAGACGGACAACAAGACATATTTCTTTAACCAATATTTCTGTTAAACGGTAGTTGGGCTTTTTCTACCGCAATGACAACTACCCCCAGCATTGGGCCTTTTCTAACTATATTAGGGAGGAGCCACCAATTCGCACTTGTCCAGCGCGGTGGGCTATAGCCTATAACTCTCTCATTCAGAGAGAAGGCTCGTGCCCAGCAGTGTTCAATAATGGGTTGACGAGAGAATACTTAAAGTTAAATAAACCCTTTATTTTAGTTTTATTTCATTTATTCTAAATTGTTCACATGTGCACGTTTAGGAATTGTAACAATATCGGGGAGATTCCACTCATAAAATCGTCACCCTGTAATAACTACTCCTTCAATTACCGTTTAATTTTATTATTTCTAAATTGTTCAAACGTGCATGTTTAGCAATTGTAATTTTGTTCTAAAGAAACAGATTCTGCAAAGAGTCTTTTCTAAGGGATCATTATTGCTATTTTTATACTTATTTGGCCTCTGTTAGTATGTTTTATATAGTTTCCTGTACAAGAAACATCTGATTGGAATTTAAACATAAATATTGATAGTGTCTTCAAAAATGTCTATCACAAATAATTTTAACCGTAGGTAAAACAGAAAATATTGGTCCAAAAAGAGATACGTATGTAACGCTGCATGTAACAGTTAACACAAAACATGTCTACAACCCAGCGCGTGACATGTCGATTTGAAAATCGTCCGACATGTGCATGTTAACAAATTCTCCACTCACCGACAAGTTCGCCGTTCTCGTTTATCTGTCGTTGCTTCTCCATTTGCGCTTTCTTCTCCAGATCACCGTGGTAGGCTACGTTGCTTATTATTTTCGTATTCGCTTTGATCCTTAGCGTTTCGGGGTCGTCTGCTACCTGGAAATTTAGATTTAGGACAATAAATATACAGGCATCATTAAATTAGTCTCATAAAACTTAACTTATGGGGCTAACTTTAATTGCCCATATAAAAACAAGATGTTATAAAAAAAGGTTTACAAAGAAAGAAGACAAACTGGCCGAGTTTCTTGCCGAATTTTCTCAGTCGAGGTCGTGTTCCGATCCGATGGTAGTGTAAGAAAAATAGAAATTTGTAACTCCGTAGGGCCTATACAAAGTGAAGATATTTCATTTAATCATACTATTATACTAATATTATAAATGCGAAAGTTTCTGAGTGTGTATGTTTGTTACTTCTTCACCTTTAAACGTCCGGAGCGATTTTCGTAAAATTCGGTAGGGAGTTAGCTGACACTCTGGATTAACATATAGGCTACTTTTTACCGTGGGATAATATCTTATTCCCACGGGACAATCGATATATCGATTTATTTTATCGCGGGCGAAGCAGCGGGGTTCAGCTAGTTTTAAATAATTATTGGTATTCTGGTGGTTTCAGAGTGCAGGACTTGTAAGGTCAAAGCTTACACTGTGAAATTCTTGAATTGCCCATGTCGTGGGAAGCGGCTAAGACAAAATCCAGGAGATTATCAACAGCGTCTCTCTGAGTAACATCGACACATAGTATAGTTAACAATATGTACGCCAGGCCTTGGTATTATTTATCCCTGTAGTTCCGGGACCAGGATAGGGCTACGGTGTCCTCTGCCTGTCGTAAGATGCGACTAAAAGGAGCTTCTTAGGTTGCGGGCGGTAAGAGTGAGAGCTCGGACCGTCCAGCCAAGTGAACCTGGGGAGGACGATGCCATGTATTATCGCATACTGTCGTGAACACCGAGAGGCACGGTGAGCAACAATCGGTCACCGGGGAAGGGCTCAAAAGGGGCATTGCGCTCGGAGGAGTCCGGCTGTGTTCCGTTAGAGATCCCGGAGTCCTCCACATCGCGCTGAGGACGGCCACCGGGGGAGTTATAGTGAGGTAAAAAATCCCATATAAACCAGCGTTGCTCCCCCGGCGGCGGGTACCTTCTGAAAGTTTCCCCCTCGATAACAAGAAAAAAAGACCTTGGGATTATTAGTAAAGATTCTTATTAAAGAAGGCAGCTTGCTACAGCATCATGTACGTTTCTGTGTTTGTTTTCTTAAAATATGGGAGTAGCAATTGACCATGCAGCCAATCTGAGTTAAATCATCTGAAATGAACCCCAGATGAGATCAGTCTTTTCCGAGATTGGCCACTGATACGATGCTTTCCACGCGTTTTAAGTTAGAACGCCACACATAAGTAAGATCCCTTTTTTCTGTTTTCAATACCTTCAAAAGGTACCCGACGCCGTGGGAGCAACGCCGCGTTACGTGGGATTTTTACCCCACTAAACCCGAAGGAGGCCATCGTCAGCGCTGCGTGGAGGACTCCGGGATTTCCAGTGGAACGCAACCGGGGTCCTCCGAGCGGAATGCCCCATTCGGGCTCTTCCCAGTGAGCATTTGTACTCACTACGCCTCTTGGTGTTTCCGACGGTGTGCGGCCGTACATGCCGTCGTCCTACCAAGGGTCGCTTGGCTAGACGGTTAGAGCTCCCACTCTTACCAAGCCCAAAAGCCCCGTTTAGTCGCCTCTTACGACAGGCAGGAGATACCGTAGCCATATTATGGTCCCGGAACAACAGGGACAACACCCTTCATTTCAGAACAAAGCCGAACTTAACACTCCTGTTATTTAGAAAAAAATGTGGCGGTGTTGGAAGCTAACCTCATAAGGTTCCATCATTCTCCTATGTCTCATCTATGGAAATCCGACCATGTCCCTCACCTGTGTAAATTTGCCCTTACTCTTCTCGAAGTCGGCGTGGTACTTGACGTTGCTCTGTATCTTCGTGTTCTCAGCTATCCGCTTCAGTTCCGGCGTCTCCGCCATTGTGGTGTGCTTCGCTTTCGGGACGTGTCTGGAAAGACATAATTTTGAAAATTTATTATAAATATATACGGGAATGTTTTTGAATGAAAATAATACTGTAACGTCAACGTCACAGAGAATATTAATGAAATAATATAAGTAAATTATTGTCTCTACTTCCCTACTAATATAAATGTGAATGTAAGTTTGTTACGTTTCACGCTAAAATTATCGGTGAGATTCCGCTGAAATTGGCCACAAATTGTTTATGACCTAAATTAAAACATAGGATACTCATTACCGTTATATTAGCTGTTAGCTAGTGTAAAAAAAAATATTCTAAATGTGACAGTTGTTAAGGATAAATGTGTTTGATACTCTTTAATGAGATTAACACATACATAAAACCTTGGTACACGTGACCGAAGCGGGCGAACCCGCGGGAAAATAGTCATAATTAGATGTTATATGTGTGGTGTTAATTCTGAAGTCAGCTCATTATTGTCCCACTTCTGGGCACGGGTCTTCTCTCGGAATGAGAGTTTTAGGCTTTAGGCAAGTGCGAATTGGTAGTTAAATAGTAGTCATAATAAAATTAAAAGACATCTCATACAATAGCTGCTCCCCGCGATAACAGACACAAGAAAAAAATATTTTTAATATATGTTGGGATTGCCATCGTTGTAATTTATTCTAAACTAGCTATCGATAAAATTTAAGCTGTTAAAAATTCAGACGACCAATACTAAGGCAACAGGTTAACAAAAAGTATGAAAAGAAGACGAATAAAACGTTTTTCTTGCCTGGGTACCACTATTTTAGGCGGCTACTAGTGATGCAAAGAATGTTAAGATTAGCGAATGCGAATAACCCCTATTGATGTTCATAAATGCGTATATTCAGTTTTTTTATTTGACGTTAACATCAGCTCATCAGCAGCTTTTTTTAAATTTATATGTCTTTAGGCGTGTTATAAAAAAAATATGAGTCAATTTTTAAGATTCGTCGCATAAAAGTCACAGTATGAAGTTTTTATTTATCACACAAAACAGTATGATTTTTTTTTACTAATGTAGAATAAGGCGAATGATACAATTTTTAAAAATATATTTATCTTGTTACGCCAAAGAAGTATAACTTCTGACGCGAGTACATATGAACACACCCACTTTTATATATTTTTTGTACACAGATACAACATAAATATATTCATAATATAAATACAGTACAACTTTCTTTTTTTTTAGTTGTCAAACTGTAAATTTGTATATGTTTGGCAACCTTGATCGTCAAGCTGCAGTTCTATATTTGCAAAAAAACATTCGTACAATTTTTGCGAATGCAAAGTAAAATGCGAACATTCGCGAATGCAAATGTTTGTTACATCACTAGTGGTCACGGACCAACTGTTCTTCGGCCAGTAAAAGTGTGAACAATCGACTAACTGTGTCGGTGAGAACTTTCTTTTGTCTGTTTTTATAAGCTGACAAGTTTGGCGCTGCACAAGATTGTATACTGCGACGAACAAGGAAGACAACACTTCTAAATTGCATTGATGAATGAAAAAACGTATATGGGTACGTTTCGACGACCCGCGTGGCGCAGCGGTTACCGTACCGGTCTGACGCGCAATGGGTCCCGGGTTCGATTCCCGGTCAGACAGGTATCTGAATGAGTTTAGATTCTTGTTCTGGGTCCTGGTGTTCGTGTATTCGTCTTTGTGTGTGTCCATGGCACCCACGACACAGGAGAAAATCCTACCGTGGGGCTATGGGTATAGAAAGAGTTTTAAGTTTAAGGTTAGATCACAGCACCACCTTTTTTTAGCGTAAAGCGATTCTCGCGTTTCGGTAGAAGGGTGAGATTGCTGGCGCACTTTTTTTTATCTAACTGAAGTAGCAAACGAGCATGCAGTCCACCTGATGGTAAGTGGCCACAGCCGCCCATGGACATCTGTAATCAACTTCATACAGAACTTAAGTTCCATCTGAAGTCAATCAATCACAGATGCGTTGTTTCTCCCGAGGACTATGATGGTCGTCTCATATAAAAGTGTGCCGGCAACCACACCCTTCCATCGAAACGCAACAAATGCTTCACGCTAGAAATAGGTGTATGACTCCACGGAGCCTGAGTGACTAAGTCTAATAGTCAGCACTAGTTAGATCAGAAAATAATGGGTTTTACATACAATTAATGAGTCACACTGTCGTAATGAAACACTAACATAAAATAAATAACTACAAACACGCAGTCACGTGCTATATTGTAGTTTAATAAATGACTTAACATAACTGTGATTTTAGGTTGCTAGTATTGTAAAAGAATATATTGCAAAAACAAGAAACGAGTATACAGTCCATCCATCCATCAGCCCTTTGAGGTCCACTGCTGGACATAGGCTTCCCCTTTATAACGCCACTCCAACCGGTCCTGTGCCTTCGGAGTCGATAACCGATGGGGATTGAAGTGGCGACCACGTCTAGGCAAAAGGAGCACAGGCAAAAGTAGACAGCGGGAAGCCGTTGGATTCAGAAGGCACAGGACCGGTTGGAGTATGCAGTCCACCTGATAATAAGTCTCTGCCGCCCATGGACATCTGTAAGCAACTTCATATAGAACACGAGGTTCTATCTGAATTCAATTACAGATGCGTTGTTACTCGCGAGGACTAAGTTAGGGTCCGTTCACACAGACCGGCTCGGAGAGGAGAGCAGATTTTTATCACGGTAGCCGTTCAAATATTACGTAAGCAGATTTATCACAATTATTTATCCCCCCCCCCTCTCCCTTGTCAGCAAAAATAAGCAAAGCTCTAACCATGCTTACGTAAACATTTTTCAATAAAAATTGTATTTTTGTACAGTATTGTAAAAAAAACATGCGTGCGTACAAAGTACACATGTCAGAAGTGAAACTTCTTTGGCGAACTAATTTATAAATCTTGTTTATATTTATACAAATCTAAAACTTTAAATTTCCAAGATTAAGAGGAAGGGAAAAAGGCGTGATACGACGTTCGCTCTGTCTCACTTTTTCTCTCAATCTTTCTCACTCGCTTGCTCCCTACTCTCACTCCACGGCTAGTTGCTCATGCTACGTTCGCCCTGTCTTACTCTCTCTCAATCGGTCTCGATCACTCTCTCTCTCTCTTTTCCGACACTTCCGTTGCATACCGGCGTGACGTTTCATCTGTAAAAATTTTACCCTCATGCGCCTAAAGAAGTTTCACTTCAAAAGTTAATAACTAGCGATGACGTAATCATCATCATAGACCCCTCTACCCCCCATGTCATCTAAAATAAGTAAAACAAAGACCCTTATATTGACCACCACACATGTCACAAATATAAAATTGGGTCCTCAAAAGAATGCAAAGCTCATGTAACATTTCAATGGACTAACATCTCATCTCAATGTCAATCAATTTCCTGTGCTTGAATTGCTTTTTTTATATCAAACGTGACATAAAATAGTCGCCATCGTTTAATAGTATAAAATATCGAAATCAAAAGCAGCTGTAGACTGACAAGTTAAATAACCTCCATCCATGCAAAATTTCATGAGAATCGGACCTGTAGTTCCTGCGTGATTGAGTTACAAACAGACACCATCTCATTTATATATAAGTACAGATAACAGAACAGACAGATAGATAAACACGTACATAAATAAACATGTAGGCGTATGAATGAACGACCTGTGATGACGTGCGTAATGCATATGTATTACAGATAACACATGGCTCCAGAAAACAAAGAAAAATACACCAACTATGAGCGATATAAAAATGAAATAATGTTTCTTATTATTTGCATATTCTTTTTTTTTTAATAATTTAATCTAACGATAAGGCAGACAGGCTACCTGATGGAAAGTAGTCACCGTCGCCTATGGACATTCGCAACACCAGAGTCGCCAATGCATCCCCGGCTGTGAAGGAGAGCTCTTTTCGCACCTTGAAGAATCCCATGTCATAGCGCTCCGGGAATACCATATTCGCATTTGCATTCGCAAATATTCGCATGTTTTAAAATATTCTATATTTTTTTATTCACCTATTTCTAGCGTGAAGCATTTCTTGCGTTTCGATAGAAGGGTGTGGTTGCCGGCACACCTTCACATGAAGCGGCCATCATAGTCCTCGGGAATAGCAGCGAATCTGTGAATGACTTCAGATGGAACCGATGTTCTGTATGAAGTTGCAAAAACGGTCGTCAAATCTATTCTATCTATAATCAGAAAGCTGGCAGATACATCGGTCAACGAATTAGCCTTGCTATTCAACGAGGTAATGACGTCTTCTTCGCGTCTTCTTCACGCTTAAACGGCTAGAGCGATTTTCATAAAATTTGGTAGGAAGTTAGCTGACACTCTGGATTAACATATGGGCTACTTTTTACTGTGGGAAAATATCTTATTTCCACGAAACAATCGATTTTTGTTAACGCGGGCGAAGCTGCGGGATTCTGCTAGTTAAATTGATAAATGCGAAAGTCTGTGAGGATGTTTGTTACTCTTTCACGTAAAAACTACCGGCCGGATTTTAGCGCACACATTGTTTATAACCTAGATTAAAATAATTACCCAATACCGTCGTAGACATGAAGCAGGCGAAGAAGCGGTAATAAGCTAGTGTATGTTATAAATGTCAAAGTTTGAGAGGATGTTTGTGTTATTCTTTCACGGATTTCGCTGATATTTAGCGCACACATTGTTTATGACCTAGATTAAAAGATAGAATAATCAATATCTTGGTAGAGATGACCGAAGCCGCGGAAATAAGCCAGTCTTTAAATATAAAAATGAATATTTGTCTGTATGTCCTCTATAGAATAGTAAACTATTTATTTGATCAATGTTAAAGTTTAAGAGGTTGTATGTTTTTTTATCTGATTGAAGTAGCAAACGAGCATGCAGTCCACCTGATGGTAAGTGGTCACATCAGGTGGACTGCATGTCCGTTTGCTACCTCAATCAGATAAAAATAATACGTGAAAGAAGCGGAAGGAACGAGGGGATAACTTAGTTATTCATAGTCAAGTAGATTTTACGTGTAACATATTGGAATCTTATTTGGATTATACATACATACGGACAGAATAATTGAAATCAATTCATACGGATTCAGAGACCATTCACATGGTCTAAGGCAAGTGTTTCTCAAAGTGTCTTGAACTCATTTAGAGTCCCCAGCGCTCACGAACTTTAAGATGCAAGATTCTTGTAAGTCCTTAAAGGATATACGGTTGTAAGGCGTTCATTAAAATAGTGGGGTGTTTAAGCTTTTAGGAGATAATGAAAACCTTTGTTTCCCACGACATTTTTAAAAATGCTTGAGTGTTACGTACGTTATTCTAAATGAATTGTCTTCTTTGTTAATTTTCTTTGTGTTTATGGTCTTTCAGAATGAGTGGCGCTTTTCATAAATGACAACCCGCAATCCACAAATAGCATTAATAATTACAACAAAAATTTTAGAGATCGTTAGAAATTGATTTATAAAATGGGCGATAGACGACATAAGTTTGAGAAGCTCTAGCTTCGATTGTTTGCATGATTATTTTTAGAAAAAGGAAGTAACGTAACGCTTATTACAATGAATTTGAATTTTATTTACATGTCATTAAAGTTATTTTTAGAATGGTCACTACGATAAAGAGTATCAATAAACCTTATATTCAAGTGATAAGGTTTATTTTAGTGTAACAAATATATATAAAGTGACAACGGATATTGCATTGTGCAAGACCAATACGACCATATATTTTCACGCTTAAAACAGGACATTATAAGTGGGCAATGAAGTCTCCACCACGCTACTTCAATAAAGATTTTTATTTTCACTGAATTCAAAAACCGGGGTTACGAGCGGCTACAGTGGCTAGGGAAGCTCGAACCGTTCGGTCAGGCGACCCCGCGAAGGACGGCGGTATGTGTGGCCGCATACCGTCGTAAAGACCAGACGGAGCGGTGAGAAAAGCCGCCCATCTGGGACAAGCCCGATGGGGCAACGCGCTCAGAAGACTCCGGTTGCGTTCCTTTGTTGATCCCGGAGTCCTCTTTGTAGTGACGAGGACGGCCACCGAGGAGGGGTTTTAGTGCGGGAAAAATCCTACATAACCCTGCGTCGCTACCACGGCGTCGGGCACTTTTTGAAGGTTCCCCTCGAGCCTGTACTATGTATGAAGCCTGTACTATGTATGAAGTCTGTACTATGTATGAAGTCTGTACTATGTATGAAGCCTGTACTATGTATGAAGTCTGTACTATGTATGAAGTCTGTACTATGTATGAAGTCTGTACTATGTATGAAGCCTGTACTATGTATGAAGTCTGTACTATGTATGAAGTCTGTACTATGTATGAAGCCTGTACTATGTATGAAGCCTGTACTATGTATGAAGTCTGTACTATGTATGAAGTCTGTACTATGTATGAAGTCTGTACTATGTATGAAGTCTGTACTATGTATGAAGTCTGTACTATATATGAAGCCTGTACTATGTATGAAGTCTGTACTATGTATGAAGTCTGTACTATGTATGAAGTCTGTACTATGTATGAAGTCTGTAATATGTATGAAGTCTGTACTATGTATGAAGTCTGTACTATGTATGAAGTCTGTACTATGTATGAAGTCTGTACTATGTATGAAGTCTGTACTATGTATGAAGTCTGTACTATGTATGAAGTCTGTACTATGTATGAAGTCTGTACTATGTATGAAGTCTGTACTATGTGTGAAGTCTGTACTATGTGTGAAGTCTGTACTATGTATGAAGTCTGTACTATGTATGAAGTCTGTACTATGTATGAAGTCTGTACTATGTATGAAGTCTGTACTATGTATGAAGTCTGTACTATGTATGAAGTCTGTACTATGTATGAAGTCTGTACTATGTATGAAGTCTGTACTATGTATGAAGTCTGTACTATGTATGAAGTCTGTACTATGTATGAAGTCTGTACTATGTATGAAGTCTGTACTATGTATGAAGTCTGTACTATGTATGAAGTCTGTACTATTTATGAAGTCTGTAATATGTATGAAGTCTGTACTATGTATGAAGTCTGTACTATGTATGAAGTCTGTACTATGTATGAAGATGCTTACAGGTGTACATGGGCGGTAGTGACTACTTACTATCAGGTGAACTTCATGCTCGTTTGCTACTTCAATTCAATAAAAATAATCGAGTCTCAAGTAACACATAACGTATGGCCACCTTACATCACACCAAAGTTCTCTGTATGGCTCGGACTTTCCATTTCATTGTGACGTCACGTGGGTACTAAATAAGTATGGCGGCCGACTTCAGCGTTGCGATAGAGCCTATTTGGGCCTTTGTTGACCCTCATATTGACCTTATACTGACCATCATTAGCCCACTGCTGTCCCACAGCTGGGCATGTGACCTCACGCGGGTACTACATAAGTATGCCGGCCGACTTCAGCGTTGCGAGTAAGCTTGAGCCTTTGTTGACCCTCATGTTGACCTTATACGGACCATCATTAGCCCACTGCTGGGCATGTGACTACAGCGTTGGGAAAAAGTTAGACTGTCTGGGCCATTGTTGACCCTTATATTGACCTTATTCTGACGGTATGGGTCTCTTAGAATAATAGAAGTGGAACAAGGATTCCATCATAAGTCATAAACACGCATCTACGTCATAAACACGAATCTTAAACACACTAACACACACACTAACACATACACACACATACACACATACACACGCACGCACTCACACAATATACACACACATACCCACATAAACATACTACACACAAGTATTGATTAATTAGTGAATTATTATATACATTGTCCGCGTCTTCTCTCTAAGCTCTCCTTTAGAATACCCCATAACATGCCTCGAAAACATATTCAACTCTTCGTACCCCCACGTTGTAAAACCAAATTGGGCTCAAACTCTCCTATTAATAGGCTATCAACAATTTATAACAAGCGTAGTGTATCCATGGACATCGATATAAACAATATGTCTCTATTAGCCTTTAAAAAGGCAATTTCTAATATTTAATTTCAAATACACATTGTTTTAAAAGCTTATTTAATTTAGTTGTAATTGTTTTATTTTTGTATGTAACACATGCATGCGATGTTAGCCTTTAAGTGGTCGTACATTTTTTAACTACTGTATAAGAACTTCTAATTTTACTGTGGATGTGTTAAAAATGTAACAACCGTAGGTTAACTTTATGAAATAAATAAATAAATAAATAAAACTATTTCTAGCATTTAAATTATTATATGTATTTTAGTAGTTATAAAAAGAGATCCCATGTAATTTGGAAGAGCGGGGCATCCTAGCATAGGTATATGTTTACCTAAAAGAATGTCCCAACAACAAAACTTATGTATGAATTTATCTCTTGTTTATGAATAAATATATTTTTCATTTTCATTTTTCAGTCAATAACAGATACGTTGCTACTCCTGGTCGCATCATATAAAATTTTGTTGGCACCCACGTCCTTCTACCAAAACGCAAGAACTGCTTCACATTAGTATTAGGTGAGGCGGTGGTACCTCCCCGGTCGAATCGAATACGTTCTACGTTTTTTCTAGTTTAAAGCAGTTTTTGCATTTTGATGCGGCGATCATGTACCCACATGATCGCCGGCTCACTTAGTAGCAACGGATCTGTGATTGACATCAGATGCAACCCTCGTTTTATTAAGACACATGTCCATGGTTGCCAGTGACAAACGATCACGTCCAGTGCATGCTCGTTTGCTACTTCACTGTTATAAAAATAAGCATAATGACCAGTAGGAAAACCACAACCGTATTCTCTGACTGGTAACATTATTCACCGCATACGCATCTATGACATGCGTTTAAAAATACTCTATTAAATATATTACACGTTTATTTCCGCGTATGGTTGGTATATAGACTTGGTTTTATGGGTGTTTATTTTTCGTATGGATATTAATTTTTATCGTTTAATAGCATATATCGCTTTTTAACCGATTTCCTGAATGAAGGTTGTTATGTCTATTTTTAAGAGTGGTTATGTTCGGTTTTATGGGCATTTTTTTAAAGCTTATATCTCGCACACTCACACATTTTATCAGCCGGGGTTCGAACCCGGAATCAACAGCGCAGGTATTTTCATAACACATTTTTCACCGGATGGTTGAACCAGTGTAGTTGGAAGGCCACCGGCACACTTCAAGCATGAAGCAGCTTGCGTTTCGATGGAAAGGCGTGTACTTTTATATGAGGCGACCACCTCACTCATCGAAAGCAGCAACGCATCTGTGATTGACTTCATATAGAACTCATGTCCTATATGAAGTTACTAAGAGATATCTATTGGCGCCAGTTACAACCCGGTAAAAAAATAAGACCATCGAAATTGAAACATGCTTTTTTTTATTTGACTGAAGTAGCAAACGAGCATGCAGTCCACCTGATGGTAAGTGGTCACTGCCGCCCTTGGACATCTGTAAGCAACTTCATACAGAACATGGGTTCCATCTGAAGTCAATCACAGATGCGTTGCTACTCACGAGGATTATGATAGTCGCCTCATGTGAAAGTGTGCCGGCAACCACACCCTTCTATCGAAACGCAAGAAATGCTTCACGCTAGAAATTGGAGTGACGGTGGTACTTCCCCGGTCGAACTACACTGGTTCTACCACCATATCCAGCCAGTTACAATCCTCTACAATAGCCTACGATAGCCTCAGGCTAGGACTCTTCCTGTATTGAGGGTGCTGGAGTTCCCGTGGTCCCCTGCTAACGCAGAGGAAGGCCACCAAGGAGGTTTTAGTGGGTAAAAATACATAACCCGGAGTCTCTCCCAAGGCTTCGGGTGTAACTTTTGAAGGTTTCCTCCCCGTCACAAAAAAAGAAAAGGGACAATCCCACATTAGCCTGGAGTCTCTCCCAAGGCTTCGGCGTACCTTTTGAAGGTTTCCTCCCCGTCAAAAAAAAAAAGAAAAAACTTATGTAAAAGGGACACACAAATACATAGACCAGAACAGTAATCCTCGATCGAACCTGGAATCCTCCGATCGCTTCGACACACGAGTCATCAAACGCAAGTGTTTTCATACAATATTCCACATTATTGGGCAATTAGAAAATGATTTTACACAGAATTATTTGTGCAATGACATACGCTGTCACGCTACACCAAAAGTGAAATTACGGAGACACGTTCAGTACGTTAATTCTGTGTAATCATTATTTATGAAGACAGGTGCATATTGGTTAACAAGCGATGCATTCCTTTGTTTATAAAAATAATTAACTTATTAACGTTTTCTTGTGTATTGTTTATATAACATTTTCTTATCCAGCTTATTAGTTTTTTAAATGGTAGTTGAACACGATTTTACATGCATTTCCAAAACCTAGTCACCCGTCGCAACGGTCGAAATTCGACCGTAATTTAAATTAAAAAAACTAAACTTCATATTGTCCAAAGTACCACGAATATGTCTCAAATTCAATAAATTGTAATAATTTTGAAGTTATTTTGAACGCATACGTTAAAAGTAAAAAGCGATTTAATTAGCTAAGCTGCATTTAAAAGCAATAGTGGGTATTTTGACAAAGACATCTGACATTTTTGACGTTATGTGTTTACGGACCTCCCGATCAAGAGAGCAAGTTTCAACCATTAGACTATCACTGCTCCAACTAGTGTAGTTCGACCGGGGAGGTACCACCGGTACACCTATTTCTAGCGTGAAGCATCTCTTGCGTTTCGATGGAAGGGTGTGGTTGCCGGCTTACTTTTACATGAGGCGACCATCTCGGAAGATAAAAGATAACAAAAAGATAAACTCACGCTTCGCAGTAGGGCAGCTTCCCGTATCCCTTGTAGGTCCTCATGTTGAGGGTCATCCCGCACTCCTGGCACTTGAAGCATCCCTTGTGCCATACCTGGAAACAAAAAACAATACAATTAATATTTTCAATATCCTACCTTAAAAGTTATAAATAAAAGGAATTAATTGCCAATAATTCTTTATTAATTTCATTATAACAAATTAATTAAAAATAAATTAATTTTCATGATTATATGAATATACAAAAGAATAACTTTAATTTAAAAGAAACAAATTGCCAAATTAAAAATAAAAATCTGCATCCAAATTACTGTCCCTAGGATGAGTTCCCAGAATGCTGGCAACATTACCTCGTTGAATAGCAAGGCTATTTAAGTAAGTTGATAAGTTGACCGAGGTATGTGCCAGCTTTCTGATCATTCGTTGACTTTATCAAACGTTTGGACAGATGCTTAAAATGTATTTTAAAGTAACCAACATCATTTGGTAACTGGTGCCTGCCGCATATTGACAGCTTTTATTAAACCTTTTTCATTTTTTTAACGTGGAAGAATGCTCATGAACTCTCCTTCGCTCCAGGTTAACATAATATGTTGGACTCTAGTTAAACTAATAATGTTTCTAAAGAAGCTTGGTGCCATGACTAGAATAAGCATTACATTTTTTTTTATATTTGTACCTAACGATAAGGCAGACGGGCCACCTGATGGAAAGTGGTTACCGTCGCCTATGGACATTTGCAACACCAGAGGAGTCGCCAATGCATCGCCGGCCTTGAAGGAGAGCTCTTTTTGCACCTTTCTTGAAGAGCCACATGAAGTCATAGCGCTCTGGGAATACGTCAGAAGGAAGCTCATTCCACAGCTTGCACGTGCGTGGTAGGAAAGACCGTGCAAACCGAACCGTGGAGGACCGCCACGGGTCCAGTTGATGCGGATGGAACTTCATCCTTCGGCGAGTGGTGTGATGGAGGAAGGGTGACGTAGGCACCAGGTCAAAAAGCTCTTCGGAACACTCACCATTGTAAAGCCGGTAGAACACGCAAAGGGCTATGTCCCTCCGCAAGCTTAAAGGTTCCAACCTGTCGGAGATTCTTGGGTCGTTGACGATTCGGACCGCGCGCTTCTGTACGGAGTCAAGTGGGTTAAGTTGATACTGTGGCGCTCCTGCCCAGAGATGCGAGCAGTACTCCATGTGGGGCCTCACTTGTATCTTATAAAGCATAGCAAGATGCCCTCCAGTGAAGTACTGCCTAGCTCTGCTGAGAACGCCCAATTTCTTGGACGCCAACTTGGCTTTTCCCTCCAAATGACTCCGGTACTGCACATCACACGAATGTCAACTCCCAAGATCCCTACGCTTTTATCAATAGTGAGCGGAATTCCCTTGAACTTTGGCGCTAAGACAAATGGGGTTTTTTTAGCGGTAAACGCGCAGACTTGTCTTCGTGGGGTTGAACTCAACAAGGTTAAGTCAACCCCATGTCGAGACCCGCTCTAGAGAGTTCTCGATTTCAGACACAAGTCGGATTCTGCTTTCCTCCACGAATGTCCGAGAGGTATTTGCACGCCCTGTGTAAGCCGCATCTCCCGTGCTGTCATCTGCATAGCAATGCACGTTGCCGATTTGTTGCAACATGTCATTGATATACAGAATGAACAGTGTGGGAGAGATAACTGAGCCTTGAGGTACACCGGCGTTAATGGACCTCGCGTCTGAGCAACACCCGTCGACTACGACCCTAATGTGCAGACAGAAAGCTGGCAATCCATGTACATAACCTCTCGGGGAGACCGTATGATGGTAACTTCGCGAGAAGAGCCCTGTGCCAGACCCGGTCGAAAGCTTTTGCTATATCCAGGCCTACCGCCAACGCTTCCCCATTGCTCTCAATGCCTTGAGCCCATCGATGTGTGAGATACACCAGAAGGTCACCAGCTGAACGGCCCTTGCGAAAACCATACTGGTGATCGCTGATCAGCTGGTGGTCCTCAAGGTACCTCAGGAGCTGCGTATTAATTGAAGTGAAACTTCTTTAGGCGCATGAGGGTAAAATTTTTACAGATGAAACGTCACGCCGGTATGCAACGGAAGTGTCGGAAAAGAGAGAGAGAGTGATCGAGACCGATTGAGAGAGAGTAAGACAGGGCGAACGTAGCATGAGCAACTAGC
Source organism: Spicauda simplicius (assembly GCA_949699795.1). Classification (NCBI taxonomy): domain Eukaryota; kingdom Metazoa; phylum Arthropoda; class Insecta; order Lepidoptera; family Hesperiidae; genus Spicauda; species Spicauda simplicius. The sequence goes on from OX453085.1 coordinate 6,455,923, forward strand.
CGTGGAGTGAGAGTAGGGAGCAAGCGAGTGAGAAAGATTGAGAGAAAAAGTGAGACAGAGCGAACGTCGTATCACGCCTTTTTCCCTTCCTCTTAATCTTGGAAATTTAAAGTTTTAGATTTGTATAAATATAAACAAGATTTATAAATTAGTTCGCCAAAGAAGTTTCACTTCTGACATGTGTACTTTGTACGCACGCATGTTTTTTTATTATTACATTCGCGTCCCTGTTCCTTTTTAACCGACTTCTAAAAAGGAGGAGGTTATCAATTCGTCTGTATTTCTCTATTTCATTATATTTTTAGTGGGGAATCCGTTCATGGGTTCCTCACGGCCGCGAGTGCATCAGAGACGATATGCCGGACCTTACCGGCTAAAACCTCACAGTGATCCTCTGGCCGATCTTTTTCGGGACTGCGGGTACACTAATAGCACTCGTCCGCAGTCATCTATTAGTTAACCTAATCTATCCTAAACGTCCTTGTGAAACGCTACACAGACTTGTGTTCTGGATTGTTCACAAGTGGTTTAGGACGAATATCCGAATTTGTTTGTTTTTTTTTGTTCCCGAGGGGGAAACCTACAAAAGGTACTCGACGCCCTGGGAACGTCGCAGAGTTGCGGGGTTTTTACCGCACTAAAACCCCCTTGGTGGCCGTCCTCAGCGATACGAGGAGAACTCCGGGATCTCCAAAGAACCGCAACCGGAATCCACTTTGCGCGTTGTCCCATCGGGCTTTTTCCAGGTGGGCGGCTGGGTCCACCGCTCCGTCTAGTCTTTACAAAGGTTTACTACGACGCCGTCCTTCCCGGGGTCGTCTGATCGAACGGTTCGAGCTCCCACTCTAGCCGCTCGCAACCAAGGAAGCCCCTTTTAGTCGCCTCTTATGACAAGCAGGGGATGCTGTAGCCCTATTCTAATCTCGGAAGTACAAAGACATTTTTTCCATCATTTTTTTTTTAAAGGTTTAGGTTTAAAATGTTTATTCTCATTAAGAATTACAATTCACTTGACATGAGAATGTACAAATTACACAATAACATTATTATATTATCCGAAAGCGAACAACAAAATTAGCAAGTAAATCGCGGTAGAAGTAAATAAACAACACACAAGTCACAGATTTATTCAATTCTACCCACAATATGCCTCAGATCTAGACACAGATATAGTTCGGATAGAAATGTCTTGCCAATCTTCAAATATGAATATTTTCAGAAATTATTCAAAAGAAATTACACATTTTTTGGTCATCAATCCATCACTGCCCCATTTCTGGGCACTTGTAAGTCCTACAGTGAAATCAGTTTAGGTCATAGTCCACAACGCTGATCAATTGCAAAATGGTAGAGTTCATATAAGAACTTTTTCCTTTACGAACAATACAAAATGGCATAGCTTCATAACACATACAGACATTATTTTTTATATTTCTTTATAGATGTCATAAACGGTTACTAGCGACGTAAGGTCAAGAACATGTTGACCTCTTGCGCCTTCACTTTTGTCCTGTCTTTCAAAATTGAAAGTTGTGGAACACAAATATTGTTTGACAAAAGTTGTATACCAACTGCAGAATAGAAATTTTAATGCGTCATGTTCATGTCTGAACGGAGTTAGAACCTAGAACGCACTGCCTGTCTGTCGGTATGATGAGTGCTTCGCAAGAATAGTACCAAAAGAGTAGAAACAGTTTTAGCACCATTTGCAGATTTGAAAAATGTTTTTAAAATGTCACATATGACAACAAACATGCATACCCATTACATTAATTGTCTCGTCAACCCATTATTGTCCCACTGCTGGGCACGGGTCTTCCCTCAGAATGAGAGAGTTTAGGCCATAGTCACCGCGCTGGCCAAGTGCGAATTTGTGGACTTCACACACCTCGGAGAACTTTTTTTTTTAAAGAACTCTCGGGTGTGTAGGTTTCCTCACGATGTTTTCCTTCACCGAAAAGCAGTGATAATTATTTTCTACGCACATGAATCAGTGGTGCGTGCCTGGGTTTGAAACTCGGACCTCCCGATCGAGAGGGCAAGTTTCAACCATTAGGCTATCACTGCTCTGTACATTAATAGTAGTAAAAATATATTTCTTTTGGAACTTCATTGTTACCTTTTATTGAAATGAAAACATTATTATCTTTTGCCCCCTAGGTTCGTCACTTAGAAACTTTTACAGGGGTATGTGAAGCTGAAAGTTTGGAAAGTTTGAGAAACCCTGGTATATAGGCTACTTTTGATTTCGATATTTTGCACTATTTAAAGATGGCGACATTGGCGACCATTTTAGTGACGAAGCGTCCGCAGCGAAGCACGCATACTTCAGCTAGTGTTATAATATAACAAAATAAATACTAAACGTATTTATATTCGTTATCAACTCTGATTTCGGTAGTGCGTGAAACTCTTGCAACAATTATGGTAACAGTATTTCAAAAAATAGGCGAGCGTGCGAACTGAAACTTACAAAAGTTTCATCACAATCGGACCAATGGATTATATTAAGAAACAAACAAGTGTGATTGTTTTAAGCCTATGTTACAACTTAGTTATCTTTAATTGAAACGTTACGTGAGGTTAAGGACTTGTACATATCTATGAAATTCAGAACAATAATAGCCTACTTATCCACGTTTTATTTATCTGACTGAAGTAGCAAACGAGCATGCAGTCCACCTGATGGTAAGTCACTGCCGCTCATGGACATCTGTAATCAACTTCACACAGAACATGGGTTCTATCTGAAGTCAATCACAGATGCGTTGCTCCCGAGGACTATGATGGTCGTCTCATATAAAAGTGTGCCGGCAACCACACCATTCCATCGAAACGCAAGAATTGCTCCACGCTAGAAATAAGTGTGGCGGTGGTACTTCCCCGGTCGAACAACACTGGTTCTACCACCTTCAATATTCACAAAACATTCGCATCAATTGTAAACATGCGAATACTCGCGAACAGGTACGAATATTCGTTACAACACTACTACATATATAATGTAGGTCACATATTATGACGTAAAACGATTTAACAGTGAGCATTGCATCACTCAACGGTTTAGGCTAATGTATTCACAGCGCGTATTCACAACGTGAGGTGGATTAGACCGCATTACTCATTAATGTCATAATTGTAAGTGACAACTTTCTTTTTTGCACCTTCGGTTTTTCCACGGTCCGGTTTGCACGCTCGTTTTTGCCACAAACGTGCAAGTTGTGGAATGAGCCCCATGTCATAGAAATGGGGTTCTTCAAGAATGGTGCGAAAAGAGCTCTCCTTCACAGCCGACGATGCATTGGCGACTCCTCTGGTGTTGCGAATGTCCATAGGCGACGGTGACTACTTTCCATCAGGTAGCCCGTCTACCTTATCGTTAGGTTAAATTATAAAAATAAACCTTTTTAGCAGATCACGTCAGGAAGGTAATTTTTAAACGTGTATGTATGTTTGTATAATCACATATTATGACGTAAAACGATTTAACAGTGAGCATTGCATCACTCAACGGTTTAGGCTAATGTATTCACAGCGCGTATTCACAACGTGAGGTGGATTAGACCGCATTACTCATTGATGTCATAATTGTGAGTGACAACTTTCTTTTTTGCACCTTCGGTTTTTCCACCTGACGAACCGCGTGGCGCAGCGGTTACCATACCGGTCTGACACACAATGGGTCCCGGGTTCGATTCCCGGCCAGACAGGTATCTGAATGATGAGTTTAGATTCTTGTTCTGGGTCTGGGTGTTTGTGTATTCGTCTTGTGTGTGTCCATGGCACCCACGACACAGGAGAAAATCCTACTGTGGGGCTATGAGTGTAGAAAGCGTTTTTTTTTTTTTTCCACGGTCCGGTTTGCACGCTCGTTTTTGCCTAAAACTTGCAAGTTGTGGAATGAGCTTCCTCCAGAGGTATTCCCGGAGCGCTATGGCATGGGGTTCTTCAAGAAAGGTGCGAAAAGAGCTCTCCTTCACAGCCGGCGATGCATTGGCGACTCCTTTGGTGTTGCGAATGTCCATAGGCGACGGTGACTACTTTCCATCAGGTAGCCCGTCTGCCTTATCGTTAGGTTAAATTATAAAAAAAAAAACCTTTTTAGCAGATCACGTCAGGAAGGTAATATTTAAACGTGTTATTTGCAACGCGTATTCACAACGTGAGGTAGATTAGACCGCATTACTCATTGATGTCATAATTGTGAGTGACAACATTCTTTTTTCCACCTTTTTTAATAAGGAAATATTTAACCGTGTGTATGTTTGTATGTATAATCACATATTATGACGTATATCGTTTTACGTAATATGTGATTTGAACAGTGGACATTGTATCACTCAACAGTTTAGGCTAATGTATTCACAGCGCTACGTGAGGTGGATTAGACCGCATTACTCATTGATGTCATAATTGTGAGTGACAACTTTCTTTTTTGCACCTTTTTTAGCCGATCACGTCAGGAAGGTAATATTTAACTGTGCGTATGTATGTTTGTATAATCACATATTATGACGTAAAACGATTTAACAGTGAACATTGCATCAGTCAACGGTTTAGGCTAATGTATTCACAGCGCTACGTGAGGTGGATTAGACCGCATTACTCATTGATGTCATAATTGTGAATGACAACTTTCTTTTTTGCAACTTTTTAGCCGATCACGTCAGGAAGGTAATATTTAATCACATATTATGACGTAAAACGATTTAACTGTGAACATTGTATCACTCAACAGTTTAGGCTAATGTATTCACAGCGCTAGGTGAGGTGGATTAGACCCCATTACTCATTGATGTCATAATTGTGAGTGACAACTTTCTTTTTTGCACCTTTTTTAGCCGATCACGTCAGGAAGGTAATATTTAATCACATATTATGACGTAAAACGATTTACAGTGAACATTGCATCAGTCAACGGTTTAGGCTAATGTATTCACAGCGCTACGTGAGGTGGATTAGACCGCATTAGTTATTGATGTCATAATTGTGAGTGACAACTTTCTTTTTTGCAACATTTTTAACCGATCACGTCAGGAAGTTAATATTTAACTGTGTGTATGTATGTTTGTATAATCACATATTATGACGTAAAACGATTTAACAGTGAACATTGCATCAGTCAACGGTTTAGGCTAATGTATTCACAGCGCTACGTGAGGTGGATTAGACCGCATTACTCATTGATATCATAATTGTGAGTCTTAACTTTCTTTTTTGCACCTTTTTTAGCAGATCACGTCAGGAAGGTAATATTTAACTGTGTGTATGTATGTTTGTATAATCACATATTATGACGTAAAACGATTTAACAGTGGACATTGTATCAATGACAATAATGGGTTGACGAGAGACTGCGTGAGGAAGGTACGGTTTTACCGTGCGTATGTATGTATGGTCTCATATTATGACGTAAAACAATTTAAAAGTGAACTCACACGAACTCACATCACTCAACGGTTTAGGCTTTTTTTTGTTTTTGAGGGGGAAACCTTCAAAAGGTACCCGACGCCGTGGGAGCGACGCGTGACTGTGTGATTCTTACCGCTCTAAAACCCCCCGGTGCCTGTCCTCAACGCTGCAAAGAGGGCTTCGGAATCTCCTAAAGAACGCAACCGGAGTCCTATGAGCGTTGAACCAACGGACTCCTCCCTGATGAGCGGCTGGGCCCACCGCACCGTCGTCTTTACGACGATATGCGACCACACATACCGCCGGACGGTTCAGGCTAATGTATTCACAGCACTACGTGAGGTGGATAGGGACGGATTACATGTCATTGGTGTCATAATTATGAGTGACAACTTTCTTTTTTGCACTTTTTTAGATTGCGCCAGAAAGATAATGTTTCGCCGTGCGTATGTGTTTGTATGACGACCCGCGTGGCGCAGCGGTTACCATACCGGTCTGACACGCAGTGGGACTCGGGTTCGATTCCCGGCCAGACAGGTATCTGTATGATGAGTTTTGATTCTTGTTTTGGGTCTGGGTGTTTGTGTCGTCTTTGTGTCCATGGCACCCACAACACAATAGAAAATCGAACTGTGGGGCTATGAGTGTAAAAAGCGTTTTAAGTATTAAGATAAAGTTTTTTAAGACTATTTCTTTGGCATGCGCTACAGCCCAAACGGTTAAACGGATTGTAACATATTACATATTATTGGAATCGAAATAGTTTGCAGTACGACATAGTCTATATAATTTTCAAATATAGCGCCAGCGATCTGAGAAATGGACAACTGTAATCAACATAAGATTAATCTTATCTGAAGATTTTTCACTATATCGTGGATGTCACATACTCAAAGGCAAACGAATATCCAGACCCAAAACAAAATTCTAGTCATAATTTCGAAATCTATCTGATCGGGGATTTAATCGGAAGCCCACTCAGACGCACTTAGTGACTTAGCCACACGAGTTGGAAATGGATAAGAAAAAAAAACTATAGGTAGCCGTATTGAGAACCTTTTTGAAGTCGGTAAACAACAACAGCACGTGGCTGAAGCAATATTTAGCCTTATATCCTCAATTAATTCCATTCTTCTAGATTCCGGTACGCTTACGTCAATACGGCAGCAGGAAACAAACAGTTTTGCCTATATCTGGCCCATGACTCAGTCACCGTGCGTGATTTTACCATAAACACTATGAAATGAATGTTTTGGTGTTTAACTATACCTACTTAATGTTAGGAATTCTGCCCTCTGACCACGAAAAGCCAATTTAAAAGTCCATTCATGAATCGTTTTGCATTATTGTGACCATTTTATTCCTCGGTTCATAATTTTATGCAATGTTTTTTAGAAGTAAGGTGGTGGAACCAGTGTAGTTCGACCGGAGAAGTACCACCGCCACACCTATTACTAGCGTGAAGCATTTCTTGCGTTTCGATGGAAGGGTGTGGTTGCCGGCACACTTTCACATGGGGCGACCATCATAGTCCTCGGGAGTGGCAACGCATCTGTGATTGACTTCAGATGGAACCCATGTTCTGTATGAAGTTGATTACAGATGTCCATGGGCGGCAGTGATCACTTACCACCAGGTGGACTGCATGCTCGTTTGCTTCTTCAGTCAAATAAAAAAAAAAAGTAACGTGTGTCTGGAACCTTTGCGTACGGAAAGACTAGAACTACTACTACTACTAGAACAGCATAAAACTTCTATCATTAGACAGAAATAGGTGGTGTCGTCCGTTACGTTATCCCCTGCTTGTCGTAAGAGGCAACTAAAAGAGGTAAGAATGCGGTGCGGTAAGAATCCCACATGTCCACCAATTCGTACTTGACCAGCGTGGTGGACTATGGCCTAAACTCTCTCATTCTGGGAGAAGACCCGTGCCCAGCAGTGGGCCAATAATGGGTTGATGCGAAGAATCCCACATAACCCGCGTCGCTTCCACGGCGTCGGGTACCTTTAGCAGGTTTCCCCCTCGTATAAAAAGGCAGAAATTGGTATTGCAGTGGTACTTACGTAGTTCTACCTTTAAAATCGTTACTTAACATTGTAAAACGGTAACAACGTAAACAAGATAAAAGTAAGGTCAGAATATTCAAAGTATTAGCGCATTAACGTTGATACCGTATCTAATCAAATCTGGGCCGTTATCAGCCAAATCCGCGCTTATCGGAGACTAACGGTTAGAGCGATGGTACATTAACTGTACTTTGATTATAAACCAAGTAGGTACTTGAGATGTATATTTCGATTAGCTTGTGCCCGCTGGTTCATTCGTTTTGTGTCACTCTCGTCAACCCATTATTGTCCCATTGCTGGGCATGAGTCTTCTCTCAGAATGAGAGTTTTAGGCCATAGTCCACCGCGCTTGCCAAGTACGAATTGGTAGACTTCACACACCTTTGAGATTTTTTTATGCAGAGCTCTCTAGTGTGTGTGTGTGTCTCTCTCTGTGTGTGTAGGTTTCCTCACGATGTTTTCCTTCACCGAAAAGCAGTGATGATTAATTTATAATAAGCATATAATTTAAGAAAAATGAGTGATGCGTGTCTAGGATGTGAACCTCGGACTTCCCGAACGCGAGGGCAAGTTTAAACAACGAGGCTATTTCTGCTATCGTTTCGATCAAGCGTACCAGTAAAGATGTTATATGTTAATCCATGTCATTAACTAGTTTGCCAATTTTAGTGATACCAGTGTTTTTTTGCTTAGAAGAGTAAACAGTAAAACAGATATATCTTCACAAAGATTTGCTTTTGGAATTGAATACAGATGTCCACGGAAGGTAACGACCATACCATCACATAGACTGCGTATTCGTTACTTCTTATTTTTTTTAATCTGACGAAGTAGCAAACGAGCGTGCAGTCCACCTAATAGCAAGTGGATACTGCCGCCCATGGACATCTGTAATCAACTTCATACAGAACATGGGTTCTATCTGAATTCAATCACAAATGCGTTGCTGCTCCCGAGGATTATGACGGTCGCCTCATATAAAAGTGTGCCGGCAACCACACCCTTCCATCGAAACGCAAAAAAACGCTAGAAATAGGTGTGGCGGTGGTAGTCGATCGACCTACACTGGTTCTACCACCTCCAGGGATTAATGAAAATGACAACCTATAAAACTACAATAATAGATAAAATCATTATTAGTTATTATTAGCTTAGTGTATGTGTGTGTATGAGCAGTGATAGCCTAATGGTTGAAACTTGCCCTCTCGATCGGGAGGTCCGAGGTTCAAACCCGGGCACGCACCACTGATTTATGTGCGTATTATAAATTAATTATCACTGCTTTTCGGTGAAGGAAAACATCGTGAGGAAACCTACACACCCGAGAGTTCTTAAAAAAAAAAAAGTTCTTGGAGGTGTGTGAAGTCCACCAATTCGCACTTGGCCAGCGCGGTGGACTATGGCCTAAACTCTCTCATTCTGAGAGAAGACCCGTGCCCAGCAGTGGGACAATAATGGGTTGACGAGAGAATTAGCTTAGTGTACAATCAGCCTTATACTTTCTAGTACCAATTATCATCAGTAGATTTGTAGCAATTTTCTTTCCCATCCAAATAGGTCGTTCACTTAGAATAAATTATCGAAAGTTCGTGATGTAATAGTTTTCTTCTGTGCCGCCAGCAGAGTTCATTCTAGTATGTAAAAGCTATCCCGGTCGAATAGATTTATGAATGATCGATTTAGATTCCTGTTCTGGGTCTGGGTGTTTGTATATTCGTCTATTTATTTGGTCCGTGGCGTTATACGAAGCAATTAAGGTGATATATCTCTTTGTGGTACGATTTAGGAGACCCTACCTCACATATTTCTGCCTAATAAGGACGGTCTAATGTGCTGCTGTCTTTTGGATAAAAGCGTGAAGGAGAAATACTTATCCGAAACGACTCATTTAGTAATCTGAGGTAGCAACGCATCTCTGGCTGACTTTTTTTTTTATCTGATTGCAGCAGCTAACGAGCATGCAGTCCACCTAATGTAAGTGGAAACTGCCGCCCATGGACACCCATAAGTAACTTCATATAGAACATGGGTTCTATCTGAAGTCAATCACAGATGCGTTGCTACTCCCGAGGACTATGATGGTCGCCTCAAATAAAAGTGTGCCGGCAACCACACCCTTCCAACGAAGCGCAAGAACTGTTTCATGCTAGAAATAGGTGTGGCGGTGGTACATCCCCGGTCGAACTACACTGATTCTACCACCTTCAATTTTTTTTTTTTAAACGCTTTCTACACTCATAGCCCCACAGTAGGATTTTCTCCTGTGTCGTGGGTGCCATGGACACACACAAAGACAAATACACAAACACCCAGACCCAGAACAAGAATCTAAACTCATCATTCAGATACCTGTCTGGCCGGGAATCGAACCCGAGACCCACTGCGTGTCAGACCGGTATGGTAACCGCTGTGCCACGCGGGTCGTCAAGTTCATGACTTCAGGTATGACTGGTCTCATCTGGGGTTAATTACAGATGGGCGAAAATTACCATTAATAGGTGGACCGAATGCTAGTTTGCGTCTTTAATAAAATACTAACGTTGTCACGCAGCTCCGCACGCTTTAATCAGGTTTATCATGGTAATAAGTATCCCATATGTTAAAACAATTCATAAACTATCTGTACGCCAAATTTCAGTGACATTCAAACCGTAGTTTTTGCGTAAAAGAGTAACAAACACAAATACGTCGTCACAAACTTTCACATATATTTTTTGTAGGATTTGCAATACCACATAGTCATCAGTACATTTTTTTTCAACAACTCTCATTTTGCTTGATTGTCGATTAACAAGCTTTAAAGTACCTAAGTACCTACCTACTATAATATGGAATTTTCTAAGTGTATGATAAAGTCGAATTTCGACCACTGCACAGAAACTACAAATAAATCCACATCTCAAGCATCTGCATCTCAGTCCGATGGTCCCAAGCTGACCCAAATAACCAGATGTACAGTACACAATCACAGTGCACTCGCTCGCTCAAATTGAATTAACCAATCACTACGGCCCTTGCTTCTATCTGCTAATGTTAGGGAAACCATGCTTTTGTAAGGTAGCTTTTTTTATCTGACTGAAGTAGCAAACGAGCATGCAGTCCACCTGATGGTAAGTGATCATTGCCGCCCATGACAATTTGTAATCAACTACATATAGAACATGGGTTTCATTTGAAGTCAATCACAAGACGCGTTGCTTCTCCCGAGGACTATGATGGTCGCCTCATGTGAAAATGTGCCGGCAACCACACCCTTCTGTCGAAACGCAAGAAATGCTTATACTATTTCTAGTGTGTCCTAAGAGTTTTTATAGAAGCTGGTCTACTTAGTTACTTTTATATAAAACTAATTGACCCGGCGAACTTCGTTATATTGTGTATGTATGTATTATACATTAAAACCTTACTCTTGAATCACTCTATCAAAAAACAGCATCAAAATCCGTAACGTAGTTTTAAAGATCTAAGCATACATAGGGACAGCCAGCTAGAAGCGACTTTGTTTTCTACTATGTAGTGATTAGCACGAACCACATGGTCCAGTATATAGATGTACCTACTTAAATTCAAGGCTACCATCTTAATCCTCGAGAGTAGCAACGCGTCTATAATTGACTTCATATAGAAGCCCTGTTCTATATGAAGTTGCTTACATGTTATATCCATGGGCGGTACTGACCACTTGCCATTAAGTAGACTGCATCGTTTGCTACTTAAATCTTTAAAAAAAGAATGTCCCAATTATACACATATATTGTGGTAACTACAACCACGCTCAGACGTCAAACGACATTTAATTTCGCTGCTCCAACGGTCAAATGCGTCTACATAAGTTTTCCTTTGTCCGACGTTACAATGTGTTCTATAATAACAAACTTTATTATGCTCCGGTCAAATAACAAAAATTCTGGCTATACTAAATTTTAGTGGAGACCTCGGATATACCAATAGAAATAAAAGAAAACAAAGTCCATGTTAACACAATAAATGTTCATTTTTCGTAAAGACTTTTCTTAAAGTAAGTTTTAGAGGTATGTAATAATGATTAGACAAGAATATTGCTCTGTGGGAACTTTTAATACATGATTACCATTTTAATGACTAATTTGTTCGGGCTAAAGTCAATAACATAATGTAAGCAATATTATAAAGGCGAAAGTTATGCAGAGGTGGATATTTGTAACTCTTTCACGCAAAAATTGCTAAGTAATTGTATTTTTCTCAAAATTAGATACACTGTTTATGGCCTAGAAACCTAGATCAACACAAAATATACTTTTTACCAGACTAACCATCAAGCGAGCGAAGGCGCGAGAAAACCTAGTAAAAACCGGCTAAATGGGAGTGGAACTCGCGCACGAGAGGTTCCGTACCATTACGTATAAAATACGAAAAAAAAACATGTTTGTTGTATGAGAGTCCCCCTTAAATATTATGTTAGTTTGTTTTTATTATTTGTTGTTAAACCGGCAACAGAAACACATCATCAGTGTAAATAATTGACTAGCTTTCACGGTTCTCGAGATACATCCTGGTGACATACAGACAGAAGGACACGTCTTAATAATAGGGTTCCTTTTTTTATCTGACTGAAATAGCAAACGGGCGTTCAGGCCACCTGATGGTAAGTGGCCACTGCCGCCCATGGACATCTGTAATCAACTTCATACAGAACACGGGTTCCATCTGAAGTCAATCACAGATGCGTTGCTACTCCCGAGGACTATGATGGTCGTCTCACGTAAAAGTGTGCCGGCAACCACACATTCCATCGAAGCGTAATAAATGCTTCACGTAGAAATAGGTGTGGCGGTGGTACTTTTCCCTTTCGAACTACACTGGTTCTACCAGCTTCAAAAGTTGTTTTTACCCTTTGGGTAACCCTTAAAACTGAGGCAACATAAAGGTGAGCACAGACTACGTCGCTCGTTGCACAACGTACAATTGCTAGAGCAATTAATATTGCGCTAATGAAGTGTGAAAGTGATACGTTTGTTTAACGGTTACGCTTACTTTTGTTGCAAATAGAACGAGTTTAAGAGAGCCGGCGAGGAATTATAATTTGCATGCTTGATTGTTTACTTTTTATTAGAAAAATCTATTTGCCTATGTTCATAATGAAAACACGAAAATGAGTTAAAACATTTTTAATTTTTATATGATGCATTTCTACATAAAAAAAGACATAAACCTCTCACTCTGACAAGTGTATGTATGTTACTGTATCCAAACAAACATGATCGTATGTATGTATTTTTTTGTTCTCGAGGGGGAAAACTTCAAAAGGTGGGACGGGGGACGCCGTGGGAGCGTCGCAGGGTTATGTTGGATTTCTATCGCTAAACTACTAAAACCCCCCCGCAGGCTGTCCTCAGCATTACAAAGAGGACTCCGGAATCTCCACAGGAAAGCAATCGGAGTCCTCTAAACGCGTTGCCCCGTCGGGCTCCTCCCAGGTGAGCTGGTGGGCCCACCGCCTGGTCTTTACGACGGTATGCAACCACGCATACCGCCGTCCTTCCCGAGGTCGTCTGATCGAACGGTTCGAGCTCCCACTCTAGCCGCCCGCAACCCCGAAAGCCCCTATTAGTCGCCTCTTACGACGCCAGGGTATACCGTAGTTCTATTCCAAACCCGGAACTACAAGGACGATGTATATATATGAAAATACCTACGCTTGGAAAACAAATAAAGAAAGACCACATATGTGCCAGAAAATTAAAAAAAATATATTAATAGAAAAATGCTATTACACGTATGACGTTTCTTAAACGATGATTTAAAAATAGAAAAATACAAAAATTAAGCTTCGAACGTTATCAGCATTGTAATATAGTGTCTAATTGTAAGTCTTTTAATGATAAATACGAGTATGTGAGTGCCGTACATTTAGAACGCCTTAACAATTCAATTTTTGGCGTCGTTTTTTTAAACATCTTATGTAATCAATATTATTGTAACACAAAAATTGAGTAAATAAAGATCTTTCTTTCTTTATTTCTTTACCCTCCGTCTGACGCCCTGATGCAAAAAAATGATCTTTCCTTTGCTATCCGTCGACTTCTACAATAAGATACTGTTCAATTAAAAATACAGGTCAAATCGAGAAAAGCGTGCTAATGGCTCATATTCCCATACAGTGATTAAGTCACGAAGCGGCAATTACCATCGACCTTGTCGCAGTTGCCATTAATTAGTTGAGCGGGTTATTGTTTACAAACCGGTTTTTGAGGAATCTTTGGATTCAACACAAAAAATACCGATTTTTATTTTTAATAAATATTTGGCATGTTTCGAGTAATTGGACTATTATTAAGTACCAAACGGCCCATGCCGGGCGGCTCCTAGTTTCACCTATTAACTGTGGGGGGGGGGGGGGGGAATGTACTTAATTGTGGGTACTAAATGAACGCCAGCATTTTTTAAATCGATTGTTTGTTTTAGAAATTATCAGTGTTTATAAGCATAAAAAATAGGTGTTTATAACTTTATCTGAAAAGCGTGTAAATTAGCTAAGAATTAAACAATATTAAATCTGATAACATTGAAGCCATCATGGCAGTTTTTTTTTGCGTCTGATATTTTTTTTCAAAGTCAATACAATGTTTTAACTAATACACTTAATCTTAGTTAATACAGTGTTATCAGGAAGAAAACTGAAAAAATACGATTATTAAAAAACAGGAAAGTACTTAAAATATCACAGAAACAGTAAATTGCAAAAAATGTTCAGTTTTGAAAATAAAGTTAGACCGATAATTTCAGTTCGCATCAACCCATTATTGGCCCACTGCTGGGCACGGGTCTTCTCCCAGAATGAGAGAGTTTAGGCCAAAGTCCACCGCGCTGGCCAAGTGCGAATTGGTGGACTTCATACACCTCCGAGAACTTTTTTTTTTAAGAACTCTCGGGTGTGTAGGTTTCCTCACGATGTTTTCCTTCACCGAAAAGCAGTGATAATTAATTTCTAGTACGCACATAAATCATTGGTGCGTGCCTGGGTTTGAACCTCGGTCCTCCCGATCGAGAGGGCAAGTTTCAACCAAGGCTCGGAACCGGTTTAAAAATACCGGTTAATTTCGATTAAATACCGGTAAATATAATCGTTCTTTCATTTACCGGTTAAACAGGTGAACGGTTTATAATTAACCCAAATGATAAAGGTTACCGGTTACTTTTGTACGATCGGTTTGGTCACCCAAATTAACCGGTTAATTCCATAATTCCTATTTTAATAAACTGGAGTGAATCGGATAGATTCATGTTTTGAAATGTTTACGCCGAAGCATCGCATCGGGCGCATACTATTATCATCCATTGTTGTTAGTTGGATTCAGAAGGCACAGGACTGGTTGGAGTGGCGTCATTTAGGGGAGGTGGATGGATGGATGGATGGTTGTTAGTTTATTCGTATTGATTTGACGTGCCTCATAATGAACACTCACTATCACAAAGTTTTTAGACGCAATCGCACACGTTTCAATTTTGTATAACGTCGTCGTTCACCCTCTTTTATCTTTCAGTAACCATCTCATTATTTTTGTAAATACCTAAAAAGAATATTTAAATTTAAGTTAGGTAATTTACTACATGCCAAATAAAGGTATAAATTAGAATATTAATTAGAATAAGAATAATGGTCACTATTACCTATCTAATATAAGTAGAAGAATCGAAATAAAAGTGTTAAGAAAATTCTCAATTATGTCTTTTATTTTCAGAATAAAAACGTTAAATTTTGACAGGACAGTGGAAGTAAAATCTAACTTATTCATAATAATAATAGTCCATTCAAATGTTACATGAGCTATGCATTTTTTAGAGAACGCTATTTTACTTTTGGGACATCTGTTGGGGCTCAATAGAAGCTTAACCCCAAGTTTGTGGGGTCGCCACTGGTCGAAAAAAGGGTAAAAACACTTTTTTTCGCATTATCTCGGAAACTATGCATCTTACAAAAAAAATGTTATGTCATAATTTGTAGCAAATTGTTTCGCCTACAGATATGTTTATATAACTTTTTGCCCTAAATTAAAAATTAAAGAAGTTATAAGCAAAAAAAGTAAGATTTTTTTTATATTTTCTTCTTTATTTTTCTACAACTTTTATATGTTTTACAAATAAAAAAAAAGAAATACTTCAGACCCATCTTGTAGATGATCTTTTGAGGAAAATTATTCACTATATATTTTTTTATTTTATAAATCTAAAACGCTGCTACAGCGCTCCAAAGTTAACCGGATTCGTCAATGCTAATGAGATTCCGGTCGAAGCGAAATGTTTAACAATAAGTTAAACATTTCGCTTCGACCGGATTCTCATGATTTTTTTTACTGTAAATATATTCTTAGATTTTTTTTGTTAAATTCGTATAACTCTGTAGGCGCGTTTTTTTCAGACTCTAACTCAAAGGTGGTAAGGAGAAGAGGAATGAATAAGTAACAAAAATCCATGAGATGGGCAGCAGCATCTCCTTGCGTAATTCTTACACCTACTGCGGTCACCAACTCGCTTGGCAGGCGCGGTGACTATCGGCAAAATCCCCAAAATGACAGGTGCAGAGAAACCGGCCCCCAGTCCCTAGCAGCCCCGCTATTCCAAGCTACGGTAGCGGCCAAGGTAACGGCGGGGCAGGGGGTGCTAAGAATCTCCGGCAGAGATCCGTCTACCGCAATCGACGACTTCTGCACCTGGCAACATACAACACCAGGACACTGAGTACCGACGAGAAGATACAGGAGCTAGACGACGATATGCACAAGTTAAACTGGAGTGTTTTGGGATTGTCTGAAGTCCGAAGACAGGGAGAGGACACGATAATCCTAAAATCAGGCAACTTGTTCTATCACCGGGAGGGCGAACATCTGTCCCAGGGTGGTAACGCGTTCCTCGTCCACAAATCCCTCGTCAACAACGTGGTAACAGTCGACAGTGTGTCGCCAAGGGTAGCGTATCTTATACTCCGAATATCTAAACGGTATTCGCTGAAGGTCATACAGGTACATACATATATGCGCCAACTTCGACACTCCCAGACTATGAGGTCGAGATAATTTATGACGATGTAAGTAGAGCCATACATTCCTCAAAGACGCACTTAACTGTTGTTTTGGGCGGATTTTAACGCCAGATTAGGCGCACGGAATGATGGCGAGCGGAAGGTCGGACTCTTTGGAATTGGACAACGGAACCACCGAGGCCACTTCTTTGCCAACTTCTTGGAGAGGGAAGACTTCTTTATGATGAACTCTTTCTTCAAGAAGAGGGCGAAAGTGAACTTGGATAAGACAGACAAACGGCACATATTTAATGATGTCTCTGTGGTGTCTCTAGGTCTCGGGTTCTCTCAGAACATACTCTCGGTCTTATGAGGGAGAGGCGAGAACTATGTGTGCAGTCTCCAACCTCAATGTTGAAATACAGAATGCTCAATAATCAGATCTCTCAGATTAGGCGACGCGATTAGCGTGCTCATACACCCATCGCATAAAAGACGCTATTGAGCGAAAACCCAGGCTCAAGAGTGTTCGCCAGGGACCTGTGCGTTGGGCAGAGCCTCGAACACCATAGTTTCGTCCAAACCCGATGTTCTGGGTGAAATTAAAAAAAACACTACGGACAGTTGTAGAAATATGGCGATCGACAAACGTGCCAAATTGACCCGAAACTATACTGAGGACCTCCCGGACATCAGCCTGTACAAGATAAGAGAGGCTCTAAAACAGCTGAACAACAACAAGGCACCGGGAGATGACGGAATCACAACAGAGCTGCTAAAAGCTGGTGGTAAACCGGTACTAGTGGCGCTCCAAAAGTTGTTTGATTCTGTCATCAATAGCGGGACCTCCCCGGAAGAGAAGGCAAAGGCGTAGTGGTGTTATTCTTCAAAACAGGCGATGAAACCCTTTTGGAGAACTACAGGCCCATTGCGCTTCTGAGCTAAGTGGGGATTCAGGCAAGGCGATGTCATATCACCGAAGCTGTTCACCGCTGCGTTGGAAGATTTGTTCAAGCTGATGGAGTGGAAAGGTCTTGGCATTAACATCAATGGCAAACACGTCACACTCCTACGATTTGCCGATGATATAGTTATCTCGGCAGAGTCGCTGACGGCCCTCAGCACTATGCTAGGCGACCTTAACAGTGCCTCACAACGGGTGGGTCTTAAGATGAACATGGACAAGACAAAAATCATGTCTAATGTCCATGTCACACCCGTACTGGTAGTTGTTGACGGCACTCCTCTCGAAGTTGTTGACGAGTATATTTGCCTGGGACAAACGGATGGGTAAGTCCAACTCTGAGAGGGAGGTCACTCGAAGAATCCAACTCAGCTGGGCTGCGTTCGGGAAATTACGTAGTATCTTCTCGTCCACAATTCAATTTGTCAATAGTTAAGTTATTCAAGCAATGTGTGTTGCCAGTGATGGCCTACAGCGCTAAAACGTTGTCCTTCACTGTAGGCCTCATTCGGAAGCTCAGGGCTCCGCTAAACAAATATCGCTGGACGGCACTATGTCCTATATGAGCTCCGACTTCGGGACTATGTACTAAGTACTAAGTGTGTTCTAAACCAAAATTAATAGAAATTATTTTAGTCTTTTAGTGACGTTGAAGTCGGTAGATATTTTTTGTTAATAAGTTTTTATTTCACGCTTTTTAGTGACTATATAGTGATATTTGTATTTAAATAATGACATTTAAAACCCATATGGGTGCAAAGTACTCATCAATATAAATGAATTCAGCGCAAACACAAGGTAGCTACTGTAAACCATTGAAGAGTTCCTTAACTGTCTTTCGTCTTCATCATCAGACCAGACAGGTGTAACATTTCCATCAATACAAATTAAACAAGCTCAAACACAAGGTAATTGCTGTAAATCGTTGAGGAGTTCCCTCGACTGTCTTTCGGCTTCATCATTAGATCGACTCCAGACCTTCATTATATTATAGTACTTTAAATTGTTTAATGGAAAAATTAACAAACGCACTAGTCACCCCTACGATTTTTGAAATATCCCCTCGATTTCTCTAGAATGACATCATCAGATCCTGGTTTCCTTATCATGGTACCATTCCTGGAATGTATCCTTTCCAACAAAAAAAGAATCTTCAAAATCGGTTCATAAACGATGAAGTTATCCGCGAACAAACATAAAAAAATATATACATACGGTCGATTTGAGAAACCTTTTTTGAAGTCGGTTAAAAATTGAAGCGCGTGCGATTGCGTATGCTTTGTGATAGTGAGCGCAGCGTCCAGGGCATGTCTAAAACGCGGTAGAATATTAATAAACTTGGTTTTAACCGGTTAATTATGGCAACCAAAACCTAAATTCGTGAAAAACCGGTACTTCGCATAAACCGGTAATAACCGGTTAGGTACAACCTTTAACCGATATTCATTTAGGTTTGGGGTCAATGACCGAAACCGGTTTCGAAATAGAACCGGTTTCCGAGCCTTGGTTTCAACCATTAGGCTATCACTGCTCTTTCAGTTATGCTTTGTTTAGATTTCAACTACGCTTCATGGCTAGGTCAAACGGAGCAAAATCAGTCCAAATAGGGCAAAAGCATTTAAAAATGGCAAGGTGACTGCGGCAAGGTGACTGATGGAAAGCGGACGTTGTATTAGCAAATTTGTCTCTAAAAGTCGGACATTTTCTTTCCAGCCAAATAAACATTTAAAATATTGACAGTTTTGTTTGAAAAAATGAAAATAATAATTTGATTTGTAAATACACGTACTTAATGAATTTGTAAAAATTCATGTCAGATATGTCTCTTGTCTACCAAGACGGCGGGTAACCGCTGGATTCAGATGGCTCAGGACCGGTCGAAGTGTCGCAGATTAGGGGAGGCCTATGTCCAACAGTGGACTTTCAAGGGCTGATGGGTGGATGTCTTTTTTTTTGTCGAGGGAGAAACCTTCAAAAGGTACCCGACACCGTGGGAGCGACATAGGGTTATGTGGGATTTTTACCGCACTTAAACCCCTCCCCCCCCCCCCCCGGTGGCCTTCATAGGCGCTATAAAGAGGCTACCGCGATGAATGGATGTTTACCAAAATTGTTCGAGCTTAAGGAGACCAAAAAGCTGGCGGCTACTTTGCACAAAGATTAAGTCTTGCCGTACTGCAAGGTAATGCCGCCAGTGATTTGGGAACCATGCCTCACACGACAATTTTAGATGGCTTGTTTTATTTGTAACAATAAGTTCATTACTGTTATTTATTTATATTTTTAGTTTTTATTTAGTCTAGTTTATTTTATTTATTTTTATTTACTTTGTCTGTTATAAATAAATAAAGACTAAAAGTCTGTAAATTTACAGTTTAATCTTAATATATATCTTACTATCGTCGCTACTGGTTGACGCTTCAGGAGACCCAAGGGCTGGTGCGTATTTTGGCCAAATAAAGAGGCAACGCCGCCAGCATTCTTGGGACTCTCCCAAGAGGCAGCGATGTGGACTCTTTGTTTTATTTATATTTTATTTTTATGTATACTTTTCTGACAAGATTTTATAAAAAAGGTTTTATTTATTTTTTTATTTTTTGTTTTGTACATACTCTTAATCTTAAAATAACGAGCAAGGATGCACTTTATTCTAAGCGGCACACATGAACAGAAAAGCCTCGCACAATCTGGACAGGCTGGAAGCATACACATTTTTCCGGATACGATTAAAAAAAATGTCCCAACAAAACCTGGACCGATGGCAATCCTACTTACGGCAAATTGGTCAACAGACGCAGAGCAGTCACAAGTAAATCCTCTCTAATTCTAGACCAATATGGTGATGCAACCGTCTAGTCTGTAGATTGACTTATTGACGACCCCTGGGCACATTGAACTTATGACGACCTTATCCATCCAATAATAAAAAATAAATATACTACATATATATTCATCCTATGTATTTAGAGGACTGAAAAGGAGTAATTAAAAATTGTATAGTTTTCTGATATTTGACTGTTCTTATGTTTTGAAATCGCATCATACCAAAATTATTAAATTCAACTTAAAGAATTGACAGAATTTGAACTTTGTTCAATAATGTCTGTCCATAACAGACACAGATAACTATTTTTTTTCATAATGTCTTCTATACACGCTTTTTTAACTCCACAGAAACGCTGTGATATGACATTTAAGACCGGCGGTCAACAGCAGGCGGACCGCGAAAGGACGAATCTAGGACCGCCAAGTTATCTCGGATATATCTAGTACCTACTTCAACAATAATCTCACTTATGTTATCATGTCACGTGTGTACACAATCACACACTAATATGCACAAACACAACCTTCTACACACTCATACGTACACACACCTACATACATACATATCCCCCACCTACCATCTTTAGGGAGGAGGGCGGGTCTGAAAAACAGCACTGCATTGGGTCATGACCCCATTTCAGATAAAGCTAAGACACCCTTTTGCTCATACTTTCAAATGTATTTTATTTAGGTTTCTTTTTTCGTGTGTAAATTTTATTTTGTCTCTTTTTTATTGTCTTTTATGAATTTTGTTTTTTCTCTGAATAAATGAATTTTATTATTATTATGTTTAACAATTGGTTTGTTAAATAATTTGAAAGAAAAATATAGGTACTTATCAATATCAGGTTTTTTTCGACTCTACACGTAACAACTTGCCGACCCCTGTTTTAGACTCATGTTATCGAGGAATTAATATTTTGAAATATAACGATAATTCACGATACGGAATTTTGAATTCTTTTGCGGATATTTCGACCACTTCGTAATGCCGACTACTATAATGTGATTAAGAAATCAATCACGCCACCTACCGGAAAGGGCATAACAACAAGCCAATTAAAACGTCGTAAAATCAATTTTGTGGGGCATTTAATTTATTTTCAATTAAGGTGCTGATGACACCCGATTCGCTCCAATAATTATAAGACAGTGAAATTAGTATTGGAAATATGTTTGTAATTCAAGAGTACGTTTATAGAGACGCTGTTTTTGTATAGTCCGTTTATAAGTTAACTAGCTGTATCCGCGGCTTCACCCGCGTGCAAATCACTTCATCACAAAGTTTTTCCCGCGCAAATCTCGACCCCGTGGGAATTCTATGATAAAAAAAGTCTCGAAATTAACATAATATGTTTTAGTTGAAATAAGGAACATTAAAAAAATATTGAGTTAACCATAAGAGATAGAGATATGCTATAGCTCACTTATTTGTGGCATTTTTGCAGATCTGCAATTCTCTAGTATTTTAGTGTTACTCTGCTGGTATACGCGGCGTACGTGAGTAAAGCTCCCAGCAAGCGAGATTTTTTACAACCTCTTCAATATTATTCATTATATCCCAGTCAATTTACATAAAACCGTAATGTATAAAATACGTGGACAATCCTCAAGAATTTCACAAACTATTAATAAAAATCGCACAGAAATATGTTCAGTAGTATTTGAGAAAAAAGCGAACATACAGACAGGCAGCTTTTGGGCACTTTGTTTTATAATAAGTATAGATCTATGTCGTATTTCATCAACTACTGACTTATGTGCTTCCTCCTAAAATATTTCTAGCTTTTTTATCCGATTTAAATAGCAAACGAGCATGCAGTCCACCTGATGGTAACTGATTTCTGCCGCCCGTGGACATTCTAACAGACAATAAAGATTCCATCTGAACTCAATTACAGATTCGTTGCTACTTCTGAAAACTATTTTAGTAGGTTTAAATGAAAGTGAGCCGGCAATCACATCCATCCTTGCACCGTAATGCAAGAACTGCTTTAAAATCGAAATTGGTGTGAATGTGGTACCTACCTCAAACGATCGAACTACCTATAGGTATACATTCTACCACCTTACATGTGTGGCCAATTGATTTTAGCGAAACTTTCATCCGAAAAAAGGTTTACAGAGAATAACATAGGCATAGTTTAACATTCTTAGAGTTTACTTTTGTATACTAAGGGTGCTATGGACATGCAAAATACCCACACACCCACAACTTCAAGAATCTTTCAATTTTACACTTTCAGCCAATTCAGTTGTGTCTGGAATCGAACCTAAACCAGGTAGACATAAACACTTCGCCCCTATCATCACTGTAATACCGTATCAAATTATTTCCTTCCAGCCTTGACCACCGATTGACCGGCGGTTTCCATATCAAATTGCAAATTTAATTTCATGACCTCTATTGTATTTAGCGTTGCTACATTTATGATGCATACTCTTTTTCATATCATGGAAATAGTAAATGAACGTGTAATCGACCTGAAGGTACACGGCCATCATCATCTGTAACCAACTCCAGATAAAATCAGTCTTATTTTAGGTTAGGTACCCAAATAGGCCGCCCCTGAGAATTTGATACGCCGCGTTTAAATGTCTCATTTGGTACATTCTTCATACCGCAGCGTTGAACATTGAACACTAGTGTTTTAGGCAGAAATAGGTGCCACTATACACTGCTAATCATGAACAACTGTAATCAAGCCCAGTTAAGACTAGTCTTAGGGGCCGTTCAAGTATTACGTAAGCACTATTGGGGGGTAGGAGTCTTTTTTTTTTTTTTGTTTTCGAGGGGGAAACCTTCAAAAGGTACCCGACGCCGTGGGAGCGACGCAGGGTTATGTGGGATTTTTACCGCACTAAAACCCCCCCGGTGGCCGTCCTTGGCGCTGAAAAGGAGGACTTCGGGATCTCGAAACGACTTCAACCGGAATCCTCCGAGCGCGTTGCCCCATCGGGCTCCTCCCAGATGGGCGGCTGGGCCCACCGCTCCGTCTAGTCTTTACGACGGTATGCGACCACACATACCGCCGTCCTTCCCGGGATTGCCTGACCGAACGGTTCGAGCTCCCACTCTAGCCGTCTGCAACCCCGGAAGCCCCTTTTAGTCGCCTCTTACGACGGGGGGTAGAGGTCTAGATGATGATTACGTCATCGCTAGCTATTTACTTTTTTACAATACTGTACAAAAATACATTTTTAATTGAAAAATGTTACGTAAGCATGGGGGGAGAGGGTTAGAGCTTTGCTTACCTTTGCTGACAAGGAGGAAGGGGGGATAAAAAATAATTATTATATTAATACGTGAAGCAAAAATTTGTGACGGATTTTTAAGTAATATGCCGCGGACGGATTAGTATGAAATTTTGCACGGTTATAGTGGACGTACAGAAGGAGTGCAGAATGTTAATATTTTTTTCAAATAATGCATTTTTCATACATAAAATCAACTAAAAACACATTACACACACTGCCTTGCATTTGTCACAAACACATATGTACTTAGTAAATGAAATAGAACATTCAATGTCTTACTATCAAAAGACACAACGTCAAGAATGTCAGATGACATTTGATTTTAATTTGGACAATATGAAGTTTAGTTTTTTAATTTAAATTACGGTCGAATTTCGGCCGATGCTACGGGTGACTAGTTGTAATAAATCTGCTTACGTAATATTTGAACGGCCCCTTATCTGGGGCTAGTCACCCGTTGTTACTTGCGTTGCTACCCGTGCAGATACGTTGGAACGCCTCAGATGAAAATGTCTCCCTTACAAGCTACACTTCAGACCAGAACACAACAGTGCTTACAACTGATGTATTTAGGTAGAACATAGAAATTATCCCTGTAGCTCCGGAGCAAGGAATTTGGTACGGTATCCCCTGTCTGTCGTAAGTGGCGGCTAAAAGGGGCTTCCAAGATTGCGGGCGGCTAAAGTGGGAGCTCGAACCGTCCAGCCAAGTGACCCTGGGAAGGAAGGTGGCGTGTTTGATCGCATGCTGCCGTGAAGAACAGGAGGTGCGGTGAGTGTATTCCCTCACCGGAGAAAAACGCGAAAGGGGCATCCTGCTCGGAGTGGCCGTCCTCCACGCTACGCTGAGGACGGCCACCGGGGAGTTTTAGTGAGGTAAAATGCCACATAGCCGACGTCACTCCTACGGCTTCAGGTAACTTTTGAAGGTTTCACCCTCGTAAACATAATCCATCCATCAGCCTTTTGATGTCCACTGCTGAACATAGGCCTCCCCTAAATGGCGCCACTCCAACCGGTCCTGTGCCCTCTGAATCCAACGGTTTCCCGCTGTCTTCTTCAGGTCATCGGTCCACCTGGTAGGGGGGCGACCTGTACTCCTTTTGCCTAAAGGGCAATTCCATATGTGACTGACTCTACATTTGACCCGAAATGTGACTTATTTTGCCTCATATTTTGTGTACTGCTATACCCACAGTGATAGTTTGTGTATCATTATATAGTTGAATCTTCAATTACCCCTGTGTAATATAAAATATCCATATAAAACTTTGTGAAGTATGACTTATTTACCAAAATGTAAATGTGACCGACACTACGTTCAAAAAGAACTCGTTTTTGAGAGTGTTTTTCAACTTCGAAAATCTTCCAATTTGCATGATTTAAAATTTTAAATTCTATCTGTGGCAGTTATATGTGAAACAAATTATAGGAAAATATTAAAATTAAGAACCTTGGTATTGTTGAATCATATTTATTCGAAAAACAAATCGTGACTAACACTACAGCCAAAAACGTGACTGACACTACCATCACTTTGGAATGCAAAATATTTGTAGTTTTCACAGAAAACTGAGGAAATAACACTACAGGGTACTGCATAAAACCCTTCTAAACCATTTTAAAGATATAAATAAGTTCAAAAAACATTTTTTAAGAACAAAATACAAAAAAAAAATCATACCACATAAACTTTAATATCAATAAGATGCCGTTCGTGCTTCACAAAGTGCACATTTTGCTTAAAAATTGTCGTATAATAACTAGTGAAACTGAAAACGCGCCCACAGCTAGCATCTAATTTTCATGGTACATACTTGCACAAACAAACATTTTAGTCCCTGTAGTTCCGGGACCACGACAGGGCTACGGTACCCCCTGCCTGTCGTAAGTAACGACTAAAAGGGGCTTCCGAGATTGCGGGCGGTAAGAGTGGAAGCTCGAAACGTCGAAAAACCAGGAGGGATAGTGAATACAAATGTTCACCAGGGAAGAACCCAACAGGCGCGTCGCGCTCTCCGAAGCTTTCGGTTGTATTCCATTGGCGGCCCCAGAGTTCTCCACGTAGTGCTGAGGAGGGCCGCCGGGGGGTTTTAGTGAGTTAAAAGTCCCACATAATCCGGTGGTGCTCCCACGGCAACTATATCTATCTATAACTTTGATAAAAAAAACTTAACTGACCCTACGTGTTTCGTGACCGACTCTACAGCGTGACTGACACTACGAACTCCTTTTAAATTTTCGAAGAATAATTAAAGAAATTTAACGTGGTGGCCACTCGAGGACCTTTCTTCCCCATCGGTTATCGGTCCTACGAGCGATGTGGCCGGCCCATTGCCACTTCAGCTTGCTAATTTTGAGAGCTATTTCGGTAAGCTTCGTTCGACTACGGATTTCATCGTTGCGAATCATGTCGTAAACATAAAAAGAATTGAATGGCGGTGGTGCTTTCAGAGCGAACCACAAAGGTTTTTAGTCTTCTAGTATCTCACTTATTTTTATGCATCATTCTTCCATATCGCCATAAAACGTAAAAAATCTATCCAAGTCATTCATACCGAAGTCATCAACCACTGACGTATGAAATTGAATTTTCATTAGCAAAAAGTTTTTAACGCTGCAAAAAAATGTTTACAGCACGCAACGTTGGAATGTGCTGTTTTATAGCGTTTTACGTTTCGTATCCATCCATCCGCATTTGGACTCGAATGCTGATCATCATGGGTGTAGCGAGGTTTTGGTTTGGGGGGGGGGAAGTCAAATTTTAAATTAGGTGTGGCGGTGGTATTTCCATAAATTATAGGGCAGGATACTGGAGCTAACTTTTGTTACCCATGTAAAAACAAGATGGCAAATAAAAAAAAGATATACAAAGAAAAACCCACTGTAATTATTAATGTATGTAACACACTATGTAACTGACAATTTGTAAGCGCCCCCGAAGGCCTATGCAAAATAAAGACATTTCATTTCATAAAAGTGTACCGGCAACCACACCCTTCCATCGAAACGCAAGAATGCTTCACGCTATAAATAAGTGTGGTGGTACTTCACCAATCGAACTACACTGGTACCTCTACAACATTTTCGATACCAAAATCAATTGGTTCCGTGGTGTAGTGGTTATCACATCTGCTTTACACGCAGAAGGCCGCCAGTTCGATCCTGGCCGGAATCACAGATCTTTTTTACAAGTTAATAAAATACTTTATGTGCGATAGGATTATTTTTAATATTTTTTTATTTTACAATACTTAACTCTCATATTTATGCAATAAGATTATAATACGAACATAAAAATAAAAACTACGAATAGGTATATAAAATACATAGAATATTTTATAAATTATTACGATAGAGGCCTTTCATATTTAGTTAAATTATTTAACTTCTAACAAATGAATCATTTAAATTCATTATATTATACTGCCTAAAAACGTGGGACCGAATCCGATCTGTTTTGTGTGCGTGTGGATTGAGTGAGCACCCTTTAAAATAAAAATCTTTAAAAATATATTAGACATTTAGTAAAAGTGCTGAAATATGGTGAAATAAATATGGTATAATATATGTTATATATGGTATAATAACTTTATTTTTCGAAGTACTCTTTTAAATCGTAGTAGCACTCCTTTATCAGGTACTGTTATAATGTGGGCAAAAAGTTTGTGTCATTTTTTAACTTATTTCGTCCGGCAAGTTGTTAATAATTTTTACACACACGGCATATGACCCGGACCGATATTGCTTAAGCTTTGAGGTGTGAATTACCAATACTTTTTTTTTTTTGGCGACTTGTTCATGTTCACCACTCGCGGGTTGAAAGAGTTCGGGAATAATAATATAAACTTATATGTCACAAATATATACTGTCTAGTATTCTATGTTAATCATGCTCATATACTAACTGAATACTCTTAACGAATTTGGCGTGAAACAGTTACAGAAGTCCATCCATCCTCACAAAGTTTAACCTTGAAATATCGTCTAAATACTTGCCCCTCAAAATATTATTCCGTAAAACGGAGTCCTTTCCGGCTCAGTTTTCTATGAGGCGGCCATCTTAGTCATCTCAGACTTCAGATTGAAATTGCTTACGGTTGGTCCATGGACCAGTGACCACTTACCAACTGGTGGACTGCATACGCGTCTCATACTTCAATCTTATAAAAAAAAAATATTGCTAAATTTCACACACCCTCAAAAACATTATGAAGGCTTCTTAAAAATATAGTTGGTTTCTAGATATTTTTTCAGACCTTAAACCAGGCTAGCTTATTATCTAACAGGTGTTCACATAACTTAGCCGACCAGTTCAACAACTTTGAACATAATTATGACAGCTTGACCAAATATAGGGTTATTTTAAGACCTAAGGCAATTTATGCACGAGGCGTTCATTATTACCTCAAGTAACATACCTATATACAAGTAGCATTGTTATATTATAGTAATGTATGTTATTAATTACAATACGAATGACGATGCGAATGGGTGCTGGAAGATATAAATTTAGCGACCTTTTTCTTTTTTTTTGGTTGACATACTGCAGTTCGAATTAGAGCAGTGATAGCCTAATGGTTGAAACTTGCCCTCTCAATCGCGAGGTCCACGCACGCACCACTGATTTATGTGCGTATTAGAAATTATCACTGCTTTTCGGTGAAGGAAAACATCGTGAGGAAAACTACACACCCGAGAGTTCTTAAAAAAAAAAGATCTCGGAGGTGTTTGAAGTCCACCAATTCGCACTTGGCCAGCGCGGTGGACTATGGCCTAAAACTCTCTCATTATGAGAGGAGACCCGTGCTCAGCAGTAGGACAATGATGGGTTGTACCCGTTCGTACACAGTTCGAATTAAATTTGTATACATTTAGTGACCTTTTTTTACAAAGCACTACAATTCAACAATAGCAAAACATTCCCAGATTTCTTGCAAATGCAAATGTTTAACAATATGCGAATATTGGTAACATCAGTAAATTTACATTAAAACAAAAAAATCATCTGCTTAAAAACATTCGATTGCCTTCAGTTTCTATCTACTGGCTTTCACTTGATAACCAAATCTACCATCTGAAAAAGTAAAAACTCATTATTCACGGTATTCGGATTCACGTTTTTATATTCGCAGGTTAAAAAATTGGGACCTTTTTTTATATTCACAGCTAAAAACTTTATTTGCGGATGTGGTCAGTACAAGAAAAACGATTCGGCGCCTTCTGCTAGCGTCAGCTTTCTTTGCTGTTGGTTTTCACAGTGGCATATGGGCGGAACATAACCCTCGCAAATAAGGATCTTTTTAATAGACTTCGAAAAAGAGGTGGTTCTCAATTCGGCCGGTATATATTTTTTTATGTATGTACAACAATTACTCTGCCGTTAGTGGACCGATTCTAATTATTACTGTATTCGAAACGCGCCAAAAATGTAATAGTAATCGCCTGGTTTGTCTACAGCCTTAAGCACAGTATGTGTGAGGTATGTCAATGACAAATTACTATACCTACCAGCCTGCATATGGTTATTTCGTGTAGTTAATCATAATTTTATGTATTTCAAGGTAAAAGATATCTGTCCTTATTAGTTTATTTATGTCGTCAGTTATAATAGTATGGTAAAGGACTTATAGGTACTTCATACTTCAGGCTTATACTTCAGGGAAAGCAACATGTGTATGTGTGTATCCTTGTGTAACTTCAAGTAAAACGAATGTAACACAGCAGTGATGAGATGCTTTTATGTGGTGAGGTGTGGTGACAAGAAGGTGCGGTGTGGTGACGAAGGAGGTGCGGTGAGGAGACGAGAGGTTCGATGAGCGACGTGACAGAGCTGCTATTGTTGAAAAAGAATTGAGAGTAAAATGTTGGTTAAAAGTATTTTTCTAGTGTTGTGTTTTTTTTTTAGTGTTTTTACAGTGTTATACTAATCTTATGTAGAACAGTTACTTATCATCAGAATCAATGGGGTACAGTGCCTTGAAGGGGCACAAGAATAAAGATCTCACAAAAGAAACAAAAATGTTAGCTTTAAATAAAAATGACCACCCAGTTGGAAATTTTAAAAATAAGGTTGCCAACTCTATTTCTATTAAACTATCTATCAGCCATTTCGACCGGTCCTGGGCCATCTGAAACCAGAGGTTACCCACCCTCTTCTTCAGGTCATCTGTCCACCTGGTCAGGGCCGGCATATACTCCTTTTGCCCAACTCTTTCACTTAAGTATGTAAATTTAAATATTTTGCCGTCCCTCAAAAGTTAGGCGGTCTGGCCAGTGTAGCCCGGAGGCCGCGTTTCATTGATATGACTGATAGGGCGGTAGCTACGCACCTTGATATGTTTTTTTCTTTTGTTCTCGAGGGGGAAACCTTCAAAAGGCACCCGACGCCGTGGGAGCGACGCAGGGTTATGTGGGATTTTTACCGCACTAAAACCCCCCTCGGTGGCCGGCCTCGGCGATAAAAAGGAGGACTCCGGGATCTCGAAATGACTTCAACCGAAATCCTCCGAGCGCGTTGCCCCATCGGGCTACTCCCAGATGGGCGGCTGGGCCCACCGCTCCGTCTAGTCTTTACGACGGTAGGCGACCACACATACCGCCGTTCTTCCCGGGATTGCCTGTCCGAACGGTTCGAGCTCCCACTCTAGCCGTCTGCAACCCCGAAGCCCCTTTTAGTCGCCTCTTACGACAGGCAGGACGCCCCTAGATATATAGCATGCTCTTTTACTATTTCCATATTATAAAAACAGCAACACAACTGCTAGAAAGAATCAGGGAATATGAATAAATATTTTAGTCTAAGACACAAATTCCATCTGTGTCTATTGTATTTAAATTGCTTAGCAAATAATATAATTGTCTGCAAAATGACTTTAAACAATGAGAAACCTTGGTTTAATTACAATTCTACGAACATTTACTGTATGAAGTTAACCAAATAATTCTCATGAGAATGAAGGCTAATTCTCTGCCTTTAGATATTAACTTTGTTAACTTAACAAGCGTCTTTTGCTTTGATAACAGGAGGCTTTTGTGTATCTGTGTAACGAATAATGGATGAATAGATACTACTTAGTACAACAATAGAATTTTTCTGTAGGATTGAGAGCAGAATAGAACTATGGTGTCTTCTGCCTGACTAAAATACAACATGTGGGGTTGTTGGGTTGCAAGATGGAGTTCAAACCGTCCAGCTAGTACAAAGTATGACAGTATGTGTGGCCACATACTCCAATACGCATCTAAAGCTTCCTAAGGTCTGGAGAAGCATAACTGCTCTCCCAAGCAGTGCTCTACAGGAGCTCAGAGGACTCTGGTTATATTCTGTTGAAGATCCCAGTGCCCTCTTTTTGTATCAAGATTTACAGTAGAGTACAGTAAAAATCACACATAACCCAGAATCTCTCCCAAGGTACTGCAGGAGCCTTTTAAAGGTTTCCCTATCATCGATAAAAAATACAAGATATAAATAAAAATAAAAAATAAATAAATATTTCTGTTCTTCTAACAGAAATAGGTGTAAGTCTGATTTTGTCACATTGACTTCAACCAAAATTGACCGAATTACAGAGATTTGTAAATAAATCTACATTTTTAACAAGGAGATCTATAAGTTGATTTTGTTTTAAAAAAATGTTTAAATAAACTGAGATATAAGGCATAAACCGATGGAAAAATAGATTTTTATAGCAGTGACTGCAACAGACTGCAAAAACACTGTATTTACTTAACATTCACCTATACTGAGACAACACAAATATTTCTGATTGGAATAACACTTATCAGTTTCGTAAACAAATTTCTTTATCACACATGATACTGCTATCTGGCTCATTTTGTGCAGAATTATCACTAAATATACAAAATTATTTATATATTCTTACATAATCATATCTTCAGTGGAAAGGAAATAATTCACCAAAATAGCATTTGTGGGAAGTGAGGTTTAAAATCTTTTTTACAGAACAAAAATCATGTCGCCTTTATTACGAAACATCCCCCACGATTTGGTTTGTCAGGTCTCTTGTAGACACATGTTTTTTCGGCGTAATAATCTATGGTTAATTCGCCGTGTGTAGGCACGGTTGTCAGTGTTGTATGGATCACTGCCGTGCACTGATCTTTGCCATGCCATGTACATGTTAGCACGTTTTTTTCACGGTAAGGTAAAGACGCCGTACGGCTCAAAAACGTGCCATGTACAACAGGCCTCACAGTAACCAACACACTGTATAAGCGGGGATGTGACATAGGTCACATACCATACGCCCCAGGAAGCTCCATCCGACATACTGCTGAATGTCCAAAAGAAAGTGACGGATTGCAGTACAAATACAAAAAAATCTTTATTTTTAAGGGGATCTTGTTGTTGGGAGTTCATACTACTCGACATGTTCCCACAAAAAACAAAGGTGACATGATTTTTTTTCTGTAAAAAAACTTCAAACCTCATTACCCACCAATGCTATTTTGGTGCTTTAGCATTATTTCATTTCCACTGACGATATTAATAATATAAATGTGAAAGTTTGTGAGAATGAATGTTTGTTGCCCTGTCTTGCGTAAACTACTAGACAGATTTTATTGAAGTTTGTCGTCCATAATTTAAGACATGGATTAAGAAATGGAATACTCATTCCCATGATAAACATGATTGGAGTAGGAGATGTGGGAGTAAGCTGGAAATATAATAAAAATAAACCTGGAAATGTTTGAGAGTCCTGAGTATATGTAATAGAAGTCCTTAAATACAGTAGTAGTATTTAAAATAAAGTAGTAGAATATCTTGAAATAAAGTAATGAATCAGTCTTTTATTATTTTTATTTAGCGGTCTTATATGAGTAGTTTATTCAAATTGAGCTGATAGGCAAATAGGCTGTAAAAGCATTATTAAAAAAAGAAACTTTGAAGTGGTTACAACTTTTTATATGGGACTTTTAAACAAAAATTATACTACAAAAGGATATTATAAACCCTCCCAAATATTAAAAAATCTCTAAAAATATGCTAGGTCAACATTGTTTGAAACAAGAAGAATTCCGTGTAAATATACATTTTTGTAAAGGAACTTTAGTAAAAGTAACTGCTAAAGAATCGTAGCGAAAGTTTTACTAATAAAATGAACATTTATTTGTAATGCAACATTGTGAAGACTAAACAACAAATGCGTTCCTACAAATAAAAATATTCTATAACTTTTTCGCACTAAAATTTCGGTACGAATTTACCGCGTTCGAATTACAAAACTTAACTTTTTTCGATTACCTATTCAGGCAAAGGCATTCTTGCGGTAAGCCGCCAATCGAGACATTGGCACAATCGATACATTATGTGACACAAGGTCACCCATATTGCCTAATAAAGGCAACGGATGAATACACAGATATCATATGCGGTCCCAGTGATATCAGCGCTAATTTATATAATTTAATGAGTCACCCGTCCGCTCGTTTAAATTGGTGTACCGGTCAATGACAAAGTTTAATAAAAAGTTTACAAAGAACTGGCTGGATGGACAACAGCTGAAAAGTAAAAGACGACAAAGTCGCGAAGCGGAACAGATAAAAAAGTAGTTTTGTACGCGAAACTACTTTTCAATGGAATGCAAGTGAAAATTACCTTGTCCAAACATTTCAATTCCTCAGTTGGATAAACTGTTTTCTCACACCGTGCGCAAGTTTTATTCATTTTCAACTTTTTCCACACGAAAACTCCACAAATAAATATAAACACCCAAGTTTCACAGAACAACACAAGTTTCGACGATTCACAAACAAAGTTTACGATTCACTTTTGGGAAAACACTCACGAGCACGATTTCAGTAGCATCCCCGTACGCGCATGCCAAAAAAATGACAAATGGCGGCGGACTGTGTTGCCAACGTTAAGATAATTCAAAAATCTACCAAAACAGCCGTAAAAAGCTACCGAAGTTAAAATATAGTAAGGGCCTATCATAATTAAGAATAGGCATAGTTACTAATATGAAAAGAATATTTATTTATGAACACAAACATTTATCTTTTTGTAAAACCGCTAAAGCTTCATTGAATAATTGCTTTGAAGTCTGTATCATTTCTGTCAAATGGTTAAAATCATCTTGTTTTTCTTCTTCTATCATCCGGAGTTTATCCTCCATAATTTTTAGCTTTTCCTCAGCTAATTCTAGTTTGTATTTGAGTTCGTCTTTGTCTAGGATTTCAGTTCCTTCTCCAGTATGAGTTTCGGAGGACGTTGTTTCGCTTGGTTTATCAACCACAGCTGTTATAGATGAATGCTTTTTTGTAACCAGATTACTTACTGCCGTATCTTGTTCCTTCAACGCGGTCTTTGAAATCTTCGATCCTCGTCTAGAATCCCTAAGAAGCTTAAGTTCTTCTTCTAACGATGCTATGCGCCTTTCCAATCGTCGTTTCTTTTCTTTAGTTTTCCTGCATGTCATTTCTAAGTCTTCCCACTTATGTCTCTCAGAATCTAATCTCCCATTTAATGTAACGACTAGTTCTGAAAGCTTTTTGATTTCGTTATCTGTAGCAGTCTTCATAGGAGTGAAGAATACACTTTGTAGTGAACATTCCTCGTAACGTAATAGCTGCGCCCTTAATTCCTCAATTTTAGTTGCTTTCTCGGTCGCTTGTTCTCGTAGCGCATCTATTTTAGCATCAGTATTCTTAATCAGCTTTTGATATTCTCCGATCTCCGAATTCATTTTGTTCATTTTTGACGTGTTCTCTCTAAGAATGTCTTGATAGTACAATTCTAGGTTTTTAATTTGATTCTGAAAAGGAAGTATATAAGTATACATGTACCTATCATTAGTTGTAACATTTTGAACATTTTTACAATGTTTAAGTATTTTTTTAAGCAAAACGTCGATGTGGGATAAGAAAATTAAATTACGCAAATTATAAATATTGGCTGATGTTCA
The DNA here is from genome assembly GCA_949699795.1 of Spicauda simplicius. Lineage (NCBI taxonomy): Eukaryota > Metazoa > Arthropoda > Insecta > Lepidoptera > Hesperiidae > Spicauda > Spicauda simplicius. The sequence goes on from OX453085.1 coordinate 6,490,378, forward strand.
TTTAAGTGAGATTGACTGCAATTTTACGATAAGTTTGCTATTGCTTACATAGTAATACCTACCCTTTGTTCATTAATGAGCAAGTCATCATGATGACTCTTCTCCACAAGAGTCTGCATCTTTTGTCGTATTGTAGTTGCGTCGCATTCAAGATTTCTTATTCTGCACCTAGCTCCTTCTAATTTCTTCTTCATTTCTTGATTCTCATCTTTGAGACTCTCTAGCGTTTTCATAGCTTCCTCCACTTCTTTTTTTCTTTTCATTTCTATTTCTCTTATTACCTGAAATACATGTTTATTTTTAAAACCTTCTAAATTACTTACAATGCTATTGTAAGGAATTACCTGAAAATTTCGTATCCAATTTAACAAATATATAACTACATATATTTAAATCTCATAGTTGTTTTTAACCGACTTCACAAAGGAAAGAGGTTATCTATTCGTCAAGTATATTTTTTTCAATAACTTATTTTTACTCTCCCAGTTTTGATACGTAGATAATTTGATTATAATTTCATACATGCCTGACTTTGATCTTTCTTTTTCGCTTCAATCAAATCCTTATGTTTTCCGTTCAATTTGATTTCTAACTCACTTACTCTTGCTTGCAATAAAAGGATTTGCTGAGCTCTGCCTTTCCATCCAGCCAAATCATTTTGTAACTCTTTGACACTGGTAAATTTATCACCAAGTTCTTGCTGCAGTATTTTAGTAGCAATGAGAATATCGTTTTTCAGTTCCAAGTTTCTGTTTTTACTTTCGTATAACTTTTTATTCACAACAGCTAGTTTGTTGTTGAGATCTTTCAATTCGTCTGAATTTACATCAATCGGTTCTTCTTTGCATAAACAAGCGTCTAGTCTTTCATTTTCTTTGTTGATCAAGTCTAATTGCATTATCTTTCTTTCGAGAGCAGCGTTCTTAGTTTTGTAGCCCTCCAATTCAGCCACAAGATGGCGGTTCTGTTTGCAAAGTTCCGTTATTTTAGCGCTAATAATTCCAGCTGATTTAGATGAAATAGCCGGCCCGCTACCGGATATGATGTCACGAATCCGCTGTTTTAGGTCAGCGACCGTTTTGTTCAATTCTTTTATTTCCTCGTCCTTTGTGAATATGAATTTACGCAGCTCATTATTTTCGCCGGTCATTATCTGGAACAATCCATTTAAACTGCATGTAATGTATGTTATTAGTTCAATTCATAAATATCTTTTAGAGCTAAAATCTGGTATGCTCAATGTATTTTTTCAACGCTTAAATATTTTAATAATCCACCTGTGTCTTGTAAGAATTATAAAAAACAACAATAGGAACCTTAAGTTGTTCAATTAAATGGGCATTGAGTTCTGGCGGATATAACATATCGTCTGGATCCCCCTTATCAAGACCTGCCAACAATTTCAGTTTCATTTCATCAGTTTCGTCTATTTTTGCTGCCATTTCAACCATTTTATCATCTTTTACATTAGGTTTAGATCTAATTTTTGTCGATGAAACTGGTTTCTTGCTATCCATAACAATTAAATTAATGAAACATTCAAGAGAATGAAGTTCAACTCTTTTTGACTTCGTCAATGTTGATTTAATATTTGCCAAGAGAATCATTGTTTCTAAATTTAAAATCCCATATGCGATAATTAAAATCAAACTTCAACAGGATATAAAAAATACAAGGGTTAAACTTAAACAAGATTATAACAATATTATACTGTAAAGGATTACAAAAACCATTTAAATGACTTCAAATATAATCCTACCGACATATTAAAGAAATTGATTAATTTTTTTAAACATTTAACTGCAAATGATAAGTACGGCTTCAGTATAGCTTTAATGTTTTGTTCTAATTAGAATATGGTACGTTAATAAAGTAACCATTTTTAATCAAAAATAAATCATAAAACGAACTAAATGACTAATAAAACGAACTATTTGACGACCCGTGTGGCGGAGCGGTTACGATACCGGTCTGACGCGCAACGGGTCCCGGGTTCGATTCCTAGCCAGACAGGTATCTGAATTATGAGCATAGATTTGTGTTCTGGGTCTGGGTATTTATGGTTTCGTCTTGTGTGTGTCCATGGTACCCACGACACAGAAGAAAATCCTAGTGTGGGGCTATGAATGTAGAAAGCGTGTTTTTTTTAAATTAGAACGCACCTATAAAACTAATATCAAGTGTACCAATAGCACCCAACGAATCAGTCAGCTGTCTGAGTTAATATTGTCAATATTATTTGTCAGATTGTCACTGTCAAAATAATCATTGATTTTAGCAGAATCTTGTCGTAGTGCGTAAAAATCTAATAAGTAATATAACTCCAGAGGTTCTCCAGACTTCTTCTTAAGCCCCAATGGGCTTGTGTTAATACCGCGTATACTTTCCCCCACGAAAGTACCACTAAGGTTAGTTTTAAATTAATATGTCCTTAAATCCTTGTTTGTTCTTCGTTATCATTATTTCACAAACAAAACATATTCACGCCTCATTAGTCGTAGTGTTAATTTTATTTAACATGTTTATATTATATAAAAATGATACCATGCTTCGGAGAAATTTTGCCGTATCCTATAAACATTTAAATTTGTAATAGAATTTTATGGTACATTTAATTAAAGCAGGCGAGCTCTTCGTAGCTGTAGCGGCTTTATCATTGTGATTGTCTCCAGCGTTCAGATTGACAATAATTTGCCTTATAATACGGGTACTCACGATATGCGGTTTATGAATTCTTATACAATTCATATACATTTCTCATACAATTCATAAACCGCATATTGTGAGTACCCGTTAAGTATTATAATGTATCAATTCCGCGATAATACTAGCCTAAAATCAAATAATTGGCCTATTCACATAAACATAGTTTTTTTATCTCATTAGTAGTATAAGTAGTTGGAAGTAGCAAAAGACCATGCAGGGTAGACTGCATGCTGGATTTATCAGGTGATAATAAGTTACTACAGTCCATATTATTTTGTAAGCAACTTCACAAAGAACAAGGGTTCTATCTAGGGTTGCCACCTTTTTTTTCAACGAGTAAAGTACATTGGCTACAAAAGGTATAAAGAAAAAAGTACATAGCTTCAAAATAAAGTACTATTTATATTATTACTTAATTTTTGGCTCTGGAATACATTTAGAACTGTGTGAGGTGATAGTAGGCAAAAAAAAATGTAGATAGTAACTTGGCGCCCATATTTTTAAAAAAAGGTCACCAAATGTAAATGTTCTACTACTTTCTAAATAAGGTAGCTACGGAAACCTTGTGATTAAAGGAATTTTAGTTTACTGATTATAATCAAACTTAAATCCCAGATATACAAAATAAAGTATTTTCGCATACTTTATTTTCCTCATAAAGTATAAAGTACAATTGTCCCGAATAAAGTACAATACTTTATAATAAAGTACGGGTGGCAACCCTAGTTCTATCTTAAGACAATCATAGATGCATTGCTGCTCCAGAGGAGTAAGATGGTCGCCTCATATAAAACTGGGCTGTTAACCACCTTTCTACAGAAAAATAAGAACTGCTTCATGCTAGAAATATGTTTGGTGGTGGTCAGTGTGATAAAACAATTCTTACTGAAATCAATCCCTACATAGTATAAAACAAAGTCTTTTCCTGCTGTCTGTCCCTATGTAGATATTTAAAAATACGCTACGGATATTAATGCAGTTTTTTTAATACATAGAGTGATTTAAGAAGGAAGGTCTTTGTGTATAATACAAGCATAATATAGTGGAGGAATACTTATTATTTTAGATTTTAGACTTTTTAGGCAGAACAAAGTTTGCCAAAGCAGCTAGTTAAGCATAAAAATTAAGATACTACTTATGTTGTTTTTTAATTGAAAGGTATGATAAAGATTTAAAAAGCAGCTAATAGTTTAGCCCTTACGTAACAAATTGGATTGCTTCTTTGTGGCACTGTATGAATGAAGTTACAATTAATATACATCTTTGGTATTTTCTTTTTATAACAACAGTTGGACTTATTTGATATTTCAATTACAAAAGTTAGAAAAAGAGAAGAGAAAATAATCATGTTTATATATTTTTTATATCATTTAAATAAATGAGCGTGCATCTGATGGTTAATGATAAAGATTTTGATTTTTATTTGAAGTCAACAACAAAGGCATCTTTTTTTTTGTATCTGACTGAAATAGCAAACGAGCATACAGTCCATCTGATGATAAGTGGTCACTGCCGCGAATGGAGATCTGTAATCAACTTCATACAGACATGGGTTCCATCTGAAGTCAGTTACAGATACGTTGCTACTCTCGAGGACTATGATGGTTGCCTCATATAAAAGTGTGCCAGCAAGGATGTGGCCCTTCTATCGCAATGCAAGAAATGCTTCACACTAGAAGTAGGTGTGGTGGTGGTACTTCCCCAGTCGAACTACACTGGTCCTACCATCTTCAAAAGAATCTCTATTCTGAAGGACGAATATCGGTCGCCTCTTGTAAAAGTAAGCCAGACCTGGATAAACAATATATTCTACCTTCTTGTATTTTTCCAGCAATCATGCCAGGCACAAACCTAATAGTACCCGTTGTGTTGTGGGGTAAACACGCCCCCACTCACTGCGTTTCCTCGGTCTACCTCTCCCGAGACCAGAAGACCCTGGTCACCGGTTGCTATGACGGCCAGATCTGCATATGGCAGGTCAATCCGGATACTTTGAAGATGACCCCGCGGTGTCTTCTCGTAGGACACACGGCACCGGTTACTTGTCTCTCCAGAGCATCGATTATTCAGGTAAAATAAAATGAATAACTTTGAATATTGGAATGAAATGAAATAAAATGAAATGAAATGTCTTTATTTTTTTACACTACCAAGGATCGGAACATAACCTCAACTGAGAAGATCCGGCTTTTGTCTGTTTTATTTGTATATCTTTTTAATTTCCATATTGTTTTTACATTGGTTATAAAAGTTAGCTCCAGTTTTTTGTCTTATATTTGTCTGTACAAGAAGCACTTCCCCTACCCCTAGTATTCTAATAAGGAAGAATAACGGAAATACATTTTAATATTTTATCTTATTAAAACTTAAAATTTTACATACAATAAAATGAAATGGAAAAGAAAAAATAAAAAATACAAAGAGGACATCCACTAATTACTAGAAGATGGAGGGAAGGAAGTTAAATTGGGGGACTCGGTTCACAGTCTCGTCCTTTATTCGAAACTATGTTAAGTTGCGGAAATATAAATATAATTTCAACGGGAAAAAAAAGTGAAATTCAAAAGGGAATTTCAAGAAGTGTCATTTGGGAGAAGAGGTCCGAAATCAGAGTACAACTCACCAAGGAGGGGGGGGGGAGGAAACTATCCTAACTAACCTCCTCGGTGGCCTTCCTCAGCGCTTGTAGTGGACATCGGAATCTCCAATGGAACGCACCTGTGTCCCCTAGCGTGGCGCCCCTCACGGGCTCATCTCTTGGGGGACGTGTACCATCCCCCTTCACCATCCGGTGCTTACGGCGAGATGCAGCCACACATACCGCCGTCCTCGGGGTTGCTTGTTGGACGGTTCGAGCTCCCACTCTAGCCGCCCGCAACTCCGGAAGCTCCTTTTAGTAGCCTCTTACGACAGGCAGGGGATGCCGTAGCCGTATTCTACTCTCTGACTACAGGGTGATAATTTACGGAATGTAGCATATAGATAACCTCATTCGTTTGGGACTTTGTTTATTTACAGTTATATATATTGATTACAGGACAACAACTTTATCGTGAGCTCTTCGGAAGCTGGTGAGATGTGTACATGGGATTTGGTCGACGGGAAGTGCAGGGAGAGTGTCAAGTTGTCGCAGATTCACACCAATATACAGGTAATTTTTATAGGAGATACGATATTATTGCGAAATTAATAGATTTTAATATCAATAGTCACCCGTCACAATGGTCGAAATCGACCCTAATTCAAATGAAAAAACTAAACCTTATGTTGTACAAAGTAGCACCAATATTTCTCTAATTTAAATAAATTGTAATAATTTTCAAGTTATTTTGAACGCACCCGTTAAAGGTAAAAAGATGTTTATTAACTAAGCTGCATTTAAAAGCAATAGCGGGTATTTTGACAAAGACATCTGACATTTTTAACGTTATGTGTTTCATAGCAAGAAATGTTCTATTTCGTTTATTATGTATGTGTTTGTGTCAAATGCAAAGTAGTGAGTGTAATGGTTATTTGGTTGATTTTATGTATGTTGTATGCACTATTTGAAAAAGATATTAGCATTGCGCAATCCTTTTCTACATCAACTATAACCGTGCGTCAAAACACGTTGCAAATTTTGCTTCACCCCACGAGAAAACCTTAAGTATTTTAAAATTGTATTTTGTATTCTTGTTTCGTTGGGTATAATATTTCTATTGTTGCTTTTGTTTTCATGGGTATAATAATGTGTATTATTATTAACTCCAGCAGTCTTCCACTAAGTACAAAAATCGGCTCGAGAACCACCCGAATGATTTAGCTGCCGAATTAACATATATCAAGTACCAAACGCTTTAGCGCAATGATATCCAGAGTCTAGCTATTCGATGGTAAAATAGGATAGGAGTGTTTCCCGCTGGGGAGACCTCTCGCAATGTTTCATCCGTAATCAACAAATCTGCTCATAGTCCTGGGACTGATTGCAGATACTGGCGCACAAAAAAATAAGTAGTACAATTAATCTTACAGGCATACCACATGTGCAACAGTGAAGATCTTCGTCTTTTCTGCAACGGTTACTACGCGGAAATATTAATTATGGACCCCTTCTCGCTGGAGATTCTATTCTGCCTGAGTTCCAAGATGAATCCGGACTGGATTTCTGCGCTGCATGTACGTTAATTTCAAACATATTGTGAATAATAGCCCAAAAATTAAAACTTAGAGGTTTCTTAAAGGTTCTTAAAATTCGCACTTCCTCCCATCATGAATGAAAGTGTAAAGATCGTTTCGGATTTTAAAACCTTCTGATTCTGACATAACGTGAACTCCTTGTTTTTAAAGCGGAAAATAAAGAACCAAAGACCGTACTACCTGTCAAGCTTGAGGGCTCGATCTTGAGAAGAGTCACTAAGCTTAAATACCTTTTTTTATATTTGTACCTAGCGATAAGGCAGACGGGCCACCTGATGGAAAGTGGTTACCGTCGCCTATGGACATTTGCAACACCAGAGGGCGGCATCGCCGGCTTTGAAGGAGAGCTCTTTTTGCACCTTTCTTGAAGAGCCCCATGTCATAGCGCTCCGGGAATACCTCAGGAGGAAGCTCATTCCACATCTTGCACGTTCGTGGTAGGAAAGACCGTGCAAACCGAACCATGGAGGACCGCCACGGGTCCAGTTGATGCGGATGGAACTTCATCCTGGGGCAGTGGGTCAACGCTGATCTCAGATGACTTTGACGTTGAAAGGGAGCAATGTCCTACATTAGCCATGAGATGCAACATTTTGGCGCGTAGGATTGCTAAGTTTAGTGCAGATGTCAAAGTTACATTGTTCAAGGCATACTGCCAAACTTTCTACATGTACAGCCTATGGGCCAAAAGTACACGCAGATCCCTCAATGCTCTACGAGTTCATTACAACGATGGGTTGTTGATGCTGTTGAGGCTGCCACTTCTGTAGCTTTCGGGGTTGCAGACGGCTATAGTGGGAGCTCGAACCGTTCGGTCAGGCAATCCCGGGAAGGACGGCGATATGTATGCTCGCATACCGTCGTAAAGACTAGACGGAGCGGTGGGCCCAGCCGCCCATCTAGGAGGAGCCCGATGGGGCAACGCGCTCGGAGGATTCCGGTTGAAGTCGTTTCGAGATCCCGGAGTCCTCCTTTTTAGCGCCGAGGACGGCCACCGGGGAGGATTTAGTGTGGTAAAAATCCCACGTCGGGTACCTTTTGAAGGTTACCCCCTCGAGAACAAAAAAAAATGCTTACTGAGGCACGCGTAGATAGTTTTTAAGCTATAAGACGGTGTTTTCAAGCTATAATATGTATGCGGAGGGTATGAGATAGTACCAACGATCTCCTGAACACAATGTTAGATCACGTGAACTGCCCGAGGATAGGCACTGGAATGCATGCCACATTATTTTCAGAGGTTATGTTAATGTTAAGGCATTAAGTATTTTACTAATTATATACGGATCTTATCCGAAATAAAAAATAAAAAATATTATAAAAATTAATAAAATAGCAATCTATTCTATGCAGGTTCTGCGCCCATCGTCGAGGAAAGACGATGTTGTTCTCGCGATTTCTATTACCGGAACAGTGAAGGTATGTAAACAATATCTACGTTATTTTTACATCTCTATATTTTTCCGCTGTAAAGATCCCTTTCACATCTTAAATTCCTTCTTTCGGATTTAATACAGAAAGTAGTAGCAGTAGCGGTTTTTTGTAAACTGCATTGTGAGAGAAACCTTGTTTTCGTATATCTACTTGTCTTTCTAACACCTCGAATAATACAAAATTAATGATGACTATTTTTTATAACATATTATATAGCTAACGAGTATGCAGTAAACATTCATCGGGTTTAATCCAGATCCATCAATAAAATAAATATAATAAATCAAACCCGTATAAGATCAGGCTTATCTTAGGTTGACCACTGATACGTTTCAACAAAAGGACTAAGTTGGAACGCCTCGGATAACTTACCCTTAACACATCCTTCAGACCACAGCAGCGCTTAAAACTGTTGTTATAAGACGAACCAATCCATCACTGTCAATTACTAAACTTTTTTTTTATCTGACTGAAGTAGATCATGCAGTTCACCTGATGGTAAGTGGTCACTGCCGCCCTGCGACATCTGTAAGCAACTTCATACAGAACATGGGTTCCATCTGAAGTCAATCACAGATGCGTTGCTATTTCCGAGGCTGATGGTTGCCTCATGTGAAAGTGTGCCGGCAACCACACCCTTCCATCTCGCGCAAGAAACGCTTCACGCTAAAAATAGGTGTGGTGGTGGTACTTCCCCGGTCGAACTACACTGGCTCTACCAATTGGAACTAATTAAAATTAATTAACTACCTAACTAAATTCTAATAGATTTTATTGACTATATGGCGACCTCCCGCAACTCGTCAAGAGATGGCGCTACTAGTATTCTGAAACACGCTATCGAAGTATTCTCAATACTCTGCATATATACAAGTTCCGAACAGAGACTGTCGGAGCACGGACGCTCCCCAGGCATCACCTAGCCTGGCGGGAGATCTCCCCTTTGCCAAAACTAACTTTTTTCACTAATTTTTCCAGGTGTGGTCTCTCCTAGGCCACGAAAACAAGCAGTCAGAGCCAATATACGAGAACGAGTCGAAGCAGATACGGTGTCTGAACGCGCTCTCCCTGAACTGCTGCGCGCACAACCAGCGCACCGTGTTGGTGGTCTGTGCGAAGTACTGCCAGATATATGACGCTGGTGAGTGTTTTCAGCTCTCCTGATGGTACTCATGGACATCTGTAAGTAAATTCGTACAGGGCTTCTATCTGAAGTTAATCACAGATGCGTTGCTCTCGAGGATTGAGATGTTTATCTCATACCAGCTGTACCCGCGGCTCCGCCCGCGTTCAAATTAATGTATCACAAAGTTTTTCCCATTTCACCCCCATAAAGGTTGAATTTCATAAAATCCCTTGTTAGTGAGCATTCACGTCCTTAAAAGAACCCGCATGCAAAATTTGAAACTCCTAGCACTTGTAGTTTCTGAGATTTCGTGGTGAGTGAGTGGGTGAAGCTCGGATGTTCGCTAAAAATAATAAGTACAAATTTTGCTGGTATCATAATGGAAAAATTTTTCTTCGTGAGTGTGAGGGGAAGGAATCCGTTATTATCAATTCATCGAATTGTTTTAAAAAACTGCTCAAATCTGATTAATAATTGCTACCACAATCTATGTATATATTGTTCACCACACGCAAAAATCATAACTTACAAAAGTAAAATATGCCATAGTCAAAATAATCAGAAACATTTTATCACACAACTAAAACAGTTACTGCTATTTAATTATTATTTCATTAATTGTCTAGTATCTTTTTGTTATTTTCCTATTACTACACATTATTTACATCCCTTTTATATATCATATAAACAAAAATACACTAGGTTCCACTTTCACACTATAAAATCATCAACCACTCTCCAAAACGATCACACTGATAACCTCTTTATGCCTGTTGCTATTCTAGCTTTTTTATATTTGTTGTTCTTAGTTATTTTTCCATTCTACAGTTTAAAAGATGACATGTTTAGATATTTTCTTTATTTTTTTATTACAAGATTGAAGAAAATTGTTTCCGTGGGTGCTTCTAATAATATAGTATTTTATTCTCTTTGTGACAATGATTGATAAGGAAATACTAGATGAAATCGATTATTTTGGTACAGCTAATTCCTATGTATGTACACCTGAAACATACACAAAATTTTGTAATATAAAACCTAATTCTGTTAAAATAATACACATAAATATTAGAAGTGTAAACTGTAACTTTGACAGTTTTAGAGTATTTCTCTGCAGCATAAAAATACCTTGTGATGTGATTATTTTAACGGAATGCTGGCTTAACTTGTCTACAACAATGCCAGGACTAGATGGGTATGTTGCGTACTGTACTAGTAAACTTCGAAATCAAAATGATGGTGTTATAGTTTTTGTTAAGTCGGATTTACCACATCACATTTGTGAACCTTTAATAACGGATGCTAGTGGACTCGTCTGCAATCTTAAAAGTCATAACATTTCTATTCTAGCTATTTATCGATCTCCCTCTACACGTAACTATGAGAACTTTTTAAGTGGTTTAAATGATGTTTTAAAAGAAATGTCACTTCAAAAAAATATAGTTATCATGGGAGATATCAACATTGATATAATCTCAGATAATATTAAACAACAAGCTAGTGACTACCTAAACTTATTAGCCTCGCATGAAATTCTACCTTCACACACATTCCCTACACGAGGTAACTCTTGTTTGGACCATGTGATGGTAAAATCCGATTTGAAAACTATCACACTAATTTTCGACACATATATTACAGATCATAAACCGATATTCATAAACATGGAGTCTTTAATTATGCCGTCAATACTTACACTTACCCGCACAGTAATCGATTATTCTTCTGTGATAACTGAGATCTTATCTACAGATTTTAGTAATATAATGTTGATTCGAGATGCTAATGCTGCCGCAAAACATTTTATTACTACCATAAGCTCCATTATCAGCCAACATTCAAAAATAATCCGTGTAGCATCAAAATTAAGAATACGAAAACCCTGGATTACGAAAGGTCTACTTCGATGCATTCGAAACAGAGACAATATGTCTCGCAAGGTTAAAAAAGATCCTGAAAATTATGTCCTCAAAGTAACTTACAAAAGATATAGAAATTTCTGTAACAAATTGCTAAGAAACCTAAAAATAGAATACCAAAGAGCTGAATTTCTCAAAAGTAAAAATAATCCTAAATCAACCTGGAAGACTATCAGAAATATAACTAATCCGAACCATCATAACATAATCCAATCAGAACTACTTAATATAACCCCAGATAGAATTACTTCTATCAATAATGCTAATCACTTCTTCGCTAATATAGGAAAAAAATTAGCAGAAAAAAATACTCCAAGCCCAATCTGTAATAATTATCCAATTATTTCTTCTGTCCCACATAACTCACTAGTGCTGCTACCTACTGATGAAGCTGAAGTTAAAGGAATTATTATGGGCTTACGCTCAGATGCTGCTGAAGGCTGGGATAAAATATCGCCGAAACTTTTAAAATCTTGTTTACCTAGATTAGCACCAGTCATTACGCATATCTGTAATATATCTTTGTCAACCGGGTGTTTTCCTAAAACTTTTAAAAAAGCAATTGTTCATCCTATTTTCAAAAGTGGAGACAAATATGACATTAATAACTACAGACCTATTTCTGTTTTATCCGTTATGTCCAAAGTACTGGAAAAAATTCTTAATAATCGCTTGGTTCACTTTCTTGAGACGTTCAACTTATTGGCTTCTAATCAATACGGTTTCAGACGAGGTAAGTCCGCCGAAGAGGCTGTAACTTCATTTATCAATCATACCGTTGCAAAATTAGATAGCAAGATGAAATGCTTAGGTATATTTCTTGATTTATCTAAAGCGTTTGATACTGTCTCATTCCCACTTCTTTTAAGAAAACTAGAAGCCATAGGAGTTCGTGGTTCTGCTCTCAATATATTCCAAGATTATCTTCAAGATCGAAGTCAGTGCGTAAAAATAAATGACATAGTTAGTGACAAACAGTCACTTAATTATGGTGTACCCCAAGGTTCTATATTAGGCCCAACGCTATTTCTAATCTACGTAAATGACATTTGTAAATTACCGTTGATAAACAGTGCTATTTTCACATACGCTGATGATACAGCAGTATTAATACATGGCAACGATTGGCCGGATACGCTGAAGCATGCCGAACAAGCTCTTTGTAACATACTTTCATGGCTGTCAAATAATCATCTCACTGTCAATCTAAACAAGTCCATCTATTTACCGTTCTCGCTACAGTCCAAAACTCTACCGTCCTCAAATACACTAGCAATAAAAGCCCACATGACATGTTCTTCTTCATTAACCTGCACTTGTCCTGAACTAAAATATTGCACTACCACCAAATATCTCGGTGTCCAAATTGATAGTCTGTTAAATTGGAAGTCTCATATTGATAGTCTTGCCTCAAAAGTAAGGAAACTTATCTTTGTTTTTAAAAAGTTAAGAAGATCTGTTGAATATAGTACATTAAAAACTGTATACTTTGCCCTCTGTCAATCAATAATTTCCTACTGTATCACAGCCTGGGGCGGGGCACCTAAGACCTATTTTCTGAAACTTGAGCGAGCGCAACGTGCTGTGCTAAAACTCATAACTTTTAAGCCGTTTAGGTACCCCACTAAAAACTTATATGATGATTGTCAAGTGCTCACAGTAAGGCAGCTATTTATACTTCATACCATTCGTAGAAAACACTCATGCATACAATTTGACTCAGATTTACCTAAAAAGCGTCGTCATCATGTAGTGTGCTCAATCCCAAAATGTAGGACCTCCCTAGCCAATTGAAATTTTTATATGATAGGAAGCCATTTGTACAATCACATAAATAAACAGTGCAATATATACGCCCTACCAAGAAATAAATGCAAAAAAGAAGTGAGCAGTTGGTTACAGTCGAAAAACTATGACGAGACTGAGCAACTTATAAAAATATCAGTGTGTTAAAATATACATACGCTCTCTCTCTCTCTCTCTCCTCTCATACACACACACACACACACACACACACACACACACACACACACATATATAAATTAAGATACTTACCTTTAATTGTACACTCCGCTGTTTCACCATGAACGTTTAGATGCAATGTAAAAATTTCGACCAATACTTTTGTGAGAGCACTGATACCCGTAACTCAAGTTTAATCTTATAATGGGTATCAGAGTTCAAAAAACCACCATTATAACCCTAACATTGTATGTAACATAGACATTGTAATAAAAGGTGTACATTTTTCTGTTCAATAAAGATTATTATTATTATTATTATTATTAAATACACAAACACTCAGAACATGAAACTTATCATTCAGATACCGCATAACCAACGCACCGTGTTTGTGGTCTGTGCGAAGTACTGCCAAATATATCACGCTGGTGTGAAGAGTGAATGGAAGTAGCTACATTCGGTCGCAATAACATTCATGAATGATTGCGGTTGAATGGAGAAGTTTAATGTATTGATTTGTGAGAATATATGATCTTCGTGCAAAGTTACGCAGTAGTTGAATGAATGAGCGAGTGAATGAATGGATATGGGTGCGATTCAGACTGAATAAAGAGAGGTAATGTATCAATTCGTTTGTGTATATGTTATTCAGACAAATATATCTAGTAGTTGAATGAACGAGTGAATGAGAGGACATGTGCTTGACGGTCACTGCTACATATAGCTTTTGCTGTGTGGATATCTAACAGAAACGGTGTCTGAACGCGCTATCATTAAACTGCTGCGCTCACAACCTACGCACCGTATTGGTGGTTTGTGCGAAGTACTGCCTATGACGCTGGTGAGTAAAGAGTGAATGTTGAGTGAATGGAAATGATTTCCTCCACTCGCGATTTCATTCAAGAACGATTGAAGCTAAAGGATGGAAATGTACCTATGTATTAATTCGTGTAGCTATATATATTTCGTATAAGAGTACATTGTACTTGATTAAATAAACGAGTGATCGAATGATAATGTGTACGATTCAGATTGATAGGAGAACAGTAATGTTTTATTCCGTAGGAATATATGTTATATGTTTATAGTTTATCAGGTGTTATTGCAACCTCCATCTTGTTTGCTACTTATATATTAAAAAAAGATACCTTTACCTACTTTAAAAGGGTGCTATATATATAATCAAAAGCCTAATGGTTAAAACTTGCCCTCTCAATCGGGAGGTCCGAGGTTCAAACCCAGGCACGCCACCACTGATTTATGTGCGTATTGGAAATTAATTATCACTGCTTTTCGCTGAAGGAAAACATCAAACTTACACACCCGAGAGTTCTTTAAAAAAAAAGTTCTCGGAGGTGTTTGAAGTCCACCAGTTCGCACTTGGGCAGCGCGATGGACTGTGGCCTAAAAACTCTCTCATTCCGAGAGAAGACCCGTGTGCAGCAGTGGGACAATAATGGGTTGTATGATCTAAATAATATTTGATATAAATGCATATTTTCTAAATAATATTTCTTTTTACATAATTTTCTTTTCAGGCGACTTCTCGGTCCTTTGTTCGATGCAAGCGCCATCTGGCGAACGTTGGATGTCTGGCGACTTCTTAGCGCCCGACAGAGTTCTTGTTTGGTCCACTGAAGGCAAGGGATACCTATATAAGCTGCCGGCTAAGTAAGTTAATTGATTTTCATATATTGGTTTCTTAAGATATGGAGTCGGGTTCATATTGAGTTATTTTTTTGGATTTTTTAGTTTCAAATTCATTGTTCTAAGGGCGTCTTCTTGGGTCTAAGGCCCTGTAAGGGTTCGGTTTTCATTTTTTTCCAATCATTACTATATTCTATCTTAGGCTTTGATTTTCATTTTTTGTGAGTTGCGTAATCTCCAATTTAAAACAAAAAATGCAAAAGATTTTTTTTTGTCATTTTCCTATGCGCATAAAATCTCTCATAATAAGTCCTTATTGCGCCTTATCTATTCGTTATTATGACTTACGATTAAAGAAAAAAAAGGAAAATGAAGAAATACGTGATAGAATGCATTTTTAATCAATATGCACCCGACTTAACTCCTCAGGGGCTATGAGGGATATATCGCTTTAGGGGTAATTTAATAATCATATATTTGTATTTAAAGATGTATGACAGCTGTACCGTTAGTTTGAATATTAATTACGTGTGCGTGTTTAGTTGTTAATTATAATATTTTATGAATTTTCATGGATTTGAAAAAAAATGGTAATTAAATTAATTAAAAAAAGATAAGTTTTTCAAATTGTTATTTTTTTTGATCTCGTTAATAAATGTCTATAACGATTTAAATTCATATTATTATTGCTGAAAAGTTAATTTATCAAATAAAATGTTTATTTTCAATCTCATTGACATCCCATCTTGCGGTGGGTTTTCAATCGGGAGAGTTTGGAAGAGACACTGAAAAAAGGCTTTCCGTCTTAGTCATTAAGGCGTTCCGTTTTCGTCTTTAAGAGTAACAACGCATTTGTCATAAGCTTCAATTAGGATTCATATTTCGGTTTGTGGTAGGTGTCAGTGGGCTGCATTCAGTGGCGTAACTATAGCGTACGAGGCCCTTGGCAAATTCATCGGAAGGGCCAATAAAAAAAAAAACTGGGTTACAACTTTTTATTAGAAATGCTCTTAATTTAAATACATTTTTTTACTTGTGTATTTCAGTAGGTTAAAAATAAATCAAAATTAAAAACTTTTTTTACTAAACATGTATAAAAAATAATAAATGTTGAGAGTTTTCAAGGTGGTAGAACCAGTGCAGTTCGACCGGGAAAGTACCACCGCCACACATATTTCTAGGGTGAAGCATTCCTTGCGTTTCGATAGAAGGGTGTGGTTGCCGGCACACTTTCACATGAGGTGACCATCATAGTCTTTGGGAGTAGCAACGTATCTGTGATTGACTTCAGATGGAACCCATGTTCTGTATGAGGTTGATTACAAATGTCCATGAGCGGTAGTGACCACTTACTATCAGGTGGACTGCATGCTCGTTTGCTGCTTCAGTCAGATAAAAAGAAAGTTGGGATTCTCCTCTGACCCTCTGGGGGCCGTGGCATTTTGCCGACTTGCCACGCTGTGATTACGCCACTGGCTGCAATGACCATTTAACACACTTGGTCTATCTTATGTTATGTACCATAAAAATCTCACAGATAATATAGTACTTTTTAAAAAAATACACAATCAACAAATGTTTTCGTTCATTAGAACTCCATCGGAGCACATAAGCCTCTGTAGTACTCAATGTTAGGTGTTATGAAGTTGGCGAAAGAATTTTTAGTAATATTTTTTAATTACTTTTGGATTTTTAAAACTTATTGAAATAATAAAAATCACTACATATTATAAAACAAAGTCGCTTCTCGCAGTCTGTCCTTATGTATGCTTAGATCTTTAAAATTACGCTATGGATTTTAATGCAGTTTTTATTATACAGTAGAATAACATTGATGATTTTGGATTTTGACTTTTGACTTTGAGGCAGAACAAAGTTGGCCGGTTTAACTAGTCCATAAAATAACTAAAATCGTGAGTAGGCTATGAATGTAAAAATATTTTTTCGTGCTATAATGGTGGATTAAAAATGTATTCTTATTGTTATGAAGATTTACAAAGCTCCAATTCTTTCTTCTTCTTCGTAATTTGTTGTGATTTCAATAGTGAAATATGCTGTGTTTGTGTTTGCGTTGATTCAAATTTGCAAAAAAAACATGAGAGACAGAGAAGGAAAAAGAAAAACTTATTTTTGTCCCTGCAAACCTTTTGTTTTTTGCTAGTGGGAATGGAAATAACAACAAAACATCATATCCGTGAAATAAACTACATTGATATAGACTTGTATATGCATATTCGTTTGAATTGATAATGATAATGATAATAATATTTATTTGTAAAAAAATGCTTAATATTAATTGTTTTACAGTTAACATCAAATATTACACATTTTTTTTTGTCATCGCTGACGTACAAATTTATATAGCTAATAAACTAATATTTATAATATAATTTAACATATTAAATCCAAATGTTACAACAATTACGAAATTTAATTATAAGATGTCAAAACTTTAATATATTAATGTCAAGTGTTACATTAGAATTAAGTATTATTACAATTCAATTGAACAATTACTTTACAGATTTCTATAACACATTACGTTAACGCCAATTAATCGCGATTCAAATGATTATACCTAATCCAATCCCAATCGTCAGGCAAATTTTCCACTCGGAATTTTGCATTAAATCCATAATACTTCATTTTGTACTATAAATTTTCCTTTAAATATATAGACTGACTAGACATAATGTAAAGAACAATTGAAATTTAACAATGTATGTATGTATACGTGTGAAAAATTTAAAAGAAATCGTTAAGAATATACACAAGTGCGAACACAGCATAAATAAAATTCACCAAATAATTTCACATCATAACTTGTTTTAGTTTTAAAATCATCAGTGTATTTAGTTATAAGTTCAACAGCGTTTTATATATTATTTAGATCATATACTTACAGTAATATTTAATAACGTTATACTTATATGATAATGTAATAAATAACCGCTAACGTTATAAGAGTCATTATAACAGCTAGAAATAGTGAAGAAAGTGATATATAATTTATAACGCAATAAAGCTAATAACCGTTAAATAAGGATGGTTCATCTAATAATATTACTATATTGTTAACCACGTTATATTTAGCTCTAACATAACAGCTAGTTATAATCAAGAAGTCACAATAATAATGTTATAAAGCTAATAACCATTAAATAAGGTTAGTTAACCTGATATATTTGTTAATAACTTCTAAGATAACATTTAGTTATAGTCAAGAAGTCATATTAATAACGTGATAAAGTTAATAATTGTTAAATAAAGATGGTTAACCTAATGTTTTTGTTAACAACGTTATATTTGGCTGATAACGTAATAACACAACGGCTGACGTTATATTACTCATTATAGCAGCTAATTATAGTCAAGAAGTAATACGTTATAAAGTTAATAACCGCTAAGTAAGGATGTATAGCTAATAAGCTAATAAAGCTATTTCTCTTATAGCAAGCTACGTGGACGCGCTATAAGTAGGTTAGCAACACCGTTTATTATGAAGGCAAACCGTTTCATTCTTTCGAAAGGTTTTATTTTGTATGGCGTATCTTAGTAGGTACTTACTATTTTTTATCACCGGATTGGAACAAATCGGAATCAAAATTGGATCGGAGTAAATAGTATGTCGTAGTTAAATATGTAATTTACTTAATCTCTAGTACAAAACATATTTCTAAAATCGTTTTTAAAGACAATTAGTTTATTTCTTTCTATTATGATATTAACAAGGATTTTTATAATTTGAATTTTACGAAAGTTAAAAAGCGAATGTTACAAAAATGTTTAAAAGAAAATTGCATATAAATAATGTCAAAATATGCACTAGCGATACCAATGAATTTGTTATTTTGGTAAAGCATTTAAAGGCATTTTAGACCATTCTTATGACATAATGGATATCATGTTATTTTCTGCAGAAAGTTCATTTCGAAACACATATTATTAGATAAATATCGATCATTATGGGTCTGGGTGTATCTATTGGTGTGTGTTTATAACACCGACAACGAAACGTAATTATGTTATAAAGTAAAAAAAAACTTTGAATATTTTTGTCTCTTTTTTCCGACTTTCCTTGTTTTAAGTCTGATAGCCATGAATGAATATTAGTATTAGGATTAAAATCCTTAAATTAGAAATATTAATTATGGACAATTTTTTACTATAACGCGACAACTAGTGTAAATAAAACGTTAACAGAAATTCGTTAAGGAAATTGTATATTGTAACTGAAACACAAATGAAAAAGAATTAAACGGTTTGCCTTTAGTTTTGAATTTGGTTACAATTAGATATATTTAGTTTTGAGTGTGATTTGTTTTTAGAAAAACATTTTATTTACATTTATTGGGATTACCCCACGCGTATACGTCCCACTGGTGGGCGTGGGTCGACCCCTTTCCCGTTTTAGAGGGAAGATCCTAAGATATTTGGCCCTTTTCACTTGTATTGTTTTATTTTCAAAAAATATCGTTCAATTTGATTTTTTCATGTGTTGGTGTTGCCATATATCCACGAGAAATACCTGTTATATTACTTGTTATATTAGTGTGTTTGATGTTGTTTTGTTATGGAAGAATTATGCCAATTACAAGTCGACACGTTTTTTTAAATGTTAGCACAGTTTTTAGCGTTCGTTACCAAAGGGTAAAAATAGGACCCTATTACTAAAATTCCGTTATCCGACTGTTCGTTTGTCCTTTTGTCCGTCTGACCGTCATTAGGCTGTATCTCAAGAACCATGATAGCTAGACAGTTGAAATTTTCAGAGATGATGTATTTCTGTTGCTACTATAACAACAAATACTACACTTATACACAAATCTAAAACAGAACAAATAAATATTTATGGGGAACTCCTATACAACAAACGCGTTTTTTTAAAGATTGAATCGTTTGTGCGCGAGTCCATTTCACACTTGGCAGGCTTTTATAATTTAAGGGGTTATATACAGTTAGAGTTTCCAGAAAATAGTTTTTTTATTTTATTTCCTTAGTGAACATGTATTTAAGAATACATACAGAAAATTTCATACCGTTCCGGTGAATATTTTCGAAGTTACAAGCAAATTGGCGTAATTCCATCCATAATAAATTAGCTATTAATATTGTAGTGTACTGTTGAGTTGCGTTTCGCACCCCATTGCCCATATTTTTGGTTTTTGATTATATTTTTTATCACATGTATCTACTCTACATATTCTATATCCTGAACTTAGACGTTGCGACCAAAATGTACCTATTATAATTTGATTTGCTTGTATTTATGTATGTGGTTTGGTGAAAGTTTATTATTCAAAGTGATTGTTAGATGTTATTAAATTAATGGTATCAAAATTTACTTAGTATCATTCCTAAGTATCATATCGGGCTGAGTGGATAAGTTTTCCCTTTTTTTTATCTTCGTGTATTTCTTTCCTGAAGAAAAATTCTAGGTATATCTAATAGAAAAGACTTGATATGATTTTACTTTGATATGTCGCAGAAATGTCGAGAAATTGATCGCGGTCTGACACGGTCTAAATTATGTATTTTCATTTTTTTCTGGGTCAGAGCGTTCGTGTGTTCTTATGGTACTCAGACTACATGAAAAAATCCTGTTATAGCAGTAGTATTTATCAAATCGCTTTTGTATAACGCAAAAAATATATTTGGGTATTTTTAATATTTTGTACGGTGTACTTATTCATATAGGTTAGGTTAGGTGAGGTTAGTGTAAGATATTTTTCAACGCATTTTCGCAATACCATTTCGGGTTTTGGTTAGGTTAGGCTATTCTCATGCGCTGAATGTAGATTGAAATGAATATACACTTTGAATAATAAACTTGATATGATTTAACAGTAATGTTTGAGAACGGTAATCACTTTTATTTAATAAATATTTGCAGCTCAGTACCGGATCATAAGGGCTTCCATGGCCCCACTGTGGACCATGATAGCCCAGTGCTGTTCAGTATTTTGGCGCATCCGGATAATAAGGTAAATTCTTTCTCGATCTTTTTATAACTTGATATTTGGTATTAAATTTATAATATGTTTGTTATTTTTTCATCACTATCAAGATGTTGGGTTGTATGTTGATGCAACCGTCAAGGTCATAAATAGATTTTTCTGTCTATCTAGTAGCCCTTTGCAGTCCAATGCCGAAACTTCGCCTCCCCTCATAGTGTATTTGCCAGTATCAATAAAAATCTAAGCAACTTCACTTCTGTGTGAAGTTCAAGTTCAAGGGGTTCTATCTGAATATACAAAGAAAAAAGACAAACCCACTGAGTTTCTTGCCGAATCTTCTCAGCTGAGGTCGTGTTCCGATCCGATGGTAGTGTAAAAAATGTATATACCTGACAATTTGTAAGTGCCTCCGTAGGCCTATGCAAAATAAAGATAATTCATTTCATTTTGGCTTCGTTTAAAAAAAAAATGCTTTACAGTGTTAGCTATTTATCTTTGGAACTCCCTTCTTGTATTCGTTATGCCCAATCCCTTTATTCCTTCAAAATTTTTGTCAAATCCTATTACCTAACGCTCTGACTCTATTTCTGTTTCAATCCTCTCCTTACGCTTTTTGCTATCTTTATTTATTTATTTAACCATTTATTTCAGACAATATAAACAAAGATACATAAGTATAATTGAATACAGAGGTCCATACCTTATAGACTAACATATATATCAATATATTCTTATAACTAAAACTTTATTATTGTTGTAAGGTTAAGGTTGTCTGGAAAAATTCGCTGCTTAGCTATAAGACCGCCTTTTGTATTTTAACGTCGTCTCATTGTATTATTTCATTTTGTTTGGGATCAATAAAGTATATTGAGTACAACCCATTATTGTCCCACTGCTGGGCACAATTCTCCTCTCATAATGAGAGAGTTTTAGGTCATAGTCCACCGCGCTGGCCAAGTGCAAATTGGTGGAATTCACGCACCTTCGAGATTTTTTTTTCAAAAGAACTCTCGGATGTGTAGATTACGTCCCTCACGTTGTTTCCTTCAGCGAAAAGCAGTGACAATTATTTCTAATATATTATTACTGTTATTCTAGCTGCTGTCCTGTCCGCCTGCCATGCGGTTCGTCCTGACCTCGGTGGGCGGCAAGCAGCGACGTTTGCTGCTGCGTGGCGACTCCGCTGGCGTCGTGTCGTTGTGGAACGTCGACGACGCGGCCGTACCCGTACCTACGAGCGTGCCGTGTAAGTTGGGGTATTTTTATTATGTGTGTCAGGGTGGGGGTGGGGTTTGTCCTGTCCTCTTGCAATGCGCTTCGTCCTGACCTCAGTGGGAGGCAAGCAGCGAAGGTTGCTGCTTCGTGGCGACTCCGCTGGCGTCGTGTCGCTGTGAAACGTCGACGACGCGGCCTAGCCCGTACCTACGAGCGTGCCGTGTAAGTTGGGCTATTTTTATTATGTGTGTTAGGGTGGGGGGGGGGGAGGGGGTTTGTCCTGTCCGCCTGCAATGCGGTTCGCCCTGACCTCAGTGAGCCGCAAGCAGCGAAGGTTGCTGCTTCGTGGCGACTCCGCTGGCGTCGTGTCGCTGTGAAAAGTCGACGACGCGGCCGTGCCCGTACCGACGAGCGAAATTTTAATTTTATTTGTTTGATAGATATTTTATATGGATATAGAGAAGGAGGTAAACGGAAATCACAATGGAATTGATCAAGTTACATTTATTTGCACGCATAAATACAATTATGTAAATTTTTGACATAATTGTATTTATGGCCAATTGTGCCTCTTTGTCGTTCGTTCCGCGCTCTCGCTTGCATTTCAAGCTTTACATGGAACGCCTCAGAGTGAGGTAACGCCGCATGAGTCATGTTTTTTGGTGCGTGCAGCCCGCTTTACGAATTATAAGACATTGTCACTTCAAAAATCTGGGGAGAGAAGATTTCATTCTTTATTATTATAAATATGACTTGTTTTATTTCCAGCATAATTTCATAATTTTAATAACAAGCTTTTGTTCACAGCACACGCTCCTATAGTGATGACGAGCTTGGACATGGCGTGGGCGGAGATGAACCCCAGCCCCGTTGGTATCCTGGATCAGTTCGGACACCCAGAGGATCCAGGTGAGTTGACAATATACTATGATCATAGAGTGCGCTAAACTAGTCGGCTGTGTGCTAGGTTTCTGAGCATTGTCCCTGTAGTTACGGGACCAGAATAGGGCTACGGTACCCTCTGCCTGTCGTAAGAGGCCACTAAAAGGAACTTCCGGGGTTGTGATTTTAGTAGATAGAGTGCTTCAAGAGTAAGGTTTTTATGTATAATACATGCATAATGTAGTAGAGGGACACTGATAATAATTTTAGATTTCGACTTTTAAGCGGAACGTAGTTCGCTGGGTCAACTAGTTAATTATTTAAAAAAATTGCTTTCTACAATTATAGCCCCGCATTACGATTTTTTTCCTGTGTCGTGGGTGTCATGTACACACAAAGACGAATACACAAACACCCAGACCCAGAACAAGAATCTAAACTCATCATTCAGATACCTTCTATACCCACTGCGTGTCAGACCGGATTGGTAACCGCATCTCCACGCAGGTCGTCAATGCAACTGCGTGTGCCTTATTTACATAATAATATTTGGATTTTCTTTCTCAGAAATCAAGCTGACAGCCTCAATCTACATATTAGCAGCGAATCGTCTCGTAGTAGGTCGCTCCGACGGCTCTATAGTCATCGTGAACGCCACTCATACAGTTCAACTGCAACTGTTGCACGGTGCCCATCAACAACTCGATGGTAATTATCATGTTTAATAAATAATTGGTATGTTTTAATAGATCCATGTTCGCAATTTCGCTACGAGACATGATTAGCAACGATGAAATTCGTAGATGAACGAAGGTTACCGATATAGCTCTCAAAATCAGCAAGCTGAAGTGGCAGTGGGCCGGCCATATCGCTCGAAGGACCGATAACCGATGGGGAAGAAAGGTCCTCGAGTGGCGACCACGTTTAGGCAAAAGGAGCAAAGGTCGCCCGCCTACCAGGTATACCGATGACCTGAAAAAGACAGCGGGAAACCGTTGGATTCAGAGGGCACAGGACCAGTTGGAGTGGCGCCATTTCTGGGAGGCCTATGGGAGGCCTATGTCCAGCAGTGGACCTCAAAGGTCTGATGGATGGATGGAAAATATCTATATATTATTAGAGACAATAGGAAATTAAGGTTCTTTGTATTTGATAATCCATTTTCCTTTTTTTTTCGGACATCGATTTGGTTCTTACTACCTCTACTTTTATTTATTGACAGACTGGCCACCTCATCAGTTGCTGCTGGGGCACAATGGACGAGTAAATTGCCTCCTGTATCCCCATCACGTCCACCAAAGGTACGTTGGATTGTTACAAAATTGCGTCGCGTTGTTGCGAATTTAACATATAAGGTTCCGTAGATTCGTCTCATATATACAAGTTCCGACCAGAAGCTGTTGGAGCACGGCCGCTCCCAAGGCATGATCACCTAGCCCGGCGGGAATTCTCCCTTTGCCAAAGCTTAATAATACCTATCCCCTGTCAACGTTTAGATACGACAAATCCCACCAGGTGTCCGTCGGGATAGACTTCGCGGTGTGCCTGTGGGATCTCTTCGGCGATTCCTTGTTGTTTGTCAATATTTTGTTAAGTAAATTAGATGCCATAATAAAACATATTCGCTCTTCAATGTCCAGATACGACAAATCCCACCTGGTGTCCGTCGGGATAGACTTCTCGGTGTGCCTGTGGGATCTCTTCAGCGGTTCCTTGTTGTTTGTCAAAATTTTGTTCAGCAACTTAGATCCCATAACTTGAATGCTGAGATGCGACAAATCCCACCTGGTGTCCAGCGGGATAGACTTTGCGGTGTGCCTGTGGGATCTCTTCAGCAGTTCCTTGTTGTTTGTCAAAATTTTGTTCAGCAGGTTAGATCCCATAATAAAACACGTTCCCTCTCCAATGCTCATATACGACAAATCCCACCTGGTGTCCGGCGGGATAGACTTCGCGGTGTGCCTGTGGGATCTCTTCAGCGGTTCCTTGTTGTTTGTCAAAATTTCGTTCAGCAGCTTAGATCCCATAATAAAACACATTCCCTCTTCAATGCTCAGATACGACAAATCCCGCCTGGTGTCCGGCGGGATAGACTTCGCGGTGTGCCTGTGGGATCTCTTTGGCGGTTCCCTGTGGTTTGTCAATATTGATTCCATAATATAACATATTCCTTCTTCAATGTCCAGATACGACAAATCCCACCTGGCGTCCAGCGGGATAGACTTCGTTGTGTGTCTGTGGGATCTCTTCAGCGGTTCCCTGTTGTTTGTCAATATGGATATCATAATAAAACACATTCCCTCTTCAATGTCCAGATACGACAAATCCCACCTGGTGCCCGGCGGGATAGACTTCGCTGTGTGTCTGTGGGATCCTTTCAGTGGTTCCTTGTTGTTTGTCAATATTTATATCATAATAAAACACATTCCCTCTTCAATGTCCAGATACGACGAATCCCACCTGGTGTCCGGCGGGATAGACTTCGCGGAGTGCCTGTGGGATCTCTTCGGCGGTTCCCTATTGTTTGTCAATATGTAAATCATAATAAAACACATTTGATCTTCAATGTCCAGATACGACAAATCCCACCTGGTGTCCGGCGGGATAGACTTCGCGGTGTGCCTGTGGGATCTCTTCAGCGGTTCCTTGTTGTTTGTCAATATTTTGTTAAGCAACTTAGATCCCATAATAAAACATATTCCCTCTTCAATGTCCAGATATGACAAATCCCACCTGGTGTCCGGCGGGATAGACTTCGCGGTGTGCCTCTGGGATCTCTTTAGTGGTTCCCTGTTGTTTGTCAATATTTTGTTAAGCAACTTGGATCCCACAATATAACATATTCCCTCTTCAATGCTCAGATATGACAAATCCCACCTGGTGTCCGGCGGGATAGACTTCGCGGTGTGTCTGTGGGATCTCTTCAGCGGTTCCCTGTTGCATCGCTTCTGCGTGCACGCCGGGGAGATCACTCAGCTGATTGTGCCGCCGCATAATTGTAGTGTGAGTTGGTTTATACGTTTTGTTTATTTATTTATTTATTTATTTATTTAAGGTCACTAACGCACTGTACACCGTTACGTTGGTTAACATTAAACATAATAGGGCTTATCATTCTAGGCGCCAGTACAATTACTAGTGACGACGACATGCAATACAACATTATTATAATTTGTGTAATAATCGGAATTAAATAAATAAATTAATAAATACATTAAATAGAATTGAAAAGTTTGAACAAATTTAACTAGGCAGTTACATTAGGATAATTTTCTACTTCTATATTGTTTGACGACCCGCGTGGCGCAGCGGTTACCATACCGGTCTGACACGCAGTGGGTCCCGGGTTCGATTCCCGGCCAGACAGGTAGGTATCTGAATGATGAGTTTAGATTCTGTTCTGTTCTGGGTCTGGGTGTTTGTGTATTCGTCTTTGTGTGTGTCCATGGCACCCACGACACAGGAGAAAATCCTACTGTGGGGCTATGAGTGTAGAAAGCGTTTTTTTTTTTTTTTTTTTTATATTGTTATAATATAGAAGTATGTACTCACAATGATGTAAAGCTGTAAAGCAAAAAGATGAAAAGATGTAAGCAAAATTTTTAAAATCACTTTATTTATTTTTTTATTACGTATTTCTTTTTGTGAAACTTAACATTAGATTTTGAATGAGCTTACCAAAAACCCTTGTAATGATATTTTGTGAAAGAAAAGAAAAATACATGTTTGTTGTGACCTTGAAGTTGAAATGCGTGCAAAAATAGCTTTTTGCGCATCATCAATCAATTACATATTTTAAATGTTTCATACATACACATACAGTTTTATTATACAAAGAAATTGGAATAAATGTATACTCTAAGATAACAAATTCATGCAATATATTTAGTTAACCGAATTCAATGAATATTTTTTAAAGTAGTAATAGGTAATAATTATATCACTACATAGTATAAAACAAAGTCGTTTCTCGCTGTCTGTTCGCATGTATGCTTAGATCTTTAAAACTACGCTGCGGATTTTAATGCAGTTTTTTTTAATAGATAGAGTGATTCAAGAGAATGGCTTTTTTTATATATAATACATGCATAATACAGAGGAGAACCACTGACAATTTTAGATTTTTGACTTTTAGGCGGAACGAAGTTCGCCAGGTCAACTAGCTGGTTATAATATTTTCTTGTTTTTTTTAACAGACTCGTATCCAGAAATGCATATGCTCGGTTGCGTCTGACCACAGCGTGACACTGCTCAGTAAGTATTATATTAAATTAGTACTATATTTATTTCAATGGAACAAAACAAACAATTCTATGTACATTATATACAAAATAAATTATTTAAAATAAAAAAATATATAAATAAAACAAAGAGTCCATACCGCTGCCTTTTGGGAGAGTCCCAAGAATGCTTGCGGCATTTCCTCGTTGTATGGCCAAACTTATACGTTGGCCAAAATACGCACCAGCCCTTGGGTCTCCTGAGACGTCAACGTACTATATTAACTAAGAAGTATTTTCTAAGATGTATATTAAATATTTATTATTATGATGATAATAAGGGATCCATATAATAAAATAAGATTTCGTGTGATTCACCTACTCCTTTCTCCTGTAATTCCGTGTCAATTTGTTCAAAGTTAACTGGGGATTGCTAAATTCTCCTCGGCGAGATATCGTAACATGTATCTTGCCTGTCACTCTTATATCTCTAATCTTAAGAGAAAAGGGAGGGGGTTACCAAATATTACGTCAATGTCAAAGTGTAGCGTATCTTGCCAAACAGGGCTCTTTTTTACTGAACTGTAAGGCAAGATACTGGAGCTAACTTTCATTACCATGTAAAAAAAAACATGATTGTAATAATATAAAAAAAAAAATGGATAAAAATAAGAAAAAAAGACAAACCCGCTGAGTTTCTTGCCGGATCTTCTCAGTTGAGGTCGTGTTCCGATTCGGTGGTAGTGTAAACAAAAATAATGTAACTGACAATTTGTAAGTGCCCCCGCAGGCCTATACAAAATTTCATCTCATTTCGATTCCTTTTATTATTTTAACAATATAGGCATCGAATTTAAGCTGAACAAATAGGCAACTACAAAAATACGTACTCGACCAAAACAATTGGGTCATGAGAACTAGGGATTTCCCATACCGATACGAAGTATATTCTATTACCAAATACCAAGAGTATGTAGGTATACCATTATTAAAACATACACCATAGTGGTGTATTTTCAATAGTCGAGTATTTATTAAAGCATTTTCATGTGTTTAATATATTCGCAGACATGGAATATTTTCTTTCTTTTTTATGTGTGTAAGAGACTGATGCCTGTTGCAGCACCCATTCGATTTTCGATTTGGGAAACAGGAATACTGAGCCCAAATACTCTTCTTTTGTTAAAAAAAAATGCATATTTTGAGTGTAAGAATCCTTTTTCCTCCACGAATAGTCTTTTTACTACCCATTTTGAGGTTTATTGGCGAATAATCTTAATATATATAAATTACGTGTCACTTTATTTGTCCGCAATGGACTCTTAAACCTCTGAACCGATTATAATCAAATTTTCACAACGTGTGCATTTTGATCCAACTTAAAAGATAGGATAGTTTATATCTTAATTTATAGTTATTTGTTTATGTAACATTTCTTTAACAACAGCAACGCGTGGCCGGGTCTGCTAGTCAATTAATATAATAATAACTTTAAAAATTCAACAATCACTAATTAAACTAACATCATAACGAAGTGACTTTAAAGACGTGTTGGCTAACGTAAACACCTAGACGATACACGACTGCACGTCACTAGGGGACGCGCGGGGTAAGAAGCGAGATGCGGGGTATTGGACCACTTTTGTTTTATGCGCGTAATTGTTGTCGTCAAGTAATATATTTTAACATATATGTTAAAATATATGTCGATTGATCCAATGGATTGTTAACTGAATGGTCGCCATTGTCGTACAACATATCGATATTTGTTTAATTCCAAATCAGTGTACGTATTTATTGACAAAACCGTCACAACCGCTATTGGCTGATTCTCTGACATTGACAATTGACGTGGTAATATTCTTATAATATGAATGAGGTCGTATACCATGGTAAATTGATATTAATCTCTAACATATATGTATTTTTGTATCAAATCTAAAAAAGGTTATAGTATAAAAAAACACACACACACACACAAAAGGTCAAAAACAATCAACTGAAACTGAGTTGTTTTTTAAGTTGGCTATTTTTTGTTTTTAAATTTAACTATATTAGAATTATTTTTTTTCCATAATCCAGGCCTCTCAGAGCGCAAATGCGTGACGCTAGCATCGAGACACCTGTTCCCGGTGGTGACCATCAAGTGGCGGCCGGCGGACGACTTCATGGTGGTC
The DNA here is from genome assembly GCA_949699795.1 of Spicauda simplicius. NCBI lineage: Eukaryota > Metazoa > Arthropoda > Insecta > Lepidoptera > Hesperiidae > Spicauda > Spicauda simplicius. The sequence continues at coordinate 6,519,799 of OX453085.1, forward strand.
GGCTGCAGCGACGGCACTGTCCACGTCTGGCAGATGGAGACCGGACATTTGGATAGGGTGTTGCATGGTGAGTTGATGGTGGTTTGTAACATAGGAGTGGTGAACGAGTATTTTTTTTATCCGATTGCCAAACGAGCATACAGTCTATCTAATGGTAAGTGATCACTGCTGTTTCTAACGGGGATTCTATCTGAAGTTAGATATAGATATGATGCTAGTTCCGAGGTCTAAGACCACCTTTTTCAAGGTCGAAGTAACAAACGAGCTTACAATCCACCTGATGGTGAGTGACCATTTGGCAAAGGGAGATCTCCCGCCAGGCTAGGTGATCATGCCTGGAGAGCGGCCGTGCTCCGACAGTCTTTATTCGGAACTTGTATATATGCGGGGTATTGAGAATACTTCGATAGCGTGTTTCAGAATACTAGTAGCGCCATCTCTAGATGAGTAGCGGGAGGTCGCCACAACCACAAAGGGTTATGGACATCTGTTAACAATTTCGTATAGAACAGGCTTTTTATCTGAAGTCGAATACGGGTGCTTTGCTACTGCTAATTAAGATGTTTGCTTCTTATGAATGTGATCCGGCAACCACACCCTTCTACCGAGACGTAAAGGCCGCTCGATGATAAATAAATGTGGCGTTTATTCCTCTTTATTTAACCACACTTTGCTTTATAAATAGGATATAACAAAATTCGATAGCGTGATTCCGAATACATGTGGCGCCGTCTCTTGACGAATTCCCAAATCGTCATGTTTTTTTAAGTGATATAAACCGATGTTTAATTTTTACAGGTATGATAGCGGAGGAAGTGTTGGCAGCGTGCGATGAGACCTTGGCTGATGACCTGGGTGGCTCCATGTCAGCTGGGTCGGGAGATCTGCAGGGACTGGCCAATCCTGCTGTACACTTCTTCAGGTAACAGTTGTATCTTTTTTTTCTGACTGAAGTAGCAAACGAGCATGCACTCCACCTGATGGTAAGTGGTCACTGCCCATGGACATCTGTATTTGGTTCTATTTGAAGTCAATCACAGATGTGTTGCTCCTCCCAAGGACGCCTCTTATAAAAGTCGGAATGATTGTCGCCTCTTATAAAAGTGTGCCGGCAACCACCTTCCGTCGAAACGCAAGAAATGCATCACGTTGGAAATAAGTGTGGCGGTGACACTTCCCTGGTCGAACAAAATATTTTTTAAACAGGGGCCTCTGTCACCGCTGCCATGTACCTACTTTACAGCGTGTGTCCGTTAACAGGGGCTTCCGTCACCGCTGACATGTTACTTAAAAGCGTGTGTTCGTTCACAGGAGCCTCCGTCAACGTTCACATCTGATATCTTTATTCGAGCAATTCTTGTGTATATATGTATATGTAAATATATATCGACGATTTTGGAAACGGCTCTAACGATTTTCTTGAAATTTTGTACTTAGGGTGTTTAGGGGGCGTTAAATCGATCTAGCAAAGTTTCATTTACGGAAAATGTCTTTTTATCGGTGTTTATATTGCATAAAGACATAGGAAATTGTAAGAATACGAAAAGAAATTTCGGCACCATTTACGAAATTAGAATAGCTCGGTTGGGAAATCTGACACTTCATAACGCAGGAAGTCGGGGTTCAAATTTCGGTTGGATTGTTTTTTTTTTTTAATTTTTTCTCTTTTTTTCGAGTTCTATTTTGTTAGTTTTAATTTTTATTTTAATTCTATTTTCTATGTTTTAGCTCTACATTTTTTTCTTTTTAGTTCTTTTTTGGTATTTTTGTTTTATTATTATTATTGTCAGTAAGATCAAAATATATAATTCATATGATCATCAGTAAGAAATTTGCATAGTTATAAAAATATAATTCTAAAAATTTAAAATTAATGTATACTGTTATGTATGTCTCATTATGTTGTAGTATTTTTTTTTACAAATAAATATTTCTTTCTTTCTTTCTAAAAAAACATGATGTAACGTAGTAAACAAAAACACCGAGCAAAGCTCGGTCATCCAGGTACTGTTACTTTACAGCGTGTGTTCGTTAACAGGGGCCTTCGTTACCGCTCACATGTACCTACTTAAAACGGCGTGTTCGCCACCGCTGACATGTGACTTTAAAGCGTGTGTTTGTTCCAGGGGTCTCCGTCACCGCAACCTGACGGCGATGCGCGCGGCGACGGCGCGCGGGCTGGCGGCGCTGCAGGCGCCGGAGCGCGGCGGCGGCGCGGGCCCGCTGGCCGAGCCCGCGCGCCCGCGCCGCGCGCCGCTCACCGTGCAGGGGTTCCGCTCCAACCCGGCCGGTGAGTTTGTTGAAGTAGAACCAGCGTAGTTCCACCGGGGAACTACCATCGCCATACCTATTTCTAGCGGGAAGCATTTCTTGCGTTACGATAGAAGGGTGTGGTTGCTGGCACACTTTCACATGAGGTGACCATACATCCTCGAGAGTAGCAACGTGTGATTGACTTCAGATGGAACCCATGTTCTGTATGTAGTTGATTACAGATGTCCATGGGTAGCAGTAACCACTTACCATCAGGTGGACTGCATGCTCGTTTGCTACTTCAGTTAGATAAAAAAAGGGACTTTTTTTATCTGACTGAAGTAGCAAACGAACATGCAGTCCACCTGATGGTAAGTGCTCACTGCCACCCGTAGACATATGCAAGCTACATACAGAACATGAGTTCCATCTAGACAATCACAGATGCGTTGCTACTCCCGAGTAATCCACTACATACAGAACATGGGTTCCATCTGATGTCAATCACACATTGCTACTCCCGAGGATTATGATGGTCGCTTCATGTGAATGCGCGCCGGCAACCACACCCTTCCAACGAAACAGAAGAAATGATTCACGCTAGAAATAGGTGTGACCGTAGTACTTCTGCCCTGTTGAACTTCACGCTAACGTTTGGTAATGATGTTATGGTGTGTCGTCAACCGATTATTGTCCCAATGCTGAGTCTTCTCTCAGAATGAGAAGTTTAGGCCATAGTCCACCGCGCCGGCTAAGTGCGATTTGGTGGACTTTACACACCTCCGAGAACTTTTTTAACCGACTTCCCAAAGGAAAGAGGTTATCTATTGTATGTTCGGGCGAAATGGGCAGAAATCGTCGACCTACCGACACGATTCATACGACATTGTATGCGGGTAGTTTCACAGGCGGTCCCATATTGAGGGAAATGTCGGTTTTTTTTTTCTTGTGGTCTGTATATTCGTACTACTTCGTATATTAATCCTACTGACCTACGATTAAACATGTCTTCTTTTCTTTGTTTCAATATATATAATGGCAATAATTAAATAAAAAACTTGTATTAATAGATCCCGAGAGCCATATCCTGTTCTTCGACATCGAGGGTCTAATAGTTGAACTGCTGAGTGAAGAATACTCGGCCATGAGCCCTGCGAGTCTGGAGGTATGTTATCATTACTATTTTTGGTCAAATTTGATCACAAACTATTTTCAATAGGAGAATTAAGTTAGTATCAGTAAATATGTTAATTATTTTCAAAGGTCTGTATATAATGCATTTAACAACACAAAACTCATTCAACAAAATACAAAATCGGCTTGGAAATCAACAAGATCTACTCCGTTTTGTTCATTGATGACTCAAAAACACTGTGGCGACCTCCCGCTACTCATCAAGAGATGGCGCTACAAGTATTCTGAAACACGCTGTCGAATTATTCTTAGAATCCTGCATATATACAAGTTCCGAACAGACTGTCGAAGCAAGGCCGCTCCTCAGGCATGATCACCTAGCCTGGCGGGAGATCTCCCGCCGCCAAAACACTTAACTCAAAAACCCATAAAAATAGTTTTTTTTTTATCTGACTGAAGTAGCAAACGAGCATGCAGTCCACCTGATGGTAAGTGGTCACCGCCGCCCATAGACATCTGTAATCAACATGGGTTTTATCTGAACTCAATCACAGATGCGTTGCTACTCCCGAGGACTATGATGGTCGCCTCATGTGAAAATGTGCCGGCAACATCTAAAGTCAGATGGAACCCATGTTCTCTATGTAGTTGATTACAGATGTCCATGGGCGGCAGTAGTCACTTACCATCAGGTGGACTGCATGCTCGTTTGCTACTTCAGTCAGATAAAAATAAATTGTATCAAATCCAAAACCACTCAACAACAAAAATTCCCAGAACAATCAAAACTCACTCAAAAACGTACCCCAACAGGCGGCCGGCCTGATAACGAGCGAGTACATGAAAGTGGCGGCGCTGACGCAGTCTGCGAGCCCGGACGCCACCAAACGCATATCAGGTGAGAGATACACTTATTTTCGGAAATAAGTTAGGTTAGGTTAGGTTCAGAGAAGGTCCCCTCGAAGGGATCTTCACCTTGTCGTGGTGAGGGGGCTCAGTAACCGTGGCTTGGGGTGTCGCGGTGAAGCCAAGAGGGATCCCAGGGAGGGGACGCTCCGAGTGGGCTTAGCTGGAGGCCTGCTCCGGATGCATCCAAAGGGGCTGCGGAGGACGGTGTTTTCTGTCCTCCGCAGCCAGGAGGGGTCGTGGGAGGAGAGGTGTCTCGGTGTGTCGTTGCCGTGCACCCTGTCCTCTGCGGCCGTTTGGTGGTCTGGTCTCTGGCTCTGGTCCGTCGCCATGCGGATGAGAGCCTTGGACGTAAGGCGCGCCTTTGTGTTTTCTGGCGCGCCTTCCTGTTGGTGGGGAGCTCCATGCTCCACGCGGGAGGGGGTTGCGGAAGCGACCAGGCACCGGCGGGTTCGCGGATGAATGTGAAAGCACGCCTGTGTTCCCGACAAACGGTGCGGAGGTGAAAACACAGTGGGGGTTTAGCCGGTAAGAGTCCGGCATAACCCAGCTGCTGCCCCGGGCGGCTGGGTATTCATGAGGATTACCCACTTAAAAAAAAAAAGGTTCAGAGCAGGCACCGGCGGGTTCGCGGATGACTGCGAAAGCTTACCCGTGTTCCCGCCGTACGGTACGAGGAGAAAACACAGTGAGGGTTTAGGTTAAAATATTTTGATGGGAACTTATTTAACTTGATCTGATTTGATTAAATTTGATTACTATCGAGATAGAGAGTGAGTAAAAGTGGCTAAAATATATAAATTAATTACACTTATTATACTATCCAATATTTTAAGTTAATTAAGTAAAGTTTAAGTTAATAAAAACTTTTAAAATTTGATTAAAAATAGTTATAGATGTTATATTTTGTAAATTTTTTTTGATTAAGATGCTCAAAAATATAGTTATCCATGTTATATTTGTACAATTTTGCGCACGCTTACATTAAAACGGATAGATTTCTTCGGACGTGTGAAAGACAAGGCAGGCGATATGGAACGCATATTGAAAGAAAAAGACAAACATGGTTTGTATAGTAGAATGATTATCCCAGTTCGAATTTATACGAGATGATTTAAATTAGTCCTCAGAAATAGCTGCTAGTGATGAAAGAAACTTATTTTTTATAAAAGACTCATTTTTTAAGACTCGACTCATAAACTTGTCTAATGTATTTTATAATAATTGTTGGCTCTCTTAAGTCTGTATGTTATATTAAGATCAATAAATATTATGAAATACATGACTGTCTGTCTGTGTTCAGAATAAAATAAATAAAATAAAATATTTTTTTACAGATGCACCGACTTGAGTAGTCTTGAGTTAAAGATAGAGACTAAGTCGAAGTCTTTTAACGTTAGGGTTGAGTCGTTCTTAAGACTTGTAAGACCAAAGGAGTAGTTGACGCGTTTCCTGGACTTTTTATAAGTCGAGGGTAGACTTTAAAACTATGTACTTAACCAAAAAACAATGTACACTTATTAGTGATGTAACGATTTTTATTATTTGAATATTCGCGAATGCGAATGCGAATATCCCATACCGAAATTTACGAATGTTGTGCGAAAGCCGGTCTGTCTGAACGGACCCTTATATTACCTAAAAGTTTAATCTATAATATGAAGTATCTTTCATCACTGGTAGCAGAGTATCACTTGCCGACTTTAGGTAGTACTACTCGACCAAAACAATTAGGCGCATGTCAGTTGAAACGTCATTAGAACTAGGGATTTCCCATCACGATACGAAGTATATTTTATTACTAAATACTGAGAGTATGTAGGTATACCATTATTAAAACATACGCCATAGTGGTATATGTTCGATAGTCGTGTATTTATTAAAGCACTTTCATGTGTTTAATATATTCGCAGACATGGAATATTTCTTTCTTTTTCTATTTGTGTAAGAGAATAATGCTTGTTGCAGCACACACTCCATTTTCGACTTGGGAGACAGGAATACTGAGCTCCTGCATGTTCTCTTGTTAAAAAAATGCATATTTTGAATGTAAGAGTCCTTTCTCCTCCACGAATAGTCTTTTTCCTATTCATTGTGAGGTTTATTGTAGAATAATTAACTAATTTAACAATAACTTTGGAAATTCAACAATCACTCATTAAACTAACATTATAACGAAATAACATTAAACACGTGCTGGCAAACGAAAATACCTAGACGATACACGACTGCACGTCACTAGGGGATTCGCGGGGACAGAAGCGATTTGCGAGGTACGGAACTGCTTTTGTTTTAAGCGCCTAATTGTTGTGGTCGAGTAGTACTTTCATGCTACCTGAAGTTGTTGACAGATGTTCATACAATAAAAGTTTATTATTATGTGTGTCTGTCTTTTTTATTGCTGTTATATGCTGTAAATACATTTCAATAGATTCTGTCGCCTCTTGTATGTTTCAACTTCCTTATTCATAAACGTAAAAGAAATTAGCTATATCGTTATTGGAAAGGAAATAATGCTAAAGCGCCAAAATAGCATTTGTGGGAAATAAGTTTTTAAGCCTTTTTTACAGAAAAAAATGTGTGCGTGTACTAGCGTACACTCGTAAGAAGTGAAACTTCTTTATGACGTTATTTTTCAAAAAATAATTTACTATATGCAACTTTACAGAAATTGGTTAAATAAAGTTAAATTAGATAAAGTTTAATAAAAGGCTTTTATTAAACTATGTAATAATCTAATCTATAATAATCTATCTAATATCACGCGTGGTAGGGATAAGAAAAAGATGGCGCGTAACGGAAAAAAAAGATGGCGCGTAACAGAAAAAGATTGCGCGTAACGAAAAAATGTTACACTACATTTTTTTCCAACCCCAATAAAGAAGTTTCACGTTTCACTTCAACAACCCCGATAAAGAAGTTTCACTTCAAAAAATCAGGTTACCTTTATTTTTGGTGGAATCTTGTTGGGAGTTCATACTACTCAACATGATCCCACCAAAATAAAGGTGACATTATTTTTAAGCTATTGCATAGCTTTTATCGGGGGCTTTGAGCGTGTTGACCGAATCAAGAAATTCCGTAACGAAAAATCCTAACACCCTCCACTCCGCCTGTCATGTAGCGCGGCCGAGCGTTCGCTTAACATATATGTACGACAGTACGAAGCTCACACGGATCGAGACGAGCTGAAATCGGATGAATATGTAAGCAGCTGTTTGTGAGAAAGTTATATACTTTCTCACAAACAGCTGCTTACATAGTATCAAAGAAAAAAACTTGAATTAATATCAAAGTAAAAAAAAACAGCGTAAATAATTATAATTGCAGTTGATAAAAAATGCTATGCAATAGCTTTACCGCGACAGTCCCCGAGTGCCGCACGTTTTTTTCTGTAAATAAAGACTTCAAACCTCATCTCCAAATGCTATTTTGGCGCTTTAGCATTATTTCCTTTCCACTGACGATATGCTTCTATTTCAATAATATGCTGTAGAAAGGGAAAAATAATGGGCTTTACATGTTGTGTATTTGTATGTTCTATTTGGTGACCTACCCACTTATGGATTTCGGATCTGTGCTCAACAACAACACTAAAACAGGTTCCAACAGTAAAAGAATTACAATGCCACAGACCGCCGGTCGGCAACAGGCGGACCGCGGTCCGCGTCCGGACCGCGGAAGGCCGAATGTAGGACCGTCAAATTATCTCTGATATACCTAGTCAGGGTTATCAACTCTCAAAAATGTATCCCCCTAAAGCCTCCATAAAAAAACCTAAAATCCCCACAATGAATTATGAATTGGAATTCTTCTTGGCAACCTCCCGTATTTCTGAATAAGGTCGTAGGTTTTTTTTTCCCAAATGACGAAAAAAAAGGTCGTCTAGTGCAGTGCATGACCGTTTTTTTTCCGTCGTGAGGCATTATTCATGTAACCTGGCGGGAGATTTCCCTCCCTTTTAAGTTAAAAAACCCCTAAAAGTACCCCTAAAAATGTACTTACCGTACCGTACCGTAATGTACCCTTAAAAGACCCCATCCTACTTTTTTATCCCCTAAATTTAGGGGAAAAGCCCCTAATTTAGCAACCCTGTACCTAGTACCTACTTACATAACTTCACATCAACAATAATTTCACTTATGCTTAACAATTGGTTTATTAAATAATTTGAAAGCAAAATAAACTTATCGTTTTTTGGACCTCGGTAAAACTTTTCAAACAATATCCGGACTGTACTCATAAGTAATTGCCGACCCCTGCCATAGACCAACAGTCAAAGTCTTGTATTAATACTCTGAAAGAAATTACTGCAAGGTTTTGTAAAAATAGAAAATAAAGACATCTTTTTGTGAATCGATTGCTTACAGATCCGAAATCCTTTTTTTAACTAAATATTTTTGCTTTTCGTGTTTGAGGGCTATTTCCTGTCACGCAGGTCCTATAATTTCATGGGTACTTGTTTCGTCGTGTGTAGCAAACGCATGTGAATCGCAAATAATGCAGCGAGTTCACTCCCGCATACGCTTAAGACATGCGTGAGGGGTAAACCCGCGTGACAAGAAAATAGCTTTTGTGTTCTATTCTATAAGCTTCTCTGCTCTGAAGATCTGTTAATACATCAAACATACTATTTTAAAATACATTCGACACTAAACTATTATATTTTTGTAGGAATAAAATAAAATGGAATTAGTTATAGAAAAGTCATTATTATGTAAGATACATTCACGAGGCAATTTAAGACATATATAATAAATAAAAATTCTGACCATGTTTGGCATTTGCTACCTTCATTTAGAATGTAGGCTCATTTACTTACAATACAATATAAGAAGGTAATACCATATGTATTCTATTCTTCTTTTTATCTTTTACCTTTCTATCCCACTCACTCACGCACACACACGGATAGATTTCTTGGGACGCGTGAAAGACAAGGCGGGAGATGTGGAGAGGAAAATCAAAGAGAAGGACAAACATGGTTTGTATTTATTAAGAAATTCCAACCACAATATACAACTTTTAGAACTAACAACAAAATACAGCGGGATTCTTTCAGGAGTCTTGTATTTTTGTAATTTTTGGGGAAAATGTAATATTGACTATTATATCACGCGTGACAAAAATCATGATAAAATTACCTAACATTCAAGGGGTGAAGTGTATATCGGAAAAAATCAAAATACATAATACATATATGTATATTAGTATACCTTTATTCAATACAAGATCTGATGGGCATCTGTGTGCTTTTTCAAAATTTCTGTTTTCCAAATTTTTTTGACTTCTAAGTGTGTAGTGTAATTATATTTATCTTCGTGCATGTTATTGTTAACGCTTCTGAAATTGTCAATCGCTATCCAGATGAGCGATTTCATGTTAATCCTAATGAGTAGCATTGCATCTGTAAGCTTCCTAACGACTGCTATATTTGAGGTTGCTTACTTATACGACCTGATCTAGGGGCGGCATGAGCAATTGCCCGAGCGGCAATATATTTGGAACGGTAAAGTTGAGGACGTTACACGAGTTATTTTTGTAAGTTGTAAGGTTTTGCATCAGTGACATGGTATTTGTAAGAAAAAATATAATAATAATGTCAAGGTAGAACCAGTGTAGTTAAGCATTTATTGCGTTTCGATTTCGTGTGGTTGCCGGCACACTTTCACACGTGGCGACATCATAGTCCTCGGGAGTAGCAACGCATCTGTGATTGACTTCAGATAGAACCCATGTTCTGTATGAAGTTGATTACAGATTACGCAGGTCGGCAGTGACCACTTACCATCAGGTGGACAGCATGCTCGTTTGCTACTTCTGTCAGATAAAAAAAAAAGAAATTCACTTCAATGATGCAAAATCTTACAACATCTGTATCTTGCCTAACTATAAAGGGCGGCAAAATTTTCGTCCCGAGAAATATAAAAATACCCTGTAAGATACTGCTCATGGCTTCAAAGATAAAATTTTAAAGGGTGCAATTATTTTATTGTCCTTAATAGTTTGGGTCCTGGTTACTACAGTCTCCATAGACGATAGGGCTTTAAGGAATATGTTGTCTCCTTGTTTTGGAAAGGATGGGAAAACATCATTATTTTTAAATAAGTCAATTTCTTTGAGCCCTTAAAGGTGAAGAATAAATTATTTATGTATTTGCAATTTAAATGTGATTTAAATTAGCAATGATAGCCGAGAGGTCCGAGGTTCAAACCCAGGCACGCACCACTGATTTTTCTAAAATTATGTGCGTATTAGAAATTAATTATCACTGCTTTTCGGCGAAGGAAAAGACCGTGAGGAAACCTACACACCCGAGATTGCTATAAAAAATGTTCTCGGAGGTGTGTGAAGTCCACCAGTTCGCACTTGGTCAGCGCGGTGGACTATGGCCTAAACTCTCATTGTGAGAGAAGACCCGTGCACAGCAATGGGACAATAATGGGTTGTATCCCAACTAAAATGTAGAATAAATGTGTTGAATAAATTATGTATTTGTCTGTCGAGGAAGCTTGAACATTTTTTACTAATTGAATAATTTTTCCCGTCTAGGTATACTAGCCAAAATGAAAGAGGGTGCAGAGACAATGCAAACGAAATTGCAAGCCAAGGCAGAACAGCTAAAAGGCCACATCGAGCAGAAGGGTAAGTGCTTTTAGATTTTGAGATAGATTAAAAAAATACGAGTCCACAGGTACAGGTAGAGTGGGTAAAAATTACTAAAAATCCCACATAACCCGGAGTCTCTCCCAAGGCTCGGGTGTACGTTTGGGAGGTTTCCTCCCCGTCACTAAAAAAAAAAAGTACAGGTAGAGTGGAGATAATTCTCGAGTTCGGCCAGTGTAATTTTTCTATTGAGGCTCTATTTTGTGTATTATTATTAACCTGTATAAAATCTTAAATTATTAATTTAAATGAAAATTAAATAAATGGTTGTTATTGTGAAATCGCGACATTTAAAACGTAACATCTTTTTATAATTAATTCACATAATATTAATTATATTTTACATTTTATACGACAGAGAAAATAATAAAATTAAATTAGATTAAATAAAAACTAAACTTATAAATAAGAAAATTAAATATCTTTTGTTATTTTTAATTCACGACATTTAAAATGAAACATTCTTTTTATAATTTATTCTCATAATATTAATTATATTTTACATTTTATACAACAGAGAAAATAATAAAATTAAATTAGATTAAATAAAAACTAAAGTTATAAATAAATAACAATAAGGAACTTATCAACAACATTATCTTGGATCTGATTTGCAATTTCGGCCGGTGAAATAGTATTTTTTTAGGTATTTATAATATTTTTTTTATATTTTTTTATCAAGACCTTACTTTTTATGGATATAACTTGAATAGATATGTCTATAAGTATAATTAGTAAGTTTTTAAATGCATTCAGTGTCCTTAATTTATCACAAACTAGTTGACACAACGAACTTCGTTCCGCCGAAAAGTAAAAAAAAAAAATTATCCGTGTTCCTCAACTATATTATGCATGTATTATACATAGACCCTTCTTCTTGAATCACTCTATCTATTAAAAAGATGCATTTAAATCCGTGGCGCAGTTTTAAAGATCTAAGCATACATACGTACAGGAAACGCGAAGTGACTTAGTTTTACTATGTCACAAATATAACTTTTGTGTAGATTATTTTTGAAAAAATGTTTTTTTAATCTATCTCACGCTGCTTTCTTTGCTTGCGTTTCAGGTTTAAATATAAGGGTGTAATTATGAAAATGAAAAATGAAAATATTTATTCATAAGCAAGAGATAATTACATACACAATTTTGTCGTAGGGACACCTTTTTAAGTAAATATATACCTGTGCTACGATGCCCCGAAATTATACACCATATAAAACTCCTTTTAGCAATGTTCTTAAATATAATTTATATTAAAGATATTTCACATTAACGCCTTCTTCAGAAGAAGAAAATTACATGATTCTTATATATTTTAATCATTATAAAAATATTGAAACTCATTTTTTTTGTAAGCCATCTATTAAAATATGGACTAACTTTAGTCTTCATGGTTTCGGTCTTGATCTAGATATTATCAACATATTTCTAAAACGTAACGTAACGTTACGTAACGAATTTGGCAAAATATTCATTCTTCGATACTACACTGATCGCGGTGAATGAATTTGGCATAGCACTGCCGTGCTTTTCGATCCATGTTTTATTGGACTCGGTATCACTTTTGACTTATGTCAATATATTATTATATTTATTACTAGCTGAAACCCGCAGCTTCGCCCGCGCTTAAAAAATACATGACATATAAGTACATAGTCATTCAAGAGGAATATTTCTTTCATACATATATTTTTGGTGTCTTGAACCGTTTTCGCAGCGCACGCAACGAAAGCTCTCAAGGATGAATAATTTTCCTTGTTTTTTTCACATTTTCGATGATTTCTTCACTCCTAATAGTTGAAGCGTGATGTTATATAGCCTAAAGCCTTCCTCGATAAATGGTCTATTCAACATAAAAATAATTTTTCAATTCCAACTAGTAGGTCCTGAGATTAGCGCGTTCAAACAAACAAACAAACTCTTCAGCTTTATGATATTAGTATAGATTAGTATTAGCTCCTTCGTCCACATTGTGTACGAAAGGGCTGTGTACTACACAAGGCTCCGCAAGTTTTAGATAATCAACGACTTTACTTTCAAGCGACTACCGCCATATAAATCCATTATATTAGATTATGTTTATTAGTTTTAATGGTGAACAAAACGTAAGCAAAACAGCACAAAGATGTAATATGCTGTATAATGAAATGAAATGTCTTTATTTTGCATATGCCTACGGGGGCACTTACAAATTGTCAGTTACATATATTATTTTTTACACTACCACCGGATCGAAACACGACCTCAACTCAGAAGATCCGGCAAGAAACTCAGTGGGTTTTTCTTTTTTCTTTGTATATGTTTTATATTGCCATATTGTTTTTACATTGGTTATAAATCTACTTAGTTATAATACAAACAAGTATGTATATGTTCCAAGAATATTTGAAAACCTTTACAAACTGCGAGTTTCGTACACAGTCGCAACGTCTTGTGTGCGAACCTCAATGGTTTTGTATGGTGGTAGTCACTTGGAGGCTAAAGCCATCGAGTGTCGAAGATTTGTTTACGAAGAGCCTTATTTCACGTTGTTGCATATACACACCGACTTACTCGTAAAAGAGTAAAAAAAAAAAAAAAATGTGTGCGTGTACTAGCGTACACTCGGAAGAAGTGAAACTTCTTTATGACGTTATTTTTCAAAAAATAATTTACTATATGCAACTTTACAGAAATTGGTTAAATAAAGTTAAATTAGATAAAGTTTAATAAAAGGCTTTTATTAAACTTTATCTAATAATCTAATCTATAATTATCTATCTAATATCACGCGTGGTAGGGATAAGAAAAAGATGGCGCGTAACGGAAAAAAAAGATGGCGCGTAACAGAAAAAGATGGCGCGTAACGAAAAAATGTTACACTAAATTTTTTTCCAACCCCGATAAAGAAGTTTCACTTCAAAAAACACTTCTTAAATATTAAGGACATAAACCCTTGTAACGTCTCGCTGGGACTAATTATAGATATTATATTATACATATATAATTTACATGTGTAATTTTTAAGTGACCTGGTTACTCAAATTATTCGTCAAGCTTAAACATTCGTTATGGACGAATAAATATATCGAAATCATACCTGTTTAAACCTGGCTGCGAAGAGGAGCGGCCAAGTGCGCAACGGCAACTACGATTTTTCAAAGTCTTTATACCTAATTCCGTGAAGTGAACGATATTTTATTTAAAAATTTGATAAGTGAAATTTTTCCCGCGAAATCAAATAATAACAATTTAATTAAAAATATTATCGGCCACATTTTGATTGGCAACCTGGTAGATTTTTATTCTCCTAATCATAAATATGAGTAAAAATGTGGATTTCAGCACGCATACGATAACTACACATATTTGCAGCCGGATCTTAATCTATTATATGTTAGTTGCTATAATTATTGTTAGACTTGTCGTAAATCCAATTTTGTGTCACTGTTAGGCACGGGAAAATGGCGGGCGTGGTCAGCACCTTGAAACGAATATTTTTGTGCTAAAATTGATTATTAAACTAGATCCTAATCGTTATAATTTAACATCTAATTATTGTTCTCGTCAATTCATTATTCCCACTGCTGGGCACGGGTTTTCTCTCGGAATGAGAGAGTTTTAGGCCATAGTCAAGCGCGCTGGCTTAGTGCGAATTGGTGGACTTCTCACATCAGGTGGACTGCATACTCGTTTGCTTCTTCAGTCAGATAAAAAAAGGTAATTAAATTCTACCAGGGACATTTTGTAACCAATTCCAAATTGTTTTGGAGTCCCTTGGGTCGACCGAAGATGCTTAAAGCCTTAGTCGGATCGTCGTCGTCTCGTCTCTTTTATCGTCCCAAATGTGGGCACGTGTCTTCTCGTAGAATGAATGAGCTTTAGGCAGGCCGTAATCCACCCACAAGTGAGAATTGGTAAACGTATTGGTAGACCTGTGTTTCTACCTAACCAAAAAACAAGCAGCAGCGCTACATCATGTTTTAAGACACGCTTTCTACACTCATAGCCCTACACTAGGATTTTCTCCTGTGTCGTGGGTACCATGGACACATAAGACGAATACACAAACATCCAGACCCAGAACATGAATCTAAACTCATCATTGAGATACCTGTCTGACCGGGAATCGAACCCGGGACCCTTTGCGCATCAGACTGGTATGGTAACCGCTACGACACGCGGGTCGTCAGACAGAAATATGTGTGACTGTGGTGCCGTCAGCATTATCACGAAGGGTTTTATCGCCTTACATATGTATAAGTAGTAATCAACCGCGGAAGTAAGTACATAAATACTCGCAAACTAGTTTTGATTTACAGAGTACAATGTAATTATATATCTTATTCATATATTTTGCACTCAAGGCGATCTACATTCATAAATAATTTGTCCAATTGATACCGGTGGAAATATACGGTTTGATGTTGCGTCGAGCTTTTTCATGTTTGGTTTTTAATACATTTGAATGATAGTTTTTGAGGTAGTAGAATGAGTATAGTTACCGGTAAACAGTTCTTGTGAAGCAGTTCTTGTGTTATGATAGAAGCGTGTTGTTGCCGATTCACTTTTATTTGTGGCGACCATCTTAGTCCTCGGGAGTAGTAACGCATCTGTCATTAACTTCACATGAAACATGAAATTAGGGCGATTAGTCCGTTTTATGGCGTTAGTCCTCTGAGGGGTCGTCAGTAGCCTGCGTGGCGGAGCGGCATTATGGTGGTTTCACATGCAGTGTTGGGTTCGTTCCCCGGACAAGCGTTTTTAGTCTGGATGTTGCAAACGAGCAAACGAGCATGCAGTCCACCTGATGGTAAGTGGTCACTTCCGCCCATGGACATCTGTAATCAACTACATACAGAACATGGGTTCCATCTGAAGTCCATCACAGATGCGTTGCTACTCCCGAGGACTATGATAGTCGCCTCATGAGAAAGTGTGCCGGCAACATCGAAACACAAGAAATGCTCCACGCTAGAAATAGGTGTGGCGGTGGTATTTCACCGGTCAAACTACACTGGTTCTACCACCTTGAAGTTTTATTAGCGTTAGTAATTATTATCAAAGGAATTACATATGGGCTAACTTTTAAAAATTTAGTCAAATTAAGGCGTATACAGTTGGCAATAATAATATACATGTCTCTCAAATCAATTTACTATTAAGCTCGAAACAGACATCAGTAATAATCAGAGTCGTAGTACTCGCTCGAACTGGACCACCAGCGCCGGCGTGTCGGTTTTTGGATCTCCTCCGATCGCTCCTCCCCTGCTTGCATCGTGAACTGGGCTAGGAGGAATACCACTGAAATAGGAACATTTTATGAAATTGTTTCAGGAATTAGTTCTTATTCGTGACATGTGGTAGAACTAGTGTTGATCGACCGGGGAGGTACAACCACCACACCTATTTTTAGCGTAAAGCACTTGTGTTTCGATAGAAGGGTGTGGTTGCCGACATATATTTATATGTGCCGACTATCTTAGTCCTCGGTAGTAGCAGCGCATCTGCCTCTCTGAATAGTTATTTAGGTTATGGGGAAGTACAATAACTACACCTATATATTTCTAGCAGTCTAGCATCAT
Organism: Spicauda simplicius; assembly: GCA_949699795.1. Classification (NCBI taxonomy): domain Eukaryota; kingdom Metazoa; phylum Arthropoda; class Insecta; order Lepidoptera; family Hesperiidae; genus Spicauda; species Spicauda simplicius. The sequence continues at coordinate 6,536,325 of OX453085.1, forward strand.
AAAATTTTGAGAAGCAATCAGTCTTTTTGTTTTTATTGGTTTTATAATAATGTAACACAGAAGTAGCAGACAAGCACGCGGTTTGCATGATAAATGGTCACTGGAATCCATATAAATCTGCACTAAAACCTAAACCCCAGATAAGATTTTTACTTGAGACCTGGCCTTGGCCTTACTTGACATTGGATGCAGATGCGTTGCTACCCTTTGGGAGACTAAGTTGGGGTGCATAAACATGTCTTCTTTGTTGTACCCACCCATTAACCATGACTTTTAGAAATATCTACAACTTCACCGCTTAATACAATAGTGTTAAGCGCCGTCGTGTTGTTGTTTTAAGGGTGATCTAGGACAAATACACTTACATAAGGTATTTTTACTTAGTCTCAACGGCACTTTGTAACCTCACATATTTGCAGGCGACATCAGGTAGGACTCTGGGATTGATTATATATGTGCACTGGCGGTAGTTGCAATGTATCGTCAAATAGACTTTGCTATTATGAATAAGTGAAATCCAGGGTAAGGAACACGTTATTATTCGCCTTAATATAATGGAAAAGCATCAGTACTTTGAGTAAGTATTTTTTTATCGTAATAATTCTTTTCTATTTATTATTTTATTTTATATCATATGAAAAATATAATTTATTGTAGTTATATAAAGGTTATAAATATAAATGAATTAAAAGATTAAACTTTAATTACCAAATATCCGCAATAGCCACATGTTTCCAAAGATGATGGAGTAATACTGTTACGTACAAAAAGTTTTCGAATTTATTCTCATTTTCTTTATTAATTCGTTAATTAATAGTACAAGAAGTCATTAGACTAGCTAATGTACGCGTGAAAATAATTATACCTCATTTAATCAATTAATACTCGGTGAGTTACTACGTTACTACGTTTAGGCAAAAGGAGCACAGGTCGCCCCCTCACCAGCTGGACCGATGACCTGAAGAAGACAGCGGGAAAGCGTTGAATTCAGAAGGCACAGGACCGGTTGGAGCGGCGTCATTTAGGGGAGGCCTACGTCCAGCAGTGGACATCAAAGGGTTGATGGATGGATGGAAGTAAGACCACCAAGGTTTACGACGACCAGGTTTGGGTTATGTTGAAACAGCTTCACCAAACAAATTGTGTTCGCAAGCTCTGCTGTCCGGCACTGGTTCAGTGCCTAACTGAAGTAAAAAAAGCGATCTGAACCTGATATTCCGACTCTCGAACTTACTTCTGTAGGTGGTAGAACTAGTGTAGTTCGACCGGGGAAGTACCACCACCACACCTATTACTAGCGTGAAGCATTTCTTGCGTTACGATAGAAGGGTGTGGTTGCCGGTACACTTTTGTATGAGGCGACCATCCTAGTCCTCGGGACAACAACGTAACAACGCGTCTGTGATTGACTTCAAATAGAACCCATGTTCTATTTGAAGTGGCTTACAGGTGTCCATGTGCGGCAGTGACCACCTACCATTAGGTGGGCTGTATGCTTGTGTGCTACTTCATTATTATAAAAAAAAACTTTAAAAATGTTTAGAAACTTATCAATAGCATTAATAACCAATGTTTCCCTTTTGTTCGTTGGGAGTGAAACCTTCAAACGCCGTGGGAGCGACGCCGGTAATGGGTAATGAAGGATTTCTACCGCACTAAAATCGCCTTGGTGGTCTTCCCCAGCGCTGCGTGGAGGACTTCGGGATCTCCAACGGAACACAACCGGAGTCCTCCAAGCGCGATGCTCCTTTCGAGCTTTTCCTCGTTAGCATTTGCGCTCACCGTACCTACTGATGTCTACGAAGATATGTGTCCGCACATGTCTCGGTTCTTCTCAGGGCCTGGCTGAACGGTTCAAGCTACATTTTTACTCGCCTCTTACGACTGGCAGAGGACGTCGTAGTCGTATTCTGGTTCCGATACTACCAGTCCAGTGCCTAGTGATATTTCTTTAAATACGATTCATATTGGTCTGTTACGCTATGTTTATATGATTTTAGATATTAGTGCGAAATTGATAAATTTTAATATGTAACAGGTATAATAATGATATGCGGTTTTTGAACTATTTCCTAATTCCATTCGCATAGTTTGCTTCGATTAGAAATCATACTATCATACGTCATACTTTAATATTGTAAAGGCGAAAGTTTGTGAGTGTGTATGTTGGTTACTTCTTCATGTCTAAACGGCTGGAGCGATTTTCATAAAATTTAGTAGGGAGGTAGCTGACAATCTGGACGAACATATAGGCTACTTTTGACTGAGGGAAAATATCTCACTGCCACGGGACAATCGATGCATCGATTTTTTTAACGCGGACGAAGCTGCGGGGTTCAGCTAGTATGTAATAAAAACCAAAACCACTAAAATTAATAAAGGATCTTAAACTTTATTAGAAATTATGGTACCTTGCTAAACGTAAGACTTTGACGACCCGCGTGGCACAGCGGTTATCATACCGGTCTGATGCACAATGGGTCCCGGCCAGACAGGTATCTGAATCATGAGTTTAGATTCCTGTTCTGGGTCTGGGTGTTTGTGTATTCGTCTTGTGTGTGTCCATGGTAACCACGACACAGGAGAAAATTCGACTGTGGGGCTAAGAGTGTAGGAAGCGTGTATGAGTGTAGAAACCGTGTAAGTAAAACCGCTGCGCCCGTCTCACAAATAAAAAGACTTAAGAAATTACGGACAAACTACCAAACATAAAACACGCTCGTCGCATTTCCCTCCCGTATGTTTCCACCAGTAAGCCTACGCCCTCATCAAGGCAGTCTAGATTTAAGTAAACGAGCTGGAAACACCTGCCTTCAGGCGCAGTGCCTTATTACCTACGTAATAAGGATTATATTCCCACAGCAGTGACTCAGTTCGAAGCTGGATTGCACTTTCGACATTTCTAGAACATTTCGTATCTCTTTGTTTGTGCTGTTTTGCGAAATATGGGCATAATATTGTTTGGTATTAATACTGGCTTGCAATGTAACTTTCTAAACAATTTAAGACTTTAGTAGCCCAGCCGTGGGCTACTAAAATCTGGAGTAAAGGTAGTAAGTGGTAAAGGTGGTAGAACCAGTGTAGTTCGACCGGGGAGGTACTACCGCCACACCTATTTTTACGTTATGCATTTCTTGCGTTTCGAAGGAAGAATGTGGTTGCCGGCACACTTTTATATGAGGCGACCTTCCTAGTCCTCATGAGCAGCAACGCATCTGTGATTGACTTCAGATAGAACCTATGTTCTATGTGAAGTTGCTTACAGATGTCTATGGGGGCAGTGTCCATTTAACCATCAGGTGGACTGTATGCTCGTTTGCTACTTCATTATAATAAAAAAAAACAACACGAATACGCAAACACTCAGATGAGTCATTAAGATATTGTCTGGCCGAGGATAGAACTCTAAACTGCGTGTCTGTCTGGTAATGTAACAGTGATATCGTCGTCAACCCATTATTGTCCCACTGCTGGGCACGGGTCTTCTCTCAGAATGAGAGAGTTTAGGCCATAGTCCACCGCGCTGGCCAAGTGCGAATTGGTGCACTTCACACACCTCCGAGAACTTTTTTTTTTTTTATAAAGAACTCTCGGGTGTGTAGGTTTCCTCACGATGTTTTCCTTCACCGAAAAGCAGTGATAATTAATATATAATACGCACATAAATCAGTGGTGCGTGCCTGGGTTTGAACCTCGGACCTCCCGATTGAGAGGGCAAGTTTCAACCGTTAGGCTATCACTGCTCATGTAACTGTGATATGGGGGGAAAATTTCAACGCCCCCCCCCCCCATGTAACTGTGATATGGGCCGTCGAAATTTTGACATACTAGTTTGCAGAATGGATGCTTCCGAGGATGATATTGATACCGATGTATCAATGAAATACACGCTTTCTGCACTCATAGCCCCACACTAGGATTTTCTCCTGTGTCGTGGGTACTATAGACACACACAAGACGAATACACAAACACCCAGGCCCAGAACATGAATCTAAGTTAGTCATTCAGATCTGTCTGGCCGGGAATCGAACCCGGAACCCATTGCGCGTCAGACCGGTATGGAAACCGCTCTGCTACGCGGGTCGTCAATAGTATCGTTGTTGTACATTTCTCATAGCAGACGTATTTTTTCGGGTTTCTATTGATAAATTTCAGTCTACTAGTTAGACTGAAATTTTCGAATCGCGATACCATACACCTCTACATTTTTATTTTTATATGATAGAAGCAACAAATAAGCATGCATTGTAACTAATAAGAAATAGCCACTGCCACTGATAGACATCTGTAAGCAACTTCATACAGAACATAGGTTCTATCTAACGTCAATCACTGATACATTGCTACCCGAGGACTAAGGTGGTCGGCTCATACCAAAGTGTGCCGGCAACCACACCCTTCCATCGAAACGCCAGAACTGCTTCACGCTAGAAATAAGTGTGGCGGTGGTACCTCCCCGGTCGTACCATATTAGTTCTGCATTGTATATAGTACATCTATACTAATCTATACTAATATTATAAAGCTGAAGAGTTTGTTTGTTTAAACGCGCTAATCTCAGGAACTACTGGTTCGAATTGAAAAGTTATTTTTATGTTGAATAGACCATTTATCGAGGAAGGCTTTAGGCTATACATAGATATATATATATTTAAACGCGAGTGAAACTGCAGGAACTGCTAGTGTACAATAAAATACCGGAGGTTTTAAGTCGAGTATGCACTTCCGGAATGAAGGGCGAAATTATATAACATTAAGGTATCATTAAACCTGATTATGACCGGTGGTAGATCCGGTATGGACCACACCTATTTCTAGCGTGGAGCAATTCTTGCGTGACGATGGAAGGACTTGAATGCCGGCTAATTTATTTGAGTCTCTTGCCGGAAGGTCTTATTCCGATCCGGTGGTATTCTTAGAATTACAAGCTTTCTACATTCATAGCCCCACACTAGGATTTTCTCCTGTGTCGTGGGTGCCATGGACATACACAAGACGAATACATAAACACCCAGACCCAGAACATGAATCTAAATTCATCATTCAGACACCTGTCTGGCCGAGAATCGAACCCGGGACCCATTGCGCGTCAGACCGGTATGGTAACCACTCCTCCAAGCGAGTCGTCAAAGAAAGAAAAAATGGAACTGACAATTTGTGCCTTGGTAGGCCTATAAAAAAAATCGTCCCTGTAGTTCCGGGATCAGAATAGAGCTACGGTATCCCCTGCCTGTCGTAAGAGGCGACTAAAAGTGGCTTCCGGGATTGCGGGCGGCTAGAGTGGGAGCTTGAACCGTCCAGCCAGGCGATACGTGTGGTCGCATACCGCCGTATAGACTAAACGGAGCGGTGGGCCCAGCCGCCAAAAAAAGGCCTATAAAAATAAAATTGGTCAAGTGCGAGTCGGACTCATGCATTAAGGGTCTGTACCATTATCTATAAACTGCAAAAAGTCATGTTTGTTGTCCATTGGCAGTGTTTGCTACTTTACTCTTATAAAAAATCCTCCTTCTTATACAAAATTATCTCCTCCCACGAAGTTATTGTAAATATCCATTCATGGATCTTTTTGCATCATTGTGTTCACTTTTATAACCAACATGTGCAGGCGGGCGGTAAGCGGGCGTGCAAGGCGTGCACTGCACGCGGGCGGCAGTCCAAGGGGGGGGGGGGGATGAGACGCACGATATGTCTATCGAGCGTCTCATCATAGTCAGAATAATTAGGCTCCCCAAAAATATTTATTTTCATCTTTTACCATTTGTTGATATAGATCATCTGTGAAAATTTCAACTGTCATGCTATAGCGGTTCATGGAACAGCATAGTGACAAACAGACAGATGGACAGCGAGGTCTTAGTAATAAGGTTCATCTTCATCTTCTTTATCTTCATCTTCATCTTAATCTTCATCTTCATCTTCATCTTCATCTTCATCTTCATCTTCATCTTCATCTTCATCTTCATCTTCATCTTCATCTTCATCTTCATATTCATCTTCATCTTCATCTTCATCTTCATCTTAATCTTAATCTTAATCTTCGTCTTCGTCCTCATCTTCTTCATCCTCATCCTCATTTTTATTTCAACTTCAAACTGTGACTTTTGTGTGACGAATGTTAAAATTTCACTCTCATATTTTTTTTCCTAATGCGCCTAAAGAAGTATAACTTCAAAAATAGTTGTAAAACGTACAAGCCTATATCTTTTTAATATTCCATGTAATGTAATCATTTGTAAAAATACATATAGTGTTTGCTACTCTTTCATGCAAAAACTGCTATTCCGATTTCGCTGATATTTGGAACACACATAGTTTATTATCTGGATTGATACTCATTACAACGGCAATCGTGATTAAAGAGGGCGAAGTCACGGGACTAAGCTATAGTGGTTCATAATTATTTTAAGTCAATTATTCTCATATAAGGGTCTTTATATTGGTTGACGGAACCCAACAAAAACTGTCGTAAATAATGAGAAATCAATTATGGTTTCTTAGAATGATGTTTCAATTCTTTCAAATCACCTAACATTAATTGAATCTTGTATCATTAGCTTTAATGACGTTATTATTTCCATTAGATTACATAAAAGGTGCGTGTGTGTTAGTTATTTGGCTTATTTCTTTCCCATTTAGAAACTCTCATGTTTTGATTTTGGGGTTTTTACAAAATTTTGTCCTCATGAATTCATGGTCTCAGTTTGTTCTGGGTAAGAGTTAGTTTGTACATAAAATCTTATGTCTAGTACTTCCTTTGCATTTACAGTATGAGATTAAAATGATCATCACGATTTTCCTAGCATATTTTCAATTCAAACTTAGTTTTTTATATTTTGTTAAGTAGTAAACCAGCAGTCTTGATGGTACACCACTCCCACCCATAATCTGCGATGTCTGAAGAAAATAAAAACGCTGGAGGTCGACCATAGATGCGTCTCTACTTAAGAGGCCTAGTCCTCGAAAGTGGTCACCTCATATTAAAAAATAATATCTTTATAGTCCTATTCCCTGTAAATAATATTTATTTTCCCGTTGTCGTTATAAGTCTTTCAATTAACTTCTATCCGCCTAACCTGTTATGGTATCTAGTAAATGACAAACCCAGTTAACGTAGCAAAATTGTTTTTTCAGTAGTCATCGAATGTTCAGCCTTGCAGCTCTTTCAAAACGCTAAATGTATTTTGCAGCATTAACTCTATTTCAACATGTAGCAAAAAGTACTGCTGGTCAGTATGACCCCAGACGCGAAAAAGATGAAAGTTCAAGAGACTACAAAAGTGATGAAGCGGTCGCTATTACTGAGATGACAGACAACACACTCCTAGCCGATTTAAATGCTTACAAATTTAACGATACACGATTAGGAAATACAAATGAAGATGAAGTTAATGATAATGATTCGAAGAGTACAGCTAAGGAGCTAAAAAGTGAAGAAGCCATTTATCATTTAGAAACGCCTGCCAAAACCGATCTCTCTATTGGTATCCTTAATAATGATGGATTGGCTATTGGTATTAATCATCGAGGCGGGTACATTGTTATACCAGACTCGGGTGATTTAATCAACTCAGCCCATCGTTTAGGTAGGTTTATTAATAAATATGATTCATCGGAAATTGAGCATGATTTTAAACAATCTGAGGTTGAATCTAATACGAATATTAAACCCCAAGCAAAAGGAAGGACCAAATCTAAGACCAATTTTCAAGCGGAACTGTCAAACAAAGCGATATCGACATTAAACCAACGACAGTTCTTGAAATCACGATTTGCACTAAAATCAAAACCATTTGTAAAAATAACCCAAAAACGAATTCATGATTTAAATGTTGGGTCAATGAGAAGTTACCGTAAAAGAGCTAAGCATCTGTTTTTAAGTGACGAAAACAATACTTATATGAGATATAATCATTGGGGAAAATTCACACCTATACTTGGTTGATGACAAATAAATGCAGGAGGCAGTCGTGAATATAGTGACAAAAGTGAAAACTAAGTGAAATTAAATGATAATTATTTTGTATATACCAAACTTGAGCGCTTATATCACCTACTAAATAAAATCGTTAGCGTGATTCAAAAACGGGTACAGCGCCATCTAGTTCTAGCGGTGACAGCTGCTTTAACAACTCATTTACGTTTTATCAAGTTTCCATTTAAAATAATATACATGTTTTGTAATGGTCTATTTAGTAGCTTTTTGATCCATATTGTCATTACATAAAAAAAGATATTCCTTCCCCTCCGTTTTTCCCTATCGACCTTTATTATTAGAAATCACTCTAAGAAGACAACCGCTTTGGAGAAACATTCATGTTTGAAAGTTTGCCACGTTCTCAAAGTTATGTGAAGTCTACTAATCCTGGCTTGATCAGCGTGATGAACCTATGCTCTTCTGAATCTGAATAAAAACCAGTTCTAGTTATGACAGCAATGGCTTATAATATTGACTTATTACTCCAGAGGACTAAGATGCTCTCCTCATATAAAAGCGAACATGTCACCAGACCCTTATACAAAAATGCAAATACAGCTTCGCAATATAAACAAGGGTGGTCCCGTGGACAATTTTTCTTTATCCCACCTATTGATAATATGTTATACCGATGTGGCGCTAAACACAAATAAATAAAGCAATTTTATAAACATGTATTTCTATTTCTTTGGCATGCACCTTTTTTTTGTTCTTGAGGGGGAACCTTCAAAAGGTACACGACGTCGTGGGAGGGAAGCAGGGTTATTTGGGATTTTTACCGCACTTAAACCCCCGGTGGCCGTTCTGGGCGCTATAAAGAGGACTGAATTTCGGAAGGACCGCAACTGGAATCCTCTGAGCACGTTGCCCCATCAGGCTCCTATCAGATGGGCGGCTGGGCCCACCGGTCCGTCTAGTCTTTACGACGGTATGCGGCCATACATACCGCCGTCCTTCCCGGGATCGCATGACCGAACGGTTCGAGCTCCCACTTTAGCCGCCTGCAGCTCCGGAAGCCCCTTTTAGTCGCCTCTTAAGACAGGCAGGGGATGCCGTAGCCCTATTCTGATCCCGGACCTACAGGAACGGACATATTACACCTGCAATATAATTTTTAAGAATGGTGCCTGCAATCAGAGAGGGGTGATATTTTATTATCATAACAAAATGGATGCGTGCACAAAAAAATTGTGACTCGTTTTGTAGTTGATTTAGAGAAGGATTGCGCAATGCTAATATTATTTTCAATTAATGCGTAAAACATACATAAAATCAACTAAAACACATTACACTCAATACCTTGCATTCGACACAAACACATACATAATAATTGAAATAGAAAATTCAATGTCTTACTATGAAAACACAACGTCATAAATGTCAGATGAAAATACCGCTATTGCGTTTAAATAGAGCTTATTTAGAGAATGGAATTTAGAGAAATAATGATGATACTTTGACATTATGAAGTTTAGTTTATTAATTTAAACTAGTCACCCGTAGCATCGGCCGAAATTCGACCGTAATTTAATTACTAAACTTCATATTGTCCAAATTAGTACGAATATTTCTCTAATTCAAATCAAATGTCATCTGACATTCTTGACGTTGTGTCTTTTCATAGTAAGACATTGAATGTTCTATTTCATTTACTAAGTACATATGTGTTTGTGACAAATGCATGGTAGTGTGTGTAATGTATTTTTAGTTGATTTTATGTATGATATATTTGAAAAAAATATTAATATTCTGCACTCCTTCTCTACGTCCACTATAACCGTGCAAAATTTCATACTAATCCGTCCGCGGCATATTACTTAAAAATCAGTCACAAATTTTTGCTTCACGTATTAATATAATAATTACGGTCGAATTTTGACCGTTGCAACGGGTGACTACTATGAATTAATCTCGTAATAAGGGTACTGATCCGGTATGATCAGTTGCATAGGTATAGGTATATATTTTGTTCACAATTATATCATTGTATTTTTGGAAAGGAAATTCAATTTCCGCCCTGAGTCTTCACATTTGAAGACCCGCGTGACGGAGCGGTTACCATACCGGTCTGACGCTCAATGGGTCCCGGGTTCGATTCCTGGCCAGATAGATATCTGAAAGATGAGTTTAGATTCATGTTCTGTGGGTGTTTGTGTATTCGTCTTGTGTGCCATGGTACCCACGACACAGGAGAAAATCCTAGTGAGGGGCTATGGGTGTAGAAAGCGTATTTAGGGGCGGGGCACAATATTTAGATTTGGCGACCATTTTTGGTCGTCAAGTTGCAGCTAGATATCAAGGATTTGCGACAACATTTTTTTTAACTGAAAGGCGGCCAATACTTCCGTCCTGGGTCCCGTCCACGGGTGGCAAAAATCCACGCTACGCCACTGGGTATTTTAAAGCCGTTTTACGGATAATTATATTTTCCTAAAGAGTTGTTTCAATTATTTCTAACAACATTACATTAATTAAATCTTGTAGCATTAGCGATAATGAAGTAATTATTGCTATTCAATAACATAAAAGGTATGTACATATTAGGCAATTGATCAATCTTATTTCTCTCTTCTGAAACTTTCATGTCTTGATTTCGGAAATATAGAAAAATTGTCCATATGAATTTGATATGGCTTCAGTTTGTTTTGGGTAAGAATCTTAGTAACATTTAAAGGCGATAATTTGTAGAGATAGGTGGATGTTTGTTGCTCTTTAATGCAATCACTACTTTTTATTGTTCTCGAGGGGGAAACCTTGAAAAGGTACCCCCCTCGAGTAAAAGGTAAAACCCCTCCGGTGGCCGTCATCAGCGCTACAAAGAGGACTCCCGGATCTCCAAAGGAATGCAACCGGAGTCGTTTAATCGCGTTGTCTCGTCGGGCTTCTCCCAGGTGAACAGCGCCGTCTGGCCTTTACGACGGTATGCGGCCACGCATACCGCCGTCCTTCCCGGGGTCGTCTTATCGAACGGTTCGAGCTCCCGCTCTAGCCGCCCGCAACCCCGGAAGCTCCTTTTAGTCGCCTCTTACGACAGGCAGGTGATACCGTAGCTCTATTCTGATCCCGGAACTACAGTGACGATTGCAATAACTACTTATTGAATTTCGATTAAATTTAGTACACTGATTGTTTATATCATGAATAGGATATAAACTATCTGTGGATATAACATGGGATTCTTTTTACCGGGGTAAACGTAACCCCAACGGGCGAAACCGCAGGACAAAACTAATATTCGTGTATAGTTTTACGTGCAATTTTGGTTAGATGACTTACCCATTCAGTTCGCCAGTTTGAAATCAACAATTATTTTTGCAGCATTTACTCTACTTCTACAAAAAGCGCCAATTATTGCGGGCCAGTATGAATCCAAAAGTAAAAACTATGAAAATTCAAATGACTCTGATGATGACGCCATCATAACTGAAATCGACGATAACTCACTCTTACGAGACTTTTTTCAATTCGAATTGGTAAATTCACGTTCGGGTAATGTAACTGAAAGTGCATTAAATGATACAAACGTGGTAAGTGATTCCGATGATTCAATAAAAACTGAGGAGATGGGAAAGTATGAACCGAATTACTATTTAGAAACGCCTTCCAAAACTGATCTCTCTATTGGTATCCTTAATAATGATGGTTTAAATGTCGGTATTAGACATATAGGTGGATACACTCTTGTACCAGATTCGCGTAGTTCAAAAAATCTAGCCTATCGTCTAGGCAGGATGATAAAGCGGTTTAATTCATCAGAATATGAGTATAATTATGAAGATTACGACATGGATGATAGTTACAAAACTACACCTAGGCCAAAAGGAAAGCCGAAACCCAGGCCGGGATGGAAAACGAAACCGACATTGAGGCCAAAACCAACACTGAAACCAAGGCTGACATTGAAACCGCGAGTGACAATAAGACCTCGACCAACATTGAAGCCACGACCGACATTGAGGCCACGAGAGACAATAAGACCTCGACCAACGTTGAAGCCACGACCGACAATGAAGCCACGATCGGTATCGAGAGTTCGGATAATAAAGAGACCAATATCAAAACGAAGGCTTAAACAAAAACAAATAGACCAATTAAAATTTCGCCCAATTCAAAAAGGCGTCAGACCTAGGAGTTTCAAATTCGGTGGTGGGCTAAACGTATGGGGTAATGTTGATGTTGATCTTAACCCATTCAAAATTTTCTTCGGTTGATGACGAATTGAAAAAAGTGGCTTATATTTCTGAAGGCGCGGTTTTAAATGTAAGATAGTTAAAGTTCGAGTAAATGAAACGGCTGTAACGATGGTTTTTGGTACGTTTAAAGAAATATTTTGGTTTTTTTAACGCACACAAAAAAGTAAAACTTCGCTATTAAATATATGAACGTTTATAGGATTTGAAGAAAGGTACTGGATTAAAATGACTTAATTAAATCGTTGTATTCGAATTTGTTTTACTGATAATAGATTTTAAGTTAAAAAGATCCCTCGTACGAATCTTAGGCCATTAAGTCTTTACCTATTTCTACTAACCGAGCATGGAGATCACCTGATAGTCAGTAGTCCATAAACGCCCTTAAATAACTTCAAATTTAATCTTTTCTTAGGTTGGTCGTATATGCGTTGCTACCCCTGTAGTTGGAATGCCCTAAACAAACTTCAAACCAGACAGTTTGCAGGTGCTTTAACTACTCTTATAACTCTGAAGAGAGCCCACCGGATGGTAGAACCAGTGAATTTCGACCGGAGAAGTACCACCGCCATACTTATTTTTAACGTGTCAGTTCTTGCGTTTCGGTTAAAGGCGTGGTTATCGGCTCACTTTTATATGAAGCGACCATGATAGTCTTCTGGAGTAGCAATCATTCTGTGATTCATTTCAGATAAAACCCCTGTTTTGTATGAAGTTGCTTACAAATGTCCATGGGCGGTAACTTACCATCGGGTAGACTGCATGCTCGTTTGCTACTTCAATCGGATAAAAAGAAGAGTGACGATGGTCCTTCCAGAGTCGAACAACTGTGTTCTGCCTCCATAAAACCCATTTTATATCCTACTTTTACGCATAGGTCTTCCTATAACTCTATATTAACTTTTTTAATTAATATCATAGTCTAAGTATCAAATCTGCATATTATTGCTTTTTAGCTGTGATTTCCACTTAGCGTTATATATGCCAAATCGAATCGTTTCAAAATTGCTTTCTTGTATTGAAATGTAAATCTTGTTACAAGTGTTGGGTATAATTAGAAAAACCTTTAATGGTCACAATTCATTTCCGAAAAATGTTATATTGTAGATTATTTATTAGACTGGTCTATGCTAGATATGAAATTCGGTTTTTCTTTGATTCGGTTTTAAATTAGTAATATTTTAATTTATACACTAAATAAATCCTAGTTATATTTCGGGAAAAGTGCGTATCAAATGAACTGTATGAAAAGTTGTTTTTAAAATTGTCTTGGAATAATAAGACAGTTTGGTATTATGATACAGGAATAGAAATAAAAGTGATGTATTATAAAAACTGTGTTTATTTACACTTTGGCAGTGATGGCATGAGATTCACTTATTTACAAAGAGAGTTACTATGAGACCTTTGTGGTATTTTTTCCATTGAGCAATCGGTTACTTCCTTTGTATGAGGATGAGGTTATCGGGAGAGACGCCGACTGTGAACTAGCAACATGCGTCGTGTTGCCAGAACAAACGGACAGCAGCATTTTCGATCTGATTTTAAAGACGAAAGCGTTTAGGAGTTTGGAAGAAGAAAAATCGGATCGAAAAGGCTACAGTATCAAGGCGTGGATCGTAATCGCCTAGAAATCGATCGATCGATTTACCAGCCGCGGTAAGCGAGAGCGTTGTAGCCGAGTCCGTGGACGCCGTAGCCGGCGTAGGCGAGGGGCGCGTTCCAGCCGGCGTAGGCGACGGGAGCGGCCACGTGGGCAGCGCGGACGGCGGCGGCGGCACCGTTGATGGCGGCGGCTTGGCTCTGAGCGGCGGCGACGTAGTTCTGGGAAGCGGCAACACCGTTCCAGTAGGCGTTCTCGTGGAGGTCGCGGTTGGCCTCGGCCACCTGACGGGCTGCCTCAGTGTTGAATTGGAGCGCGGCTTCCGCGGCGCGGGCCTGGCCCTCCACGGCGGCGCGGGTGTGGTCCTGAGCGGCTACGGTAGCGTCGATGGCGGCGGCCTGGACGTCGCCGGCGTTCGCGCCGTACACCAGAGGGGCGAGGAGGCCGCTAGCCGAAGCATAGCCGAGGAGGGCAACGAAAGCGATCTGTGGAAATTGTTTTATTAGTTGGTGGTTCAGATTATTGTAACTGATCGGTAATGGAAAATTACAAGTCGGATGCTTGGCATTTTATGATAATATGTTGACGAACCATCTGGATAAATCCATTATAAAGAGGGTTGGATAATGTGGCACGACAAATGGTTGATTGCAGTGTCTATCGGTTTGGATTCCTAGATTATTACCTGCTATGACTATTCGCCATGAATTCAATTTAGGAGCATTAAGGTTCAGTTATTGGTTTTGTATTAAGAAACTGTTTCGTTGATTTTAAATTTGGATCGTATAACTTAATGTTATTTTCAAGGTTCAAATATTAATTCAATCTTATCAATTCAATTCAAACATCCGACCATGTCAACAAGCATAACCGTAGTTCCTTTTCTATGAATAATTTGCATAAATATTTGGCTACTGCAAAACAATATAGTTTCGTAATGTTCCTTCACATTAAGGTTACTTACGCACAAAGAGTTTAATTCTAATTAAATGTTTATTATCAATGTAAGCTATTCTAAAATAAGTCGTAGAATGCAACGCCATCTGTTACACTTGAATGAATTTTAATCATACAATGAATTAAGACCAGAAACTATTTGCGTTGGTAAAATGGTAAACGCGACCTAAAAGCAACCATTAAGTCCAATAAAGTTCTACAATTACTATTTTATTGCTTATTAATTAATTCGATACGGTTTTAAATCATTTAATTGGGTGTTTGAGGTGTGTGACTTTGGCCCCGCGTTTGTTCATCGGAGTAAAAATAACGATGTCAAAATACAATTTGGCGGGAATTATCGTAATAACCTCGCGATCGGAAACTCGTTGCGTAAATTGTCGAATTTTGCGATGCGTTCAAGTTAATTTGTATAATTGCCGCGGAGGTGAAATGCGCAACTGTTGTATTGAATATGCGTAGTTTCGTAAAAATACTTGTGAATTTTTCGCGTTTAATAGCAACTCGCGATGTTACATTTACATAATAACAGTGTTAATTAAGTTATGAATGAAATTGAGAACCATTCAGGTATCTTAAAATTATAAACGTTGCATTATTCCAAACTGTAAAACTGAAATATGAAGATGCGTCTTCTTCTTTATAGATTTAACGCTAGTAATTAAGGATAATAATTATATAGATTTTGCGATCTAAAATTATATATTACTTGCAGTCAGTAATTTCTACACTCATAGCCTCACAGTAGGATTTTCTCCTGTGTCGTGGGTGCTATGGACACACACAAAGACGAATACACAAACACCCAGACCCAGAACAAGAATCTAAACTCATCATTCAGATACCTGTCTGGCCGGGAATCGAACCCGGGACCCACTGCGTGTCGCACCGGTATGGTAACCGCTGCGCCACGCGGGTCGTCAAAAATTACTGCTAATTACTATTAAGTTACTCAACCGTATACAGTTTATTTAAGAGTTACAATCGAAAAAAAATCTTAGCTATTTTTTTATCCATAAAATCTAATTCACACGTTTGGCGGCCGTATTTTCTTATCTACCAATGTAAACCAACTAGACATTATATTGAAAGGTTAAAATGAATCTTTCATAATTCAACAAACTGCAACGTATTTATATCTTGACCTGTCTTAACAATGCATGTATCAATCATAATAAAAACTAAAGTAACACGTGATAGACCTCACAGATAAATAATAGCGCCATATAAGTCATGTCACGTCCGACATTACGCTTTTGGACCGTTTTCCCGCCCTTGACCGATAACGTGTTATGAATTTAAATCACCGCCGTAAAAGTACCATTTATATTAAAAAAATATTTCATTATATATTTTTTCAATTAAGTATGAATAATCATTATTGATCATTTTATTTAATACAAATGAAATTCTGAATATATTATCTTCATTAGCTTTGCCCACAAAACACGAATTATTTGACTACAACGATTAATTGACTTTATTTTTCTTACATAAATAATAATAATTTTAAATTAATATAAATGAGTGCTATAATATTTTTTTATTCCGCTGCTCTCTAACAGGGGCAATAATGACTATCAGATGGTAACCGAGAAACGTGATCGGATTAAACTAGTGCAAATATATTTTTTCATACGCTGTTGTAATATTCCCTTACGAGGCTGTCGTAATAATGACAGGTGTCAAATGAGGTTGACATAATGCGTTTGGACTGCAAATTGCATGTGCCATAGACAATAGCATATGAAATTGTTATCGAGATGCATCTAGAATAAATTGCTAGTCAGCCAAGTACAATAACCAACCTATATAAACATATTTTATTATTTGTTACGGGCTGTTATTTAGAACTCGTAGTTTTATATATTTTTGGTTTGCTAATTTTCTAAATCTTAAATGTTTAAATGTTAAATGTAACTTTTGAACAACATTTCATAAGTTGTTTTTTTATACCACGAAAAATAATCAGCAGTTTTCATTATTTGACAAATATATATAGCAATAATATGTAACATACGTTTATGTCACGTATCTATGCATTATTGAATTATGTACCAAATTCTATAGAATTATGTAATAAATCTGAGTTGCAATTTCGATTTGAGTCATAAACGAGCAAGCGCTATTACTAACTACAATGTATAAAGTAATGGCCATTTAGTTATTTCCATATAACAACACCTAACCTACTTATTTAGTTTAATATACTGATGATATAAATATTCATGCACTGAAATTACATTCTCGGTAGTATCAATGTCGTAGGTAAATAGAGCATGGCGCGCATTGACATTATTATTTTGTCCGTCTGTATGTCACAAGTGTGAAATTATTGTCTGTGGACATGTCGGTTGACAAGCGATTTTCTTTTTTAAACGCTCTTTGATTTTCATATTCGGCCTTGGAATTTATGTCAATTTCAACACTTTTTTTAATGGCTTTAAATTCTATTATTTCTGCCTAATATTCGTTGCAACCACGTGTCCTTATCCTTTAATGTATTTTGCAAACATTTCTTAATGGAATTATGATTTAACAAGATTCGTTTATTATTTGTCAACTGTTAATTAATTAAGAATGAATGCGTAATAATAAAACTTGTCCATTAAAATTTTATCGTTTGTACTATTATAGTTACGATTACTACCAAATACTTCATAGCTGTTGTATTAAATAATCTGATCTAATAGAATCCGGTTTTACTTTGCAATTAGTTTTGACATTATTTAAGGTGTGATTGATTCAGTACATTTGGTATTTGGTAGCTTGTGGGCGGCATTTACTACGACTATTGACACCTGTCATTTTTTATGTTTGACAAAGGTATTCTATTGTTAAGATTCATTATTTGTGTTTTTTTCTATCGAGTATAAATACTTTTTGTGATTCGAAAATAACGCTTGTAGTCACGGTAATATATTATCCGAATGTTTGAAGTTATAAAAAAATCGTTACAATGAATAGGATTATTTTACGAAACGCTCAAATTAATGAATATCGTAATATATTTTTGGTAAATTTTGTCTCATAAGAGTACATTTTGATGAACAATACTCTATATTTTTTAAATGGTAAATCAACGCGTTTACATTTATAAAATTAATTCTGGGGGCTCCATTTTAAGAAAAACGTGTTAAAATAAAAAAAAGCAAAGCATGGATAATATAACAATTTAGCAATATAAGAAAAGCAGTGTTAGTACATCATAAAAAGAAAAATCCATGTTGTTATTGCAATATGTAGGGCGCCATTACGTTCGAAAATGGTACAAAGAATGATAACGATCACTTAAACACCTAATTAAGTTAGTTTTATGTTATAATATACCGAGAAACGTGCATTGCAACGTGTACTCAGTAATAAATGCCACTTTTTTGTTAATTATATTTAATAGTAATGATTTGCGAACAAGATCCGGTCAACACTGTAACAGGCAATTCAGTTAATTGTAACAAATTGGGCGTTAACACTAATTATCGTGGCCGGTTTGAAAAAAAATAACTGTCCACTTGACATGTGTCAAATGTCAATTTGCGCGCGCTGTCACAGAGCTCGGATTTTGTTTTTCTTTTTCGAAATTCAAATGACAATGATAATGATTTGATACAGTACCAGAAATCTCATCTTGCACTTCTTTGTCAGACTGCTAGATAGCTACTGAATGCTGTTGAACACCGAGCGATGTCTTTTATACGCGCGAACGCATAGACGAACTTCATATTGAAAGTGCCCAGTAATCATTGTACAATAAGGTGCCTACTCGTTTGTCTTGTAGTCCTTAAAAGGCGTAGAGACGGCTTATTTTTTTCGAACCAGCCCCGATGCAAGTTTTTAATTATCGATCTATTTGGTAATTTTGCGTTGACAATTGTTACCGCATTCGTTGAAGGCATGCGGGATTGCATGAATATTGAAGGTTCTACATATGAGTGATATTGCTGTGAGAAGTAAAGGAACTTATTTTGCATCATATTATGGCATCGGTATGTTTAAATAAGACTGTCGTCAACCCGTTATTGTCCCACTGCTGGGCATGTGTCTTGTTCAGGGTGAGAGGGTATTCGGCCAATGCGCCAGCGCATTTAATTTGATGGATTTCACACAACTTATAATTTTTTTTTAAAGATCTCTCAGATGTGTCTTCTATGCAGGGCTACCAGGTCTCAAAAATGTTTCATTAAAAACCTCTAAAATCCCCTATAATGAATTTATTAATTAGAATTCTTCAATTCTCTTCGTGGCAACCTGACCTGACGACAAAAAAAAAAGATGGGGTGTAGTGCATGACCTTTTTTTTTCTTCGTCATGAGGCATGTTCGTACAGCCTGGCGGGGAGATTTCCCTTTAGAAACACCTATATGCTGAAGTTATAAAAACCCCTAACAATTCCCCTAACAATATTCCACCCCTAAAAATTCCCCATGCTACCTACTCATTTTTCCCCTAAATATGGGGGAAAACCCCCTAATTTGGGAACCCTGCTTCTATGTAACGCAGTAATAGGTAATTAATTTCTATTACGCACATTATTTCAAAAAAATCTGGAAAGCGAGTGAACAAGAAACTGATATTTTTACTGGTTTGATTTATTGTCCATGATACGTATACTAATTATTTATTAATAAAAATATGTTAATACATAATAAAAAAAATGTGTGCGTGTACTAGCGTACACTCGTAAGAAGTGAAACTTCTTTATGACGTTATTTTTCAAAAAAAAATTTACTATATGCAACTTTACAGAAATTGGTTAAATAAAGTTAAATTAGATAAAGTTTAATAAAAGGCTTTTATTAAACTTTATCTAATAATCTAATCTATAATAATCTATCTAATATCATGCGTGGTAGGGATAAGAAAAAGATGGCGCGTAACGAAAAATAAAAAAAGATGGCGCATAACAGAAAAAGATGGCGCGTAACGAAAAAATGTTACACTAAATTTTTTTCCAACCCCGATAAAGAAGTTTCACTTCAACCAACCCCGATAAAGAAGTTTCACTTCAATAATAACACAACATTCATAGGACACTAGGATTTCCCTCTTTTCGTAGACGTCATGGACACACACAAAGACGAGTACATAAACAGCCTGAATCTACAGAAATTAAAATTCATTCAGTCTGTCGGGCCGGGGATCGAACCCGGAACCCAATTACTACAATACTGTTTGATGCTACTTTAATTATTTTGTTATTTGATTTCATTTTCTGGTGAATGCACCTCGTTAATTGTTTCTCTCGTCAACCCATTATTGTCCCACTGCTGGGCACGGGTCTTCTCTCAGAATGAGAGAGTTTAGGCCATAGTCCACCGCGCTGACCAAGTGCGAATTGGTGGACTTACACACCTCCGAGAACTTTTTTTTTTAACGAACTCTCGTGTGTGTAGGTTTCCTCACGACGTTTTACTTTACCTACAAGCAGTGATAATTAATTTCTAATACGCACATAATTTAAAAAACAGTGGTGCGTGCCTGACTTTGAACCTCGGACCTCTCGATCGAGGCAAGTTTCAACCATTAGGCTATCACTGCTCCAATTGTTTATGATTTTCAAATGTTTAAATAGCTATTTTATTAACCCAATATATCTCACTGCTGAGAACGAATCTCCCATTTAAAATAATACGAATGCCATAGTCCATTGTGGATTGGTGTTCTTAAACATATTTAAGAACTCTTTAAAATAAAGAATTAAGGAGTTGATTTTACAACAATATATTATTCTGTTAAAGGATGTTACAATTTTTTTCTAAATCAACTAAAACCTCTAAGGTAGTAAAATGTATGAGGTTCAATTGGGTAGGTATCAGACCTATTTTTAGCGTCCTCTCGCGTCTAGCGTTTTTAGCGTATTTCGATAGAAGGGTGCGGTTTCCGACACTTTCATACAAGGCGACCAGTGGCAGACCAGTAGCAGACAAGTTCTCGAGAGGGTTTGAAGTCAATCTATGACTCTCTACTCTATGGGCGTAATCACTTCCTATCAGATGGACTGCATGCTGCATTTTCAACTTTTTATCGGGAAATTTAAAGCTAACAAAAGTTCGAAAAATCAAACGGCGCGCCTTAAAATCTTAATGGATTTTGTAGTTACTTCAAGGTCTAGGAATTTAGGGCAGGGATTGACGTGTAACTACCACGCCTATGTCAAAGCCGAAACCTGTTCAATGTCCTCGAAACTAGTGTTTTCCTGTGGGGTTTTGATATTCGTGGTTATGTTTCTATTTTTTTTTATCTGACTGAAGTAGGAAACGAGCATGCAGTCCACCTGATGGTAAGTGGTCACTGCCGCCCTGCGAAATCTATAATTAACTACATACAGAACATGGGTCCCATCTGAAGTCAACCACAGATGTGTTGCTACTCCCGAGGACTAGGATGGTCGCCTCATGTGAAAGTGTGCCGTGTGTTCTCTATACACATCTTTTGATTTATCGAATGTAGTTCATAGATATTGTGCAATACAGTAAGGTCCTTTATTAATAAATCTACGCCATCTACCATCCGTCAATTTGTTTGTGTGTTTTGAAGGTGGTAAAACCATTGTCGGTCTGACCGGGGAAGTACCACCGCCACTCCTATTTCTAGCGTGAAGCATTTCTTGCGTTTCGATGGAAGGGTGTGGTTGCCGGCACAATTTGTTATGAGGCGACCATCATAGTCCTCGGGAGTAGCAACGCATGACTTCAGATAGAACCCATGTTCTGTGTCTGAAATTGATTACAGATGTCGCAGAGCGGCAGTGACCACTTACCATCAGGTGGACTGTATGCTCGTTTGCTAGTGCGCATGCGTTGTAACCCCTTTTTTACGTCAGGAAAATGCTTTTATGCATCCCATCGAACACAGGGGAGTCCGATAAGTATGTAGGACTCCTAAGAAACCCGACTACCTACTAAAAACCTGACATTTGCCCTCTCCGCCTTAATATATGGGGTGCTGTTGGATCAACTTGGGGTCATTCTACTCCAGCACCCCGATGCGTTGTAACCCCTGAGGACCAAGGAAAAAAAAACACCAACATTTTTAGATTACCATACGACATGGCTATTTCACAAAGTATTATAAGTAGGGATGTTATGGAACGTAACCGAAACTATCGGATATCCGAAATAAAAAAGCATCCGTAACCGAAACCATTATAAAATATTCAGATAATTTCGGATAGAGGGGAAACCTTTATGTGTTTTTGGTAAATTACATCTAATCGCTTTAATAAGAACTGATTTGACTGTTTGTAAATAACAAATGGTAGCATAAATATAATGCAATTATCATCTATTGCTATGTTACTTCAAAATTCTTTAAAAATCCGTAACCGAAATTCTGCGAAAGTTACGGATAATCCGAAATAATTATTTATCCATAACCGTATCCGGAACCGGTATAACATAGGGGAGAAACACTAATAATTTTAGATATTTGGCTTTTAAGCGGAAAGTAGTTCGCTGGATCAGCTAGTACATAATATAGAGGTACCTAACGAGCAAGCAGTTCACCTGATGTTAAAGGAAACTGCCGCTCACGCACATTTGCTAGCAACTTCTTACGGAACAAAGATTATATATAAAGTCAATCATAGATGCATTGCTATTCACGAGGACTAAGATGGTTGTCCCATATAAAAGGGTGCCGGCAACCACACCCTTCCAACTCGCGCAAGACTGCTTCACGCTAGAAACAGGTGTGACGGTGGTACCTTCCCGGTCCAACCTTATAGATGTTACCACCCAAAGAAGTTGTAGTTATACACATATACATGTACATATACACATATACATTTAGTTATATATAAACCACCTTCAAAGAGTGGCATGTCTAGACATAGTTAACTCAACCTCAATATCACATCAGGAAACATCTAGTGACGATTAAAAGCGAAGTGAACTTATCAATGTTTATTAATATAACATGTAATTATTTTCCGCGTAATACATAAAATGTAACAGTTGTAACGATTACCTTTTTTTGTTTCGAGATTTTCTTTAAATATGCGGTTATTAAAGCTACGTCATATTTATGCTTGTACTTTACATAGGTTTGGCAAAGGGAGATCTCCCGCCGGGCTAGGTGATCTTGCCTGGGGAGCGGCCGTGCTCCGACAGTCGTTGTACGGAACTTGTATATATGCAGTATTGAGAATACTTCGAAAGCATGTTTCAGAGTACTTTTTTTTTTGTTTTTGAGGGGGAAACCTTCCAAAGGTACCCGACGCCATGGGAGCGACGCAGGGTTATGTGGGATTTTTACCGCACTAAAACCCTCCCGGTGGCCGTCCTCGGCGCTGAAAAGGTGGACTCCGGGATCTCGAAACGACTTCAACCGGAATCCTCCGAGCGCGCTGCCCCATCGGGCTCCTCCCAGATGAGCGGCTGGGCCCACCGCTCCGTCTAGTCTTTACGACGGTATGCGACCACACATACCGCCGTCCTTCCCGGGATTGCCTGACCGAACGGTTCGAGCACCCACTCTAGCCGTCTGAAACCCCGGAAGCCCATTTTATTCGCCTCTTACGACAGGCAGGGGATACCGTAGCCCTATTCTGACCCCGAGGCTACAGGGACGATGTTTCAGAGTACTAGTAGCGCCATCAGTTGATGAGTAGCGGGAAGTCGCCAATGATCTATGTTCTGGTTCTGGGTGTTTGTGTATTCGTCTTGTGTGGGTCAGAAGGTGGATAATGTGTTTTTACGGTTTTTTTTTTATTTGACTGAAGTAGCAAACGAGCATGCAGTCCACCTGATGGTAAGTGGTCACTGCCGCCCATGGACATCTGTAATCAACTTCATACAGAACATGGGTTCCATCTGAAGTCAATCACAGATGCGTCGCTATTCCCGAGGACTATGATGGTCACCTCATGTGAAAGTGTGCCGGCAACCACACCCTTCTATCGAAACGCAAGAACTGCTTCACGCTAGAGATAGGTGTGGCGGTGGTACCCCGGTCGAACTACACTGGTTCTACCACCTTTAAAACGTTGTTATAACTTGATTAAAATTAATGGAAATAAATAGTTTTAGGCAGTTTGGTTTTCTGTTTTAGTACTTTAGCAATTACACTTTACAATTATAATTTATTTCATGAAGTTTTTATGGACTTAATCGCTTGTTAGTTTGCATGTGAGTTCGTGTCTAAAAATAATAAACTCTATATTTGATACATATGTACTTACGATGTTTGCCGGTCGAAGCAGGAAGTTTATTGACAATTAAAAACGCGGTACCTCAGCCTGACATTTAAGGCTTCGAAGGATCGGTCCGAAGGTATTCGACGGACGGTTGTTACACCGTAAAATAGATCGCGGTTAAATAACACATTTTTTTACATATAACGCTTTTTATTGTTATGTAATTATAGCAGGAGTTAATGGTAGAACCAGTGTAGTTCGACCGGGAGGTACCACCGCCACACTTATTTGCAACGTGGAGCAGTTCTTGTGTCAGATGGAAGGGTGTGGTTGCCGGCACACTTTTATATGAGGTGACCGTGATAGTCCTCGGGAGTAGCAACGCATTTGTGATTGAATTCAGAAATTATCTATAGTACCTTAACTATAGTAAACTTAACTATAGTTGCTTACATATGTCCATGGGCGGCAGTGACCACTTACTATCAGGGAGACTGCATGTTCGTTTGCTACTTCATTATTATATAAAAAAGGGTGGAGGGAAAAAATACTAAATTTACCTCACGTAATTAACCGATGTCCTCTCAAATCTCAGGCACGCACCATGAATTTTTCTAAAATTATTTGCGTATTACAATAATGTGGTAATTATTCACTGCTTTACATTGAACGAAAACATCGTGAGGACACACACCCGAGAGTTCTTTAAAAAAAGTTCTCGGAGGTGTGTGAAGTCTACCAAGTCGCACTTGGCCAGCGCGGTGGACTATGGCCTAAAGCTCTCATTCTGAGAGAAGACCCGTGCCCAGCAGTGGGACAATAATGGGTTGACGATGATGTAATTATGTACCTGAACTCAACGTGTATTGTAATTGTAAGTGTACTGGATATGAAGGTAGGTGTGACGGTATTCAATACGTCTCCGCGATTTGCATACTCCGATAACGCGAATGTTGAACGCTGCTCACATTGACCGATATACTAAATAGACTGAGGATATGCGATACAAAGGTGGGACAGATTTTGGTTAGATTCTGAAGCGCCCACGCTATCCATTGCTAGAGTGAAGCAGTCTTGTTTGGAAGGATGTGATTGTTGAATCACTTAACATAGTATAAAACAGTCGCTTCCCGCTGTCTGTCCATATGTATGCTTAGCTCTTTAAAACTACGCTACGGATTTTAATGCAGTGATTCAAAAGGAAGGTTTTTATGTTATAAATCATGCATAATAGTAGTAGCAGTGGAGGAACACTGATAATTTTAATAATAATAAACTACCAATTGAAATCAGAAATTTGTCAATCAATCAATCAATAAGTTTAAAGCATTTATTAGGATCAAGCTTAGTCGTAAAGCATATTACAAAATTTCTGATTATATAGATGATAAAACAGCTTGGAATTGAACAATATGTGCGTATTAATAAAATGTCAAAGTGTAGGGTATCCTGCCAAACGTACTTCTTGTTAGGCCAAATGTAGGGCAGGATACCGGAGCTAACTTTTGTTACCCATGTAAATACAAGATGGCAAATTAAAAAAAAAAGATATACAAAGAAAAAAGACAAACCCACTGAGTTTCTTGCCGGATCTTCTCAGTTGTGGTCGGGTTCCGATCTAGTGGTTATATATATATAACTGACAATTTGTAAGCGCCCACGAAGGCTTTTACTTTTAGGCTTTAGGCGGAATGAAGTTCGCCGGGTCACCTAGTTTTATATAGGACAAGCTTTCATCCCCTATTTAACCTCCTTGTGGAATTTCGGAAAATCCCTTCTTATCTGATCCCTATGTCATACAAAGCACATACCCTCCAAGTTTCAAGTCTCTGTGATCAGCGGTTAAGGATGTGCGTTGATCCGTCAGTCATTCAGGATGAAGGATTTTTGAAGTGAAACTTCTTTATCGGGGTTGAAAAAAAAATTTGTGTAACATTTTTTCGTTACGCGCCATCTTTTTTATTCCGTTACGCGCCATCTTTTTCTTATCCCTACCACGCGTGATATTAGATAGATTATTATAGATTAGATTATTAGATAAAGTTTAATAAAAGCATTTTATTAAACTTTATCTAATTTAACTTTATTTAACCAATTTCTGTAAAGGTGCATATGTAAATTATTTTTTGAAAAATAACGTCATAAAGAAGTTTCACTTCTTACGAGTATACGCTAGTACACGCACACATTTTTTATGTATGTAGCGACCATAGTGCATAGGTAAGCAACACTTGGCTGCCCGCGCGCTTACCCCTCGCAGGCAGTCGCCTCTAGTACCTTGTCCTGAATAAACGCGGCTTACGTAAATTACCACGGCATTTTCATTCTCTATCTCCTAACAATTGTGTCTCTGAAAATACAAAGAATTGACATTTAAAGTTCACTTATATCGATTCCTCAATTATATCCTTTCGTTTATCTTTCTACCAGTTTTTCTAACAATAAACTGCATGTCGGTGCGACACCGCGTATTTATGAAAAACACGTCGCCGACGATAATTATTTTAGTTAGTTTAAAGATCGAAAATTGTTTGTTTATTAAATTAGCAATATTTAGTGATTTTTAGAATTGTAATTTAGTTTACCCTCCATAAATTAGTTATTGTCACCTCACCAAACATTGTTATAAAAAGGCGAGCGCCTGCCGGTAGAAATAATTCTTGTTTAACCGTCGAACCGGTCGGACCTCCTCAATTGTGAATAAATCGAAGAAGTTTACTCTTGTGTTTTAATAGAAATCATCAAGAATGGACAGTAATAAAGACCCTGGCCTTCCTGATGTCACGCCCTCTTCGTTATGCATAAAATAATTTAAATATCTTCCACCATTTTAGTCACGCGTCAATTCTTTTTGTGCGCCACAGATAACCACAGATACTCACGCGACAAATTTAAATTAATGGAATGTTATTTGCCATTTGATTACATGTATAGATTGAAGTAGCAAACGAGCATGCATTCCGCCTGATGGTGATAGGTCACTGCAGCCCGTGGACATCTGGACATGGTGGTGGACTGCATGCTCATTTGTTACTTCAATCTTATAAGATAACGAGGATTAAGAGAATTAGGAGTCTATACATATGTAATCTATAATTCGCTGCATAGTTTCCTGACGCGTTAATTAATTGTATTAGACCACGCTTCTGTTACTCAGCTAATTGTTTTGTTGTTCCATTATATGACAAGTGACCATGGGTTGACCGTGTGACGTGGTCATGCGTGTTGCACACTTGCATGATGGTAACCGGGGGCACGACAAGACGGCAACGGCTCTACATTTGGGGAGAAGACTGCCTTATAGTTAATTTAATAAAAAAAAGGCGAATAATTCAATACATCGACAAGCATTCAATGTGAATTAAAAATATATTTGGAGTCGAAACCGTCAATGCCTTGACGAGCGATACATTATAATGAAAGCAAGTCCTAAGATGTCCGAAAGTGTTCCAAACCAGAACATATCATGTACTAGAATAATAGCAATACTTAGTGACTAATGATAAAAAAAGGTCCTACAGCTGGTGTAGGTACTAGCGGAGCTTTGACGACCCGCGTGGCGCAGCGGTTACCATACCGGTCTTACACGCAGTGGGTCCCGGGTTCGATTCCCGGCCAGACAGGTATCTGAATGATGAGTTAAAATTCTTGTTCTGGGTCTGGGTGTTTGTGTATTCGTCTTTGTGTGCGTTCATGGCACCCACGACACTGGAGAAAATCCTACTGTGGGGCTATGAGTGTAGAAAGCGTTTTAAGCGTTTTTTTTAAGCTGTGACAATCAGATAAAGACAGAAATAAAAATAAACTGAAAAAAGGCACGGACGATCCATCTGTGGAGTCAAAGTTGTTAAAAAAAAATAATAAAAAAAATCAGGGGACATGTATCACTGGAGTTAGATTTTATTGCTTACGAGTGAAACAAAGAGAAAGGTATTATACAATACTAGCAGAACCTTTTTTTTTTTTTTGTTTTCGAGGGGGAAAGCTTCCAAAGGTACCCGACGCCGTGGGAGCGACGCAGGGTTATGTGGGATTTTTACCGCACTAAAACGCTGGCGCTGGCGCTGAAAAGGAGGACTCCGGGATCTCGAAACGACTTCAACCGGAATCCTCCGAGCGCGCTGCCCAATCGGGCTCCTCCCAGAAGGGCGGCTGGGCCCACCGCTCCGTCTAGTCTTTACGACGGTATGCGACCACACATACCGCCGTCCTTCCCGGGATGGCCTTACCGAACGGTTCGAGCTCCCACTCTAGCCGTCTGCAACCCCGGAAGCCCCTTTTAGTCGCCTCTTACGACAGGCAGGGGATACCGTAGCCCTATTCTGACCCCGAGGCTACAGGGACAATACTAGCAGAACCTGCGACTTTGTTCGCGCGAATCATAAACCATCTATTACACTTTTAAGATCCATTGTTTACCTTCCCCGTTTATTTAGACAACAATATGTTGAACACCAAAACCAGATACTAAGTTTTATTGAGCTTGCATCAGGCGCATTTCCGAAAAAGCTTTCAACTTTCGAAGAGTGCTTATAATTATATATTCCCTGGAATCATACGATGTGGAAGTCGACCCAGCGGCCGGAGTGAACGGTGTGAGCGGAGTGGGAGGAGTGACCGCTGCGAGAGGAGTGATCAGAGAGCCCAGAGTGACCGTAGTGACCGGAGCTACCGGATTGCCCGGAGTGACCGGATTGTCCGAAGTGACCAAACTGCCTGGTGTGACCAGAGTGGTCGAAGTGCCCAGAGTGACCGGAATGCCCAGAGTGCTCAGATTGATCGGAGTGACCAGATTGCCCGGAGTGATCGCATTGCCCAGAGTGACCGGATTGCCCGGAGTGACCGGATTGCCCGGAGTGACCGGATTGCCCGGAGTGATCGGATTGCCCGGAGTGACCGAATTGCCCGGAGTGACCAGAGTGTTCGAAGTGCCCAGAGTGACCGGAATGCGCAGAGTGCTCAGATTGCCCGGAGTGACCAGATTGCCCGGAGTGATCGCACTGCCCAGAGTGACCGGATTGCCCGGAGTGACCGATTTGCCCGGAGTGACCAGAGTGTTCGAAGTGCCCAGAGTGACCGGAATGCGCAGAGTGCTCAGATTGCCCGGAGTGACCAGATTGCCCGGAGTGACCGAATTGCCCGGAGTGACCAGATTGCCCGGAGTGACCGAATTGCCCGGAGTGACTGAATTGCCCAGAGTGGCCGAATTGCCCGGAGTGACCAGAGTGGTCGAAGTGCCTAGAGTGACCAGATTGCCCGGAGTGACCGCATTGCCCGGAGTGACTGAATTGCCCAGAGTGGCCGAATTGCCAGGAGTGACCAGAGTGGTCGAAGTGCCCAGAGTGACCAGATTGCCCGGAGTGACCGCATTGCCCTGAGTGACCGGATTGCCTGGAGTGACCGGATTGCCCGGAGTGACCGGATTGCCCGGAGTGACCAGAGTGGTCGAAGTGCCTAGAGTGACCAGATTGCCCGGAGTGACCGCATTGCCCGGAGTGACTGAATTGCCCAGAGTGGCCGAATTGCCAGGAGTGACCAGAGTGGTCGAAGTGCCCAGAGTGACCAGATTGCCCGGAGTGACCGCATTGCCCTGAGTGACCGGATTGCCTGGAGTGACCGGATTGCCCGGAGTGACCGGATTGCCCGGAGTGACCAGACTGCCCGGAGTGACCGAATTGCCCGGAGTGACCAGATTGCCCGGAGTGACTGGATTGCCCGGAGTGACCGGATTTGCCAGAGTGACCGAATTGCCCGGAGTGACCAGAGTGGTCGAAGTGCCCAGAGTGACCGGAATGCTCAGAGTGCTCAGATTGCCCGGAGTGACCAGATTGCCCGGAGTGACCGAATTGCCCGGAGTGACCAGATTGCCCGGAGTGACTGAATTGTCCGGAGTGACCGAATTGCCCAGAGTGGCCGAATTGCCCGGAGTGACCAGAGTGGTCGAAGTGCCCCGAGTGACCAGATTGCCCGGAGTGACCGCATTGCCCTGAGTGACCAGATTAGCTGGAGTGACCGAAATGCCCGGAGTGACTGGATTGCCCGGAGCGACCAGACTGCCCGGAGTGACCGAATTGCCCGGAGTGACCGAATTGCCCGGAGTGACCAGATTGCCCGGAGTGACCGGATTGCCCGGAGTGACCGGATTTCCCAGAGTGACCGGATTGCCCGGACTGACCGAATTGCCTGGAGTGACCAAAGTGATTGAAGTGCCCAGAGTGATCGGAGTGCCCAGAGTGACCGGATTGCCTGGAGTGACCAGATTTCCCGGAGTGACCGGATTGCTCAGAGTGACAATATTTAAAGTCATATAGCCTACTAGCTCTACTCGCGGTTTCGCCCGCGTGCAAATAAATGTATCGCAAAGTTTTTCCCGTCCAAATCTCGACGTAGTGGGAATTCTACGGTGAAAGTAGAATGTTGTTCCATAACATTTGTTATAGTAAAAGTCCCATGAAAACGGTTTAGCCGGTCAAGCATTGCCCGGACAAACAGAGAGTGAAAAAACGAATTTTAAGTGTGTATTTGTGGGAAGGTATACATTATGTAAAAAAACATTGAAAATAAGATGAATTAGAATATCGTAAACCCCTTTTTTTGAACTAATTTACAGTCCTAGTGGTCACATTAACAATATCGGGATACATCCTTTGTAAACAACACCTCCACTTTTAACCAAAGCGCATCGATTATAAAGATTGGTTTTAACTTTTCTGAATTGAAAAATACTAATTAGGTAATTTTCGTCGATTTGGATTTCTGAGTAAGATTATAAGTGAACCTACTTTTAACATTAGTTTGACAATCTTGACGACGCGCGTTGCAGAGCGGTCACCATACCAGGTCTGTCTGTCTGTCAAATAGGCAATTTTCTAGCCATTTACTTCAAATAGATAATATTGTTTTCCAATCCGGAAAAGTTAAAATCATCTTTATAATCGATACGTCTTTGTTTACCTATAAAATATGTGGAGGAGTTGGTTGAAAAAGTTTTTTTTTTATTTGACTGAAGTAGCAAACGAGCATGCAATCCATCTGATGGTAAGTGATCACTGCCGCCCATGGACATCTGTAATCAACTTCATACAGAATATGGGTTCCATCTGAAGTCAATCACAGATGCGTTGCTACTCCCGAGGACTATGATGGTCGCGTCATGTGAAAGTGTGCCGGCAACCACACCCTTCCATCGAAACGCAAGAAATGCTTCACGCTAGAAATTGCTTTTTACTGTAGGTAGGTATATCAAACTCGAGTGACCCCGCAGTTCAAAGTATGGGCTATGTACAAACGCACATAGATATAGATTTATATATATGTTACCATTATAACAACATTACGTGTCGTTGCAATAGCTTGAACCCGATTTCGTAAACCAAAACATTATTCTCGAAATCGCGATACTATCTAAGTATCTACGTATTAAATTTGGAATTTTGTTTGTTAACGTTGTCGTTAAATTCCAAGAATGTCTTCAAGGTGGTAGCGGCAACTGGTGGCACCGCCGTCACAACTATTTGTGCCTTATAATAGCAGTGTTGATAATAGATTGATAATTTGTATTTATAAAGTAAATTGTTTGTTTCCCAAATAAATAAATAAAAATTAAAAAAAAAAAATAATAACATGACCAGTGATAGCCGAATGGTTGAAACTTGCCCTCTCAATCGGGAGTTCCGAGGTTCATCACAAGCACGCACCACTGATTTATGTGCGTATTAGAAATTAATTATCACTGCTTTCAGTGAAGGAAAACATCGTCAGGAAACCTACACACCCGAGAGTTCTTTAAAAAAAGTTCTCAAAAGTATGTGAAGTCCACCAATTCGCACTTGGCCATCGCGGTGAACCATGGCATTAACTCTCTCATTCTGAGAGAAGACCTGTGCCCAGCATTGGGTCAACACTGGGTTGACGAGAGAATATTAGTATTGAGCGCTGTGTTCTGGTCTTTGTGTGGTAAGGGAGACATACTCGGCCCAGGCGTGCTAACTCAGTCCTCAGAGGTAGGAACGGATCTTTGGCTAACCAGTTAAGACTGGTTTATGTCCCTGTAGTCCCGGAACCGGAATAGGGCTACGGTATTCCCTGCCTGTCGTACGAGGGCTAAATGGGCTTTCGGGCTTGCGAGCGGCTAGAGTGGGAGCTCGAACCGTCCAGCCAAGCTACTCCGGGATGGTGGCATGTGTGGTCGCGGCATGTCGCGCGCATGCGGTGACCGTATTCTCTCACCAGGCAAGAGCCTGATATTAGCGTCGCGCTCGGAGTACTCCGGTTCTGTTCCGTTGGAGATCCTGGAGTCCCCCACGTAGCTCTTAGGACGGCCACGGGGTTCTAGTGCGGTAAGAATCCCACATAACCCGCGTCGCTCCCACGGTGTCGGGTACCTTTGGAAGGTTTCCCCCTCGTAAAAATAAAGGTAAGACTGGTTTTATCGGAGGTTGACTGCGCTGGCCACTTACCATCAAGCAGTTGCTACATTAAAAAATATAAGTGCGATCTGTGCTCCATGCCACTGTTGGGCACCGGTCACTCGCAACTGGGGGAGATCTGATATATGTGTCCATTACGCTGCTATAATGTATTCGGGTGGAGGTAGTACACACGTAGAACCAGTGTTACCAACTCTCAAAATATTATCACCCTTAAGCCTCCATTAAAAACCCCTAAATTGCCACAATTATTTGGAATTACACCTAAAAATATTATTTATAGACAAAAATCAAATATTTCTATCAATTATTCGAAAAAAATCCCTTTATACTTCGACGTTTGGTTGGATGAATAAACAGTTTTCTTTCTTTCCTTCTTTCTTTCTTTATAATCCCAATCATTAAACCAAAATACCACCACCCTACCTACTCAAGTGCTGGTTTAAGGCACCATTGTCATCCAAATGGGCTAACGAGCTGCACGTGGTACCATTTAACGTGAATGGGACGTCATCAACTTAAACGTACATACATTTGTATAACGATGTGGTAATGATGGTCATTCTTTATGTTAAGTGCATATAAGATTGTCATCTAATAGTGGTAATTCTACATATTTACAACTTGTTCTTTTTTTGTTTCTTTTTATTTATTATCTAATAGTTGTATTTCTACTAGTGATGTAATTTAAATTAAAAAACTAAACTTGGTATTGTCCAAACTAGTACGAATATTTCTCAAATTCAAATAAAACGTAATATTTTTTAAGTAATTTTGAACGTGCCTGTTAAATATAAAAAGAGGTTTAATTAGCTAAGCTGCATTTAAAAGCAATAGCGGGTATTTTGACAAAGACATCTGACATTTTTGACGTTATGTGTTGTCATAGTAAGACATTGAATATTTTATTTCGTCAATTATGTATGTGTTTGTATCAAATGCAAGGCAGTGTGTGTAATATGTCGTAGTTGATTTAACGTATGTTTTATGCATTATTTGAAAAAATATTAGTATTGCGCAATCCTTCTCTATCCTATCCTTATCTATACATCAACTTTAACCGTGCGTAATTTCATACTCCTCCGTCTGCGGCAAGTGTCTTAAAAACGGATCACAAGTTTCACGTATTAATATATAGATTTATCACTTTTTCGTTTTCTATAACATCGGATTCCGTACCCAAAGGGTAAAAACGGAACTCTATTACTAAGACTCCGCTGTCCGTCTGTCTGTCTTTCACCAGGCTGTGGTTGCCGGCACACTTGTATATGAGGCGACCATCATAGTCCTGGGGAGTAGCAACGCATCTGTGATTGACGTTATAGAACCTATGTTCTGTATGAAGTTGCTCGCAGAAGTCCATGGGCGGCAGTGACCACTTGCCATCTGGTGGACTGCATGCTTGTTTGCTACTTTAGTCAGATAAAAAAAGGCTGTTTCTTACGAACCGTGATAGCTTATAAGCTAAAATGTTCGTTAATGCTGTATTTCTGATGCTTGATATAGTAAAATATAATTAAATCAACTTGAACGGTGTAACAGAATGACACTGCATCGCCATTAAAATATTTCGTTAGTGACAAACGATCTTATTTGTAACAATGTTTATTGTTGTATTAGAAATTATTTATCACTGCTTTTCGGTGAAAGAAAACATCGTGAGAAAACCTATACATCTGAGAGTTCTTTAAAAAATAAAGAAGTACTTGGAGGTGTGTAAAGTCCACCAATTCGCACTTGGCCAGCACGGTGGACTGTGGCCTAAACTCTCTCATACTAAGAGAAGACCCGTGCCCAGCTGTGGGACAATAATGGGTTGACGAGGAAGAACTATTCAACTATTTTGTTGATGTAACAATATACTAAATTTTGTCATATCAACAAAATTATTACAAAATGATTGGATCATATCTATATAGATAATATTTATTTAGATATTTTCATAACGTAACGCTCCAGCGTAACAAAAATATCCGTTACAATAAGTGTAACATTGATCAATTAACTTCCAGCACGCTTGAAGAAATTTCAGTTTAATTAATCTTTTATAAAATTACATACCTTTAAATGTTACCGCAGTTAATTAAGCAGACCCAAGATTATATCATAGTCAAGGCTTTACCCGCCTTTTTTGTACAGAGCAGTTGATTTGTTTTATGTCCTTTAATATTTTTATCTCATAGAAGTTGGAATCGAGCATGAAGTTCACCTGACGGTAAGTTGCCACTGCCGACCGTCGTTATCTGTAAGCAACTTCATAAAGAATAGATGTTCTATCTGAAGTTAATCACAGATCCGTTGCTACTTACGAGGACTAAGATGGTTGCCTCACTAAAGTCAGCCGGTGGTCACACCCTTCCACCAAACGCTAGGTCTCCTTTACGCTAGAAATAGGTGTGGCGGTGGTTCCGCTCCGTTTCTACCCGGACAATCCTAACGTAACGTTCCAACGTAACCATTTCCGTTACAAATATTTTTACATCGCCCAAAGGAGTTTCGATTTTTTAAATTACATACAGATTACCTGTAAATATTATTGGAGTTAATATAACAGACTTAAAAATTATATGACAGTCAAGGCTTTACTCGCCTTCGTAAAGATCAGTTGTTTCATTCTGTATGTTTTAATTTTGCGCATGTTACCTTGGATTGAATAATTGGGATTGTAATAACTATTATGTAGTGTTAAACTTGTATTTATTATCGCGGAATTTATATATTTTAGTATTTAATAGGAGGTACTCACGATATTTCGCTTTTGTTAAAAAAAAAATGGTAAATCTGAAAACAGTGGGCAAATTTTGTAAGACAAAGGCAGTGGTAACCTAATGTACCTGTAGGACCGGGTTTATTATTATTATTATTATTTATTTAATAAATTAAGATTACACTGATCCAAATTGTGTTAGTAGAGACTTAATTCTAGTGTTAGTACATAATATCATTAATTCAAAAATTATTTCAATAAAATTTCAATTGTAATCTTAAGTGGGGCTACTCACAGACCTATCTTATGACTCTTTTCACAAAGTTCTGCCACATAGGCGAGGTGCAATTTTCAGCCTCCTTCAGTACGGTGTTGTGAGTAGTCCGTACAGCCCTCATCAATGCCGCGGTTTTTTTGCGTGAAAACCGTCTGTATAGTTCTGCGCGAACATTTCAGAGGCACTGCAGAACCGGGACAGTCCCAACACCATTCTAAAAATATTGTTATATAGGAATAGGTTTAGAATAGAGCTACGGAATCTTCGTCCCCTGCTGTAAGACGCGACTAAAAGGGGCTTCCGGGGTTGCGGGGACTAGAGTGGGAGCTTGAACCGTCCAGCCAGGCGATCCCGGGAAGAACGCATACTGTCGTAAAGACTAGACGGAGCTGTGGGCCCAGCCGCCCATCTGGGAGGAGACCGATAGGGCAACGCGCCCAGAGGGTTCATCTTGCGTTCCTTTGGAGATCCCGGATTTCCATTTGTAGCGCTGAGGACGGCCACCGGGGGGTTTTGGTGCGGTAAAAATCCCACATCACTCTGCGTTGCTCCCACGGCTTCGGGTACCCTTTGAAGGTCTCCCCTTCGAGAACAAAAAAATAAATAAAAAAGGGTTAAAGCTAGTCTAGTATTATGTGCGAGTTAGAAATTAATTATCATTGCTTCACAATGATGAAAAAACATCGTCATGAAACCTCGTATCTGAGACTTCTCTACAGAAAAGTTTTCTAAGGTGTGGAAATGCCACCGATTCGCAAATGGCCAGCGCGATGGTCTATGTCCTAGTTTGATTTCATTTGTTCTACAAAAACTTAGCGAATGAAAGCTTGATATCGGGTAGGTACCCGATATCAAAATTTCGTCACTATATAGTGTAAAACAAAGTCGCTTCTCGCTGTCTGTCCCTATGTATGCTTTGATCTTTAAAACTACGCTACGGATTTTAATAGTTTTTTTTTAATAGAGTGATTCAAGGGGAAGGTTTTTATGTAGAATATAGTGGAGAAACACTTGATAATTTTTGATTTTTGACTTTTAGGCAGAACGGAGTTCGCCGGGTCACCTAGTTTAGAATAAAGTATTCAGAGTATGACTACATACTGTCTGAATTTTAAATTATCATTTCGATGTATTCGTTAAGTGACATATGACATCTAATAGCATTCTTGGCTATTTTTGGACCTTGTCATTTAATAAGCAATATGTTTTTCCTATTATAACTGATATCTAATTGTATAATGAGGTGTGTAATGTAAAGGTAAAGGTTGGAACACACTGGAGCATTCGAACGATGTAATAGTCTAAGAAAAGCATTCTCACCCAAGGGCCACGAAATGTTCCTTTAAAGCGTTTTTGAAGTGAAACTTCTTTATTTTTTTTCGTTACGCGCCATCTTTTTCTGTTACGCGCCATCTTTTTTTTTCCGTTACGCGCCATCTTTTTCTTATCCCTACCAAGCGTGATATTGATAGATTATTACTATTACACGCAAATGCTCGTGGTGTACGCCTAGCTTAATGCTTCTGTGGTAAAAGTTGTCGCTAAATATCACGACATTGCATTTTGGCAACCCCTTAGGCGAAATGAATATTTTCTGACAATGTACATATACAGCCTTGTACTATTCGATATAGAGCAGTGATAGCCTAATGGTAGAAACTTGCCCTCTCGATCGGGAGGTCCGAGGTTCAAACCCAGGCATGCACCAATGATTTATGTGCGTATTAGAAATTAATTATCACTGCTTTTCGGTGAAGGAAAACATCATGAGGAAACCTACACACCCGTTCTTAAAAAAAAAAAGTTCTCGGAGGTGTGTGAAGTCCACCAATTCGCACTTGGCCAGCGCGGTGGGATGGGTGGGGTGGCCTAAACTCTCTCATTCTGGGAGAAGACCCGTGCCCAGCAGTGGGCCAATAATGGGTTGATGCGACTATTCGATACTGAATATTTTGAATTTCAACGACTTTGACGACCCGCGTGGCGGAGCGGTTACCAGGTTACCATACAGGTCTGACGCGCATTGAGTCCCGGGTTCGATTCCGTTGTATGAGTGGCGTTCACGATGACTATAGAGCCGTCAGAACGACCTACTACGAGTCAATTCACTGCTAATATGTAGATCGAGGCTGTTAGCTTGATTTTTGTGAAAGAAGATCCATATATAATTATGTAACGCAGTAAATAATTTACGACCTGCGGAGGTGCGGTTACCATCCCAGTCTGACACGCAGTGGGTCCCGGGTTCGGTTCCCAGACAGGTATCTGAATGATGAGTTTAGTTTAGTTTTGTTCATGTTCTGGGTCTGGATGTTTGTGTATTCGTCTTGTGTGTGTCCATGGTACCCACGACACAGGAGAAACTAGTGTCGGTCTTTGAGTGTAGAATACGTCATTGGTATCGATTACTAGCTGTATCCTGCGTACGTTGCTACACCTGTAAAAAATCTTCGTGGGCTCATACATAACTTTGCTAAAGATGACATGATCATTGTCTAGGATTCTAAATGAGGGTAATTTATCTCTTAATACGCCCTCGAAAAAAAAAACCAATATTATTGAATATGCTTGTGTACTAAAGTATTTTTTTATCACATTAAATTAGCGTAAATTTAATATAATGATAAAAATACATAAATAGTAGGTATAGGAACGTTTAGAAATTATTGCTGATTAAGCCTTTTTCGTACATTTTGGTGGTTTCTTTGATCTTACAATCCTTATTTTAATAAAGCAATATGACAGAATGTCTTTAGTTCATATGAATTCATCATCTTAGTCCCCGAGAGTAGCAACGCGTCTTTGACTTGAGCTGTATGAATTTGCTTACAATTTATTTATTGCTATGATATTTAAATAATTCTGATATTTCATTAAGATAATTTTGTGATTGCATTGTTATTTAGAATCTTTCAAATTAGTTTGTATAATTCTTTCTATAGACTTCTCTATCGTATTAGGACGTTAATGTTACATGTAGTATGTTATAAATATATAAATAAATAAAACAAATGTGCATGGGCGGCAGTGACCACTTAACATCAGGTGGACTGCATGCTCGTTTGGTACTTCAATCTTATAAAAAAAAATATCGTGGGTTTAACTGGCCACTTGCGCCTCGAATATGAACATCTATTAGCGATCGGAACGCGTCCAGTTTCCTTTTGGGTATGGAAGGTCGACTGATGAAATATAACCCGTTCGTTGCAATTCAATGTTGTGATGTTTGTGTTATCTGTACACGTGATTTTCGGGGTTAAGTGTAAATGTTGGTGTGTATGGAGAGAGTGGTCTGAGATAATTCGTGTAAAAGTTTCATCAGAAAAAGTTTAGTAAATCACGGCTGACTTACATACGGAAAGATGTCTTGTTAAAGAGCACAGGAGCCGTACCTATGATCTGATTTAGGAAGAACCTCTGTTCTATACAGTGTTGACTGCAGGTTTCCATGGGTGGCAGTGGTCACTTACCACCTAGTGTAATTTATAATATTTTATTACTTACTTATTTATTTATTTCATTAATTAATTAGCACGGATAAACCAATAACACTAATTATAATGATAATATATTACAAAATATGAATTAGTAATAGACGATAATTAAACTTAACAAAAATAACACAAATATTACATTCAAAAAAAGAAAAAAAATTAAATAAAACAAAATATCAAATAACATTATAAAAATCAAATGTCAACCATATAAAAATCAAATAGTTATATATTATAATAAAAAATACAGTGTCATCTGAACATATTTCGGTACACCCTGTAGTTTCAATTTTCGCCGTGTATGTTCACTGAATATTGTCCTTACTTGAGCATTGTTACCAACTTCCTATACTTTCAGATTTCAAAAAAATCACCCTGTATACAAATTTTATTTATAATCACAAATAAAACGTTTTCGCGAAATCATACACTTCGCACGTGATGCAATGTATAGGTATCGGAAAATAATTTAATATGATTATAAATAATTAATACGGCACACGTCGCTATGCGATAGAAATGTTTCATGGTCGATTATGTCTTTATATTAAACGGAACTTTGTAATATAATTTGTAGTGTAGTGCTATAAAGGAAATTCGAAATATACGCATGTTCTTACATATTAGCATTTACAAGAATTGCGAATAGAGGACTGCAGCATGATGACCTAAATCTCACTAAATCTATACAAATTTAAGTTGAGATGCAGCATGATGACCAAAAAAGAGCTCACTAAATCTATACAAATTTAAGTTGAGATGCAGCTTGACGACCAAAAACAAGAGGGCGCCAAATCTATACAAATTTAAGTTGAGATGCAGCTTGACGACCAAAAACAAGAAGTCCAAATCTATACAAATTTAAGTTGAGATGCAGCTTGACGACCAAAACCAAGAGGTCGCCAAATCTATACAAATTTAAGTTGAGATGCAGCTTGACGACCAAAAAAGAGCTCAC
Organism: Spicauda simplicius; assembly: GCA_949699795.1. Taxonomy (NCBI): domain Eukaryota; kingdom Metazoa; phylum Arthropoda; class Insecta; order Lepidoptera; family Hesperiidae; genus Spicauda; species Spicauda simplicius. The sequence continues at coordinate 6,576,055 of OX453085.1, forward strand.
TAAATCTATACAAATTTAAGTTGAGATGCAGCTTGACGACCAAAAACAAGAAGTCCAAATCTATACAAATTTAAGTTGAGATGCAGCTTGACGACCAAAACCAAGAGGTCGCCAAATCTATACAAATTTAAGTTGAGATGCAGCTTGACGACCAAGAGGTCGCCAAATCTATACAAATTTAAGTCAAACTACAGTTTGAAGACAAGAAGCACATTCTATATCTATAAGTATAAGAGAAATGATTTCGCGAAATCATACACGCGGCGCGTGATAGGTATATCGGAATCAAATTGATATTATTGTACATAATTAATATGTCGCATGTCGCTATGCGGTGGAAATGTTACATGGTCGACGATGTCTTTATATATAAACACTCGTGGTAATAGAATGCATAGATTGGCCTAAGGTTGGTTGAAACGGTTGTTTGAACTTAGAACTGTGTGGTGGGAAATTCGAGCTTTTACTATTTTAATCCCGGGTATACGGGATTGTGTACTATAAATCCCGGGATTTCGGGATAGTCCGTGTTAATAAAAAAAATGATTATCATGAAAGACTATCCTAATTATCGAGAACATTGTATAAAACGATATCACTACATAGTATAAAACATAGTCGCTCCTCGCTGTCTGTCCCTATATACATAGTGTTCCTTCACTATATTATGCGTGTATTATATATAAAAACCTTCCTCTTGAATCACTCTATTTAAAAAAACTGGATTAAAATCCGTAGCGTCGTATTAAAGATCTAAGCATACATAGGGACAGACAGCGGGAAGCGACTTTGTTTTATACTATGGTAGTATGGTATAAAACAAACAGCAGACGACCCGCGTGGCGTAGCGGTTACCATACCGGTCTGACGCGCAGTGGGTCCCAGGTTCGATTCCCGGCCAGACAGGTATCTGAATGATGAGTTTAGATTAATGTTCTGGGCCTGGGTGTTTGTGTATTCGTCTTGTGTGTGTCCATGGTACCCACGACACAGGAGAAAATCCTAGTGTGGGGCTGTGAGTGTAAAACAAAGTCGCAAGTTTATTAAATTGTAAGGACTAAATTCTAATATTAATAAAACTGTTTGTTATCAAGATAAATCTTAAAAACAATGAAAATTAGGTGTTTAATATACTTTTTCATCAGCCATCTTCGTCCTGTTTAATATATATATACCCTATATAATTATGTAACAATTTCTATGTATATATGTAAAAGTTGTTTTACTATTAATTAGAATTGATAAGTAATTGTCTGCATAATTGCCGCCTGCTGAGACTACTAGATTGACTAATTACTAAGGCATGTAAAATGCGCATATATACATATAATTATACATATAAGGTACCGACATATGTCAGGTCTCCTTGTTTTTAGGGTTCCGTACCCAAAGGATAAAAACGGACCCTTATAATACGGACTCCGTTGTCCGTCTGTCCTCTGTCTGACTTTTTTATATATTATTAAACGATTTGAAGTAGCAAACGAGCATGCAGTCCACTTGATGGTAAGTGATCACTGCTGCCCATGGACATGTGTAAACAGCTTTATATAGAACATGGGTTCTATCTGAAGTCAATTACAGATGCGTTGCTACTCCCGAGGATTAAGATGGTCGCCTCATAAAGAAGAGTGACGGCAACCATACCTATTTTTTTTTTTTTGTTTTCGAGGGGGAAACCTTCAAAAGGTACACGACGCCGTGGGAGCGACGCAGGGTTATGTGGGATTTTTACCACACTAAAACCCCCCCCGGTGGCCGTCCTCGGCGCTGAAAAGGAGGACTCCGGGATCTCGAAACGACTTCAACCGGAATCCTCCGAGCGCGCTGCCCCATCGGGCTCCTCCCAGATGGGCGGCTGGGCCCACCGCTCCGTCTAGTCTTTATGACGGTATGCGACCACACATACCGCCGTCCTTCCCGGGATTGCCTGACCGAACGGTTCGAGCTCCCACTCTAGCCGTCTGCAACCCCGGAAGCCCCTTTTAGTCGCCTCTTACGACAGGCAGGGGATACCGTAGCCCTATTCTGACCCCGAGGCTACAGGGACGGGCAACCATACCCTAGCTTCGAAACGCAAGAACAGACACCTATTTTTAGTGTAAAACAACGCTAAAAATAGGTTACTGTCTGTCCGTCTGTCACGAGGCTGTATCTCATGGACCGTGATAGCTAGATAGTTAAAATTTTCACAGATGATGCATTTTTGTTGCCATTAGAACAACATAGAAGCCAAAAATAGAATAAAATAAATATTCAAGGGAGGCTCCCATTCAAGAAAAATGATTATATTTCCGTTTTTTATAGATAATAGTACGGAACCCTTCGTGCGCTAGTTCGTCTCGCACTTAGCCGGTTTTATAGTATTGGTAATCTGTCTTGTAAAGGCTTTGAGGAATTAGTTGGTAATTAATTTATACTTGTTTTAATGGTGAAGGAAAAGTGACGGGAAATCTTTTATATGTAGTCGCAAAGATTACTGTATGTTTTTAAAGATAATGGTTTGCTCAATTTTTAATAACTCAGCTTTTCAGTTCCATTTCTAATTTTCGGATCCCGAGCGCATTCCCCGTTGCGTTTAAAGGTGGTAGAAGCATGGCTCCTCGGGGGAGGTACCTACCACTTTTGAGAGGTACCTTGCTTTTCTTAGTGGAAGGGTGTGGTTGCCGGCTCTATTATACATGAGGCGACCATCTCAGTCCTTAGGAGTAGCAACGCATCTGTGATTGACTGCAGATTGAACCCATATTCTATATGAAGTTTCTTACAGATGTCCGGTGGCAGCAGAGACCACTTAGTATCAGATGGACTGCATGCTCGTTTGCTACTTCAATCTTATACATAAAATCTTATGTGTTTATATAGCTGTGGATTTTGGAAGACAGGATGCATGGAACCGTGGACCTTACAATGCTGATTAATGGAGATAACCCTTAAATCAGCATATGCTTTCAGGCTTTCCTACATTTTTTGAGTCTAGACTTAAGAAATTTAATCTAGACTTTAGACGAACATAGGTAACACGGAAACACCAGTAAACTACACGAAAAACGTGCCTTGAATAAAAGTGTACATATAGATGCACGCGACTTCGCTTTAGCTTTATCCCACAAAATCCTGCGTCGCCCCCACGACGGTGTGGGGTACCTTTTGAAGGTTTCCCCCTCGACAAAATAAAAAGACAACTGTAAGCATCTCAATGTAACACAAGGGTGTTATCGCAGCCTCGGGGTCAGAATAGGGCTACGGTATCCCCTGCCTGTCGTAAGAGGCGACTAAAAGGGGCATCCGGGGTTGCAGACGGCTAGAGTGGGAGCTCGAACCGTTCGGTCAGGCAATCCCGGGAAGGACGGCGGTATGTGTGGTCGCATACCGTCGTAAAGACTAGACGGAGTGGTGGGCCCAGCCGCCCATCTGGGAGGAGCCCGATGGGGCAGCGCGCTCGGAGGATTCCGGTTGAAGTCGTTTCGAGATCCCGGATTACTCCTTTTCAGCGCCTAGGGCGGCCACCGGGGGGGTTTTAGTGCGGTAAAAATCCCACATAACCCTGCGTCGCTCCCACGGCGTCGGGTACCTTTGGAAGGTTTCCCCCTCGAAAAAAAAAATAAAATAAAAAAGGGTGTTATCGCAATTTCATTACAAATGCGTTGCTACGCTCGAGGACAAAAATGTTTGTCTGCCACAAATTTCTAACTAAGTGCAAGAACTACTTCACGCTAGAAATTTACGATTAGTATCACCTTGCAATTAGTAAGGACATTTTAAAACAGATTATGTTGTATTTTAAGTTAGCACTGTTTTAGTTTGTCTCTTTAATGAATTTGATCGCTAACTAAAAAAAACATTTGTTCTATTCCCAGCTAGAAAAACCGTTTTTATATAAATAATAAAAAAGAAACCGAAGAATAGATAACCTCTTTCCTCCTTCTTCTTGTATTAATAAAAGGCTTAATTTTCAGCTAATTTGTCATACATAGCAAGTCGCTGAGAACTGATATTTATGATATATGATATCATGTGAACTGATATATATGAGCTTCTTCAAACTGATATATATATGAGCTTCCTCCTGAGGTATTCCCGGAGCGCTATGACATGGGCTTCTTCAGGGTGCGAAAAGAGCTCTCCTTCAAAGCCGGCGATGCATTGGCGATTCCTCTGCTGTTGCGAATGTCCACAGGCGACGGTGACTACTTTCCATCAGGTAGCCCGACTGCCTTATCGTTAGGTTAAAGTATAAAAAAATACATATAAAATTACTGACAGACTCACAGACATTTGAATTTTTATATACATAGCTAGTTTACACGCGGCACGCGACCGTTCCGTCCCGGTCACCTAATTCCGTGACCGGAATGAACGATTACTGATTCACTCTCGTTCAACGAAAGTGTGAGTATGGGACATTAGTAAATTGTAAATGTGAAACAAGTTGCCTATAGGTTTTAATGGGCATTATTCTTAAGCAATTGGAGAAGTGATAGCTCAATGGTTTATCAATCAAGGGTCTGAGGTTTGAATCCTAAGCAATCACCTCAGATTTTTGTAAAATTGTGTGCGTATTAGACATTAATTATTACTGCTTTACGTTGAAAAAAAATGGCGTAAGGATATAGTAATTATAGCCTAATGGGTTAAATTTCGCCTCTTAACAGAGGATTCGAGGTTCGAATCACAGACTTTATAAAGTTAAATATGTATTAGAAAATAAATACCGCGAGGAAACTTATTAAATCTAAACTTAAAAGTTCTAAAACCTGTGTCAAGAATACCAATCCGCACTTGGTCAGCGCGGTGGACCTTTTTTAATTTTTTTAAGTGGGTAATCCTCATGGATACCCTTTTCTTTTTTTTTGTTTTCGAGGGAGAAACTTTCAAAAAGTACCCGACGTCGTAGGAGCGACGCGGGTTATGTGGGATTTTTACCGCACTAAAACCCCCCCCGGTGGCCGTCCTCGGCGCTGAAAAAGAGGACTCCGGGATCTCGAAACGACTTCAACCGGAATCCTCCGAGCGCGCTGCCCCATCGGGCTCCTCCCAGATGGGCGGCTGGGCCCACCGCTCCGTCTAGTCTTTACGACGGTATGCGACCACACATACCGCCGTCCTTCCCGGGATTGCGTGACCGAACGGTTCGAGCTCCCAAGCTTGGTGGACCTAAAACATTCACTCTGCGAGCCCAGCAGTCGAATGAGAGTGGGATTAATTATGAAACAATTTAATTTCTTACTTACCGGGTTCCACGACTTTTCGTCATCGTTAGAGGGCTCAAAGCAGCATATGTGCATATCACGCAGTTGGTCCGCCCCAGTCACCCAGTTGCGTGATCAGAATATCTGATCGTCTGAGTCACTTCTTATTGTAACGAAAGCAAGTACAAGTAAGTATACTTGAGGCGTTGCAACCTGTAGTTCCGGGTCCAGATTAGGGCTACGGCATCCTCTGCCTGTCATAAGAGGCGACTAAAGGGGGTTGCGGGCGGCTAGAGTGGGAGCTTGAACCGTCCAGCCAGGCGATCCCGGGAAGGACGGCGGTACGTGTGGTCGCATATCGTCGTAAAGACTAGACGGAGCGATGGGCCCAGCCGCCCATCTGAGAGGAGCCCTTTGGGGCAACGCGCTCGGAGGATTCCGACTGCATTCCTTTGGAGGTCCCGGAGTCCTCTTCATGGCGCCGAGGACGGCCACCGGGGGGGTTTTAGTGCGGTAAAAATCCCACATAACGCTGCGTCGCTCCCACGGCGTCGGGTACCTTTGAAGGTTTCCCCCTCGACAACAAAAAAAAAAAACATGCGTGCGTACAAAGTACACATGTCAGAAGTGAAACTTCTTTGCCGAACTAATTTATAAATCTTGTTTATTTTTATACAAATACTAAAACTTTAAATTTCCAAGATTAAGAGGAAGGGAAAAAGGCGTGATGAGACGTTCGCTCTGTCTCACTTTTTCTCTCAATCTTTCTCACTCGCTTGCTCCCTACTCTCACTCCACGGCTAGTTGCTCATGCTACGTTCGCCCTGTCTTACTCTCTCTCAATCGGTCTCGATCACTCTCCCCTCTCTCTTTTCCGACACTTCCGTTGCATACCGGCGTGACGTTTCATCTGTAAAAATTTTACCCTCATGCGCCTAAAGAAGTTTCACTTCAAAAATACTTGAGGCGTCGTAGGATGACTAATCACGAAGAGTATATTGCGTTTACAGGTATTTAGGGCTCATTACACAATATTAAATGAAATACATATATCCTATCCTACTAATATTATAAATGCGAAAGTTTGTGAGGATGTATGTGTATTTGTTATTCTTTCACGCAAAAACTACTCAACGGATTTGGTTGAAACTTTACAGTAGTATTGGTTATACATCAGAATAACACATGGACTATAATTTATACCGATTTTTTTGTAATTAGGTTATAATATAACGAGAAATACCAGGTTAGTCGCAAGAAAAGGTGTCCTCTGAGAGCTATCTTCGCGTACGCTGCCTAAACCGTTGGAGATATCCAAATATAATGTACCGTGGAATTGTTTGGCTCACATAGATCTAAATAAAAGTCCGCGACAGCATATGTCTATATTTTACGTATAACCCACAATAACTCTTTTTGTACTTTGAGAATTTAAAAAATATGAAGTTGATGTTTCCATGGGTTTTATACAAACTAAATATAAATCCTTATCAAAATAAATGATTTAAAAAAATCAAGCATCTAATAAAGATTGAGTCTGCCTTTTACACCATGTAAATTGGATAAGTAGTTTAGAAGATATTACGAGTATAACATTTTTTTTTTTTTATTTGACTGAAGTAGCAAACGAGCATGCAGTCCACCTGATGGTAAGTGGTCACTGCCGCTCATGGACATCTGTAATCAACTTCATACAGAACATGGGTTCCATCTGAAGTCAATCACAGATGCGTCGCTACTCCCGAGGACTATGATGGTCGCCTCATGTGATAGTGTGCCGGCAACCACACCCTTCTATCGAAACGCAAGAACTGCTTCACGCTAGAAATAGGTGTGGCGGTGGTACTTCCCCGGCCGAACTACACTGGTTCTACCACCTTTATCAGTCAGCTTCTTTGAGGGAAGCCAGTCGCCAACCTGGTCTAATTTGGCACCCATTCAGATGCAGATCCTTGGGTCTGATAAACTCTCACAAGATAACATATTGCGTAGTCAATTGATTGACCGGCAGTACGCGCCGTGCGCCGCCGCCGTATACAATGAAGTTGTATGATATCATTATTTGAATGGTTATAAAACACGGAGCAAAATGTGAAAGGTAAATGACGGCCCTGTAGTTCCGGGAATAAGGCTATGGTATCCCCTGTCTGTGGTAAGTGGCAACTAAAAGGGGGCTTTCGGGGTTGCGGGCGGCTAGACTGGGAGCTCCAAACACCCAGTCAGCAACTTCGGGAAAGATGTCAGCATGTGTGGTCGCATGCTATCGTGAAAGCCAGGATGGACAGAGCTTGAACCGTCCAGCCAGGAGATCCCGGGAAGGACGGTGGGATACGTGTGGTCGCATATCGTGGTAAAGACCAGATGGAGTGGTGGGCCCAGCCGCTCACTTGGGAGGAGCCCGATGGGGCAATGCACTCAGAGGACTCCAGTTGTGTTACTTTGAAGATCCCGGAGTCCTGGTGCTATAAGAATCCCACATAACCCTGCGTCGCTCCCACGGCGTATGGTACCTTTTGAAGGTTTCTCCCTCGACAAAAAAGAGAAAAAAGGTCAATGAGAATGAAACAGTGGAAAGGTTAAATATGTTATTCAATCGTCATCGACCTTTTAATGTTACAGAACTCGGCACATACCTATGTCAGATTAGCAGTAGTTTAGGTCGTAGTTGACCACGCTAGCCAACTGCGCGTTGGTAACCGTCACGCGTTTTGAGACCCTTTCTTAAAACTTTTAATTTCAGAGTAAGCATTAATATCTGTTGCCGACAAAACTAATTCAAGTTATTATACGTGCCTGTGATTTGAAATTAGAACACACTGATTTAGGTGATTAGCACACGGCACCGCGCACCGCCGCGAATAGCGGTGCCCCGCGCGGTAAGGCGGTTCACGCACCTGTAGGCGCGGATGGACCGATCATCAAAATAAACTTTTCGACATCGAAATTCATTTTATTAAATTGCAACACGGCCTGCATCAACGATGATCCACGCGGTTAGGCGCCAGCCCGTGTGTGAGGCGCCGACCCTCCGCACTGTCGTTCGCGCGAAAACATGGTGGTGATGAGAACACCGCTGGACCGCGCGGTCGGTCGGTGTACGTGTGTGAGGCATCAACGGATTTATTAGACCCCAATACAACATGAGATCCGCTTCACCGCCTACCGCGGCAGTGAGCGGTACCGTATTTTAATCGCCTTAGGAAGTAGGGCAAGGGTTCAATCTGAAGTCAATCACAGTGCGTTGTTGCTCCCGAGGACTATGATGATCGCCTCATATAAAAGTGAGCCGGCAGACACACCCTTCTAATGAAACACAAGAACTGCTTCACGGTAGAAATAGGTGCGGCGGTGATGCCTCCCTGGTTGAATCATTGCTCTACCACCTTGGAAACTTTATGTGGCAGACTAAATTCCACGCGAGCGAAGCCGCGGGCAAAGGCTAGTAGCATATATAGCAGTGATAGCCTAATGGTTTAAACTTGCCCTCTCGATCGGGAGGTCCGAGGTTCAAACCCAGGCAACCACTCATTTATGTGCGTATTAGAGATTAATTATCACTGCTTTTTGATGAAGGAAGACATCCTGAGGAAACCTACACACCCGAGAGTTCTTAAAAAAAAAAATCGGAGGTGTGTGAAGTCCACCAATTCGCACGTGGCCAACGCGGTGGACTATGGCCTATACTCTCTCATTCTGAGAGAAGACCCGTGCCCAGCAGTGGGCTAATATGGGTTGATGGGAGAAATGAAATACGGAAGTTGTCATAGTAGGTGCAGGAGTGCGCATTATTTTTTATCTGACTGAAGTAGCAAACGAGCATGCAGTCCACCGAATGCTTAGTGGTCACTGCCGCCCTGCGACATCTGTAAGCAACTTCATACAGAACATGGGTTCCATCTGAAGTCAATCACAGATGCGTTGCCACTCCCGAGGTCCATGATGGTAGCCTCATGTGAAAGTGTGCCGGCAACCACACCCGTCCATCGAAACGCAAGAAATGCTTCACGCTAGAAATAGGTGTGGCGGTGGCTTAACCGGTCGAACTACTCTGGTTATAGGACATCTGCCCATGGGCGGCAGTGACCACTTACTATGCTCATTTGACATTTTTAATTTTAGGAAACGTAAACGCTTTAAAACTCTCTCATTCTGAGAGAAGACCCGTGCCCAGCAGTGTAATAATAATGAGTTGACGAGAATAAACGCTTACTAAGGCACTAATCACAATCAAACTTAGGCGCACGTCAAGCTAAGGATAAATCAATTACATATGACATTTGGGTAAGATCATTTCTCCAAAGATCTGAAGCGTCATTACTTGATCTCATTGCGAGGTTCGTTGTATTGTCGACATTGGTCTGGTTTCCGCGTGCCGAAGTTTAGTGATGGGTTGTATAGGTGGCGAGTGAGCGATAGGTTTTTTGAAAATTTGTATAAGAACTTGTTTGTGGCGTAAAATTGGATATTATCGCATCGATATTATAGCAATGAGGTTTGCTAAAAATACGTGTGGTGTTACCACCTCTGTGGTTGAACTATGCTGGTTTCGCAAAGAAAGATCTCCCGCCAGGCTGGGTGATCATGCCTGGGAAGCGGCCGTGCTCCGACAGTCGTTGTTCGGAACTTGTATATATGCAGTATTGAGAATACTTCGATTTCAGAATACAAGTAATGCCATCTCTTGATGAGATGCGGGAGGTCGCCACACTGGTAACACCTGGTGATTTTGTTAACCGTTTAAAAATCGAGGTGATAGACAACAGCGTCTTCCTATATCGGGTCGTTTATTGGTTAGAAACAACGCAAATAATAATCCTACACAAAAAACCTTACAGAGCAACAAATTCCCTATCAGAGAGGCCGTCTGATAGAGTTTTTGTTTGTAAAATAGTTACCGCGCCGGGCATGCGTCATAAACTGCAGTGGGTGTAGATGTTACAGAGAAAAACACCGTTGCCCTTCTTCTGCACCCTCGTGTCTTATACGACATACACGGGAATCGAGGGAGTGGTTCTGTTCAAGAACGACGAAAGGGCACAAAAAAGTTTTTTTTATATATATATATATATAATTTAACCTAACGATAAGGCAGACGGGGTACCTGATGGAAAGTAGTCACCGTCGCCTATGGACACCAGAAAAGTCGCCAATGCATCGCCGGCTGTGAAGGAGAGCTCTTTTCCTTTAAGAACCCCATGTCATAGCGCTCTGGGAATACCTCAGGAGGAAGCTCATTCCACAAAACAAAAACGAGCGTGCAAACCGAACCGTGGAGAACCGCCACAAGTCCAGTTGGATGGAACTTTATCTTTCGGCGAGTGGTGCGGTGAAGAAAAGGTGACGAAGGCACCTGGTCAAAAATTTCCTCGGAACACTCACCGTTGTAAAGCCGGTAGAACACGCAGAGGGAGCCTATATCCCTCCGCAGGCTTAAAGGTTCTAACCGATCGGTGATCCTTGGGTCGTTGACGATTCGGATCGCGCGACATATGGTGACGTCACAGTTCCCTGTCCTGATTAATGGCTGTATATGCGTTTGCCGTTTTGGTAGTTGAAAAATGAGGAAAAATTCGGCTTATATCCGTTTTTGCTAGATTTACAGAATTATTCTTAGAATGGATGAAATACGTCGCTCGTAGATGAAAATAATCTTTGTTCGCCGTCAGTCATACGAGTGGCTTAAATTAAGTAATGTCGACTGTGGACCATTATCCGAGTATGACTTGCTGAATTAATTATTATTTTGGGATCGGGTAATAAAAAGATATGTTAAAAAATATGCTAATTGACATACATGTAATAAACATTACGTCTATGAGGTTGATCTTTAATTTGTGTTTGTGTGTGTGCGTGCGTGTATGTATATCAGTGTGCATGAGTGCGTAACTTCTTTTTTTAAACGTATAAGCGTATTGCAAATCGAAAAATAAGCAAGTTGGTAGAATGAGTGTAGTTTGACCGAGAAGATACCACAACCACTATCCAAAGCGTAAAGCAGTTATTGCGATTCGCTGCTGGATTGCCGGCTCACTTTTATCTGGGGTTAACATCTTAGTCCTTGAGAGTACCAACTCATCCGTGATAGACTTCAGATAGAATCCTTGTTCAATTAAGTTGATTTGTTACAGATATGCCCGCTAGCTGCTTCAATGATATATGAAAAAATCAACCTACTCGTAAATAAAAATTTAATACCCGATGATAGAATGGATGGATGGATTAGAATAGGGCTACGGCATACCGTGCCTGTCGTTAGAGGCGACTAAAAGTGGCTTCCGGGGTTGCGGGCAGCTAGAGTGAGAGCTAGAACCGTTCGGTCAGGCGACCCCGGGAAGGATGGAAGTATGTGTGGTGGTCGCGTACCGTCGTAAAGAGTACTTCGACCGGTGGGCCCAGCCGCCCATCTGGGAGGAGCCCGATGGGGCAATGTGCTCAGAGCATTCCGGTTGCGTTCTCTTTGTAGCGCTAAGGACGGCCATCAGGGTGTTTTAGTGCGGTAAAAATCCCACATAACCCTGCGTCGCTCCCACGGTGTGGGGTACTTTTTGAAGGTTTCTCCCTCTAGAATAAAAAAAGTCTATTAATTATTTGTTGACTATATAAAACAGATTGAAAGTAAAATATTGAAGAAAATATGTTTATCACTAAAGTGTCCTTTGGGACATGAAGCCTAGGGCGGCTGCTCGTTCGTTCTATGGTAGGGCCGGCCCTGCAAACTCGTATTTCAAGGGTAGATTTTCTTTATAAGAACGCCTAATAAAATGATTGCGGCAATACTAGCATATTTCTAGGAAGTTATATATTTATTCATATATAATCAGGCACTAATTCTTATTACTTATACTTCAAAGTTTCTCTCACCTCTTGCGCTGAGAAATAGCTTTTAGAACGGATCCCTTGCTGGGCTCTGCGATTTCTTACTCTATGTACGAAAGAGGGTGGGGGTCCGGAATAATTAGACTCCGAAATTGGTTAACAACACTAACACAAAAGCTTTGTCGCGAGAATTGTTCAGGAAACCACAGACCTACATTTGAGTAAATCTAGTGTAGACAATCTCGCGACAAGCTTTTATATGATGGGAAATTGTGCCATGCAACAAAATGATGGGTTTGACTACTGACAAAGCTTATTTTTTTTTCATTCCATTAAAATAAAAGCTTATTTTAAGATATTTTATGTTATCGTTTTTACGTAACAACTTATGACAGAAGGCCCCCTAAGAAGGGGGTAAATAAATTAATAACCGACTTGGATCTTACAAGTTTTTTTGCTAAAAGAACTCAGTTGCGATCCTTCGCATTTTTGACAAGTAGGTATTCCTTTTTTTGAGATTACATCCATTATTATAACTAATTTTTTTATTATTAACTCTTTCTACACTCAGCTCCACAGTAGGATTTTCTGCTGTGTCGTGGGTGCCATGGACACAAAGACAAATAAACAAACACCCAGAGCCAGAACAAGAATCTAACCTCATCATTCACCTACATGTCTGGCTGGGAATCGAACCCGGAACCCATTGCGTGTCAGACTGGTATGGTAACCGCACCGCCACGCGGCTCGTCGTTGCATTATCGTTCCACTGTTTCATAATTGCCTGAGGTGATTTTGACAATTTTTTGACCTGAAATTTAATAAGATTCTACCAGCCCCCCCTTTCCCTAAATGTGTTACGTAATTGATGGGTGTCCCTTGACACCCTTGTAAAGTAGTAGTAGGTTGGTAAGATTCGAACATAATTCTATCAAGAATCTATGTATATAAATTATTTCGATTTGATTAGCTATGTAATATATCAATCCTAGGAAAACTCGAGCGCAATATATAATAAAACAGTACTAAACTGTGTCATAACATGCATATTATGTACGATTACAATTTAATTAATTTAATATTCATACTTTAACACGCAAATGCTTCTAGAAATTCTCATAAATCATTATCATTCAAGATTTTAGACTAATATTATCGCGGAATGGATACATTTTAATATGTAACGTGCCCCACAGTAGGATTTTCTCCTGTGTCGTGGCTGCCACGGACACACACAAAGACACAAACACCCAGACCCAGAACAAGAATCTAAACTCATCTTTCAGATACATGTCTGACTGAGAATCGAACCCGGAACTCAGACTCAGAACGTCAGACTCGTACGGTAACCGACACGCGGGTCGTCATTGCATGGTTTATTGAGAACATGCATCCTATTGAGAACATGCATAGCCTAATGGTTGACACTGCGACTGACATGGCGACCCAGATGGCGCAATGGTTAACACGCCGGACCGCTAATATGAGGGTCCTGGGTTCGATTCCCAGCGAGGCGGAAATTTGAATGATGAGTTTGAATTTCCGTTCTTGGTCTGGGTGTGTCCTTGTCTTGTGTGTTGTACATAGCACCCACGACACAGGGAATCCTAGTATGGGGCTATGAGTGTGAAACGTTATTTATTATTATTATTATTATTTACTTGCCTTTTCTGTCGGTAGGTTCGAGGCTCAAATCCCAAACACGCATCACTGATTTTTCTAAAATTATGTATTACAAATTAATGATCACTGCTTTACGGTGGAGGAAAACATCGTGAAGAAACTTATACACGTTTCGTTAAAAAAATCTCAAAGGAGTGAGAAGTCAACTAATTCGCACTTTGGCAGCGCAATGGGCTAAGGCCTAAACTCTCTCATTTTTTGAGAAGACCCGTGCCCAGCAGTGCGACAGTAATGTATTGACTGTCGAAATTTTGGCCCAGTTACATGGACCGTGGTCACGGGAAAAGTATCTTTAATCTATTTTCTATATCTATCATACTAATATTATAAAGACGAAAGTTTGTGAGTGTGTGTGTTTGTTTTTTCTTCACGTCTAAACGGCTGGAGCGATTTTCACAAAAATTGGTAGGGAGTTAGCTGATATTCTGTATTAATATATAGGCTACTTTTTACTGTGGGAAAATATCTTATTCCCACATGACAATCGATTTTTGTTAACGCGGACGAAGCTGCGGGATTCAACTAGTATGATATAAAAAAGAAAACTGAATTCACTAAAGATTAATTAACACACAGCCTAACTACTATAATTAGGAACTTGATGTATGATAATGAGCTATGTCCAGCAGTGGATCTCAAATGTCTAATAGTGGGTACAAACGCAGTCGCGTGTTCTACTAGTTGTACATATTTAGTCTTATATTTAGAAATGATAAAGTTCATAAACGTAAATAAAACAAAAAAGCTATATATTTTTTATACTATATAACCTAACGATAAGGCAGATGGGCTATCTGATGAAAAGTAGTCACCACCTGATATTTGTGACACCAGAGGAGTCGCTAAAGCATCGCCAGCTTTAAAGAGTCCATTGTCATAGTGCTCTGGGAGTACCTCAGGAAGAAGAAAAAGGTATATAGATTCTACATAGCATGGCTTTTCTGAACAAGTAAAAAACTTTTAGTATTCCTTTTACTTTAAATATTTCATAGGATTTAATATTGGAATTTTAATCATATGATAGAAGAAATGAAAAACTTGAAGTGTTTTATCTACCGTTTATTTCGTTTTCAATTGACTCGACCAGTGAAATCACCATTGGGTCTTGAGGACAGTGGGGGCAAGGAAGTGACCCTGGACTTGATGGACGGCAGAGGTGGCGATGGCCTTCAGACCTGGCTGGACGTAGGCGACGGGAGACACCCAGGGTTGGCTGTAAGCTAGCGCCGGCCCGACGGGAGCTACGAATGGAGAGTAGACAGCGGGGTGGGTTTGGGCGAAGGATTGGATGATGAAAGGATTCTCCTTTGCGGGCTCAGGGGCTGATGCTTTCAAGTCAGCGGATTCCACTTGGACGGAGTCAGCCGCTTTCTCTGCCTCGGCTTCTGGTTTCGCTGCTTCAGGCTCGGCGGTCTTTACTGCAGCTTCTTTCTCTTCAGCCTTTGCGGCTTCAGGAGCCTCAACAGGCGCAGCGGGAGCAGCGGGGGCAGCTTCAGCTTCTGATGGAGTCTCAGCGGCCTTAGCAACAGCAACAGGTGCCAGTGGGAGCTGGTACCCAGGGATCACAGCCGGGACACCGGCAACCACAGCACCGCTGGCAACGTAAGGCAGGAACGCAGAATGAGCGATAGCATCGGAGTTGCTGGCGACTGCGCCATCCACCTGCGCTTCAGCGGTCTTGAGAGCGTCCAACGCTTGCCATTTCTTTTCCTCGGCGCTCCAGAAGGCCTCTTCGGACTTCTCCTTGACCAGATCGTTAGCCTCAATCACACCTTCGTTCTGGTTCTCAACGGATTGTTCGGCAAGTTCGCGAGCCTTGTCGGCAATAGCGCGCGCTTGGTCTTCGGCTTTGACTTGGGCGTCGATGGCAGCTGCTTGCAAGTCTCCCGCTGGTGGTAAAGCCACGGGCACGGCGGGAATAGCAGCGTAGAAGAGGCCGCTGGGGACAGCGGTGGCGCAAGCCAGAAGAGCAGAAAGGATCTGAAAACGAAGATGGTTTTAGCGTTTTTTATTTTTTATTTGTTTGGACAATGATTACTAGTGACAATTAGTCAACATTAAGTTCGTGAAAATAATGTTGAGACGTACTTTAAGTTAATATGCGTTTCCATTAGGATTTAATAGAAATGGTAAGCTACTGTAGCAAATTACCTTCCAATTAAATTTTTAAAAAATCTGTATTATTTTTTAACTCATTAACCGAACCATTAAGTATCTATTAGCCGAAGTTTTGTATAACGTTCTCAAAAGAGTGTGTTGGCAGGCTGTAGTTCATATAACTCGATCATTTTAGTCCTACGATTGACTTCAGAGAGCATTCCTGTCCTATATGAAATCGCTTACAGATGCCCATGGACGGCAGTGACCACTTACCATCAGATGGACTGCATGCTCGTTACCTAAGTAAACGTTCTAAAAAATAGGTGTAGCGGTACTGTCAAATCCAACCACGAAGGGTTATTCAAGATAGTTAAAATATTTCCCTGACACTTATTCTATTAAACGTGATTGGGGGTACAACCCAGCAATTTTCTCGCTTTGATAACTCGTATTCAAAGTTTCTCGGACGCGAGCGATACGCAATTAAAGAATTCCAATGTTTTTCGTCCTGCCTTGAGATTGTAGACTGGTTATCAGGTTGATAGCATTAACAATTGTAATGGGTGGGTGGAGGTAGGACTTTGAAGGTCGTCTGATTGTAGGTGGTGCTACATTCGCGAGATGGGTTGGACGATTGTACGAACGATGCGAACGAATGATTGAAATAGAAATTTTTTTCTATCGATTTTAATAAAATTTCTAATCTAAATTCTTGTTAAATGCTAATCTAAAATGTGTTAAAATTAGAGCAGTAATAGCCTAATGGTTGAAACTTGTCCTCTCGATCGGGAGGTCCAAGGTTCAAACCCAGGCACACACCACTGATATATGTGCGTATTAGCAATTAATTATCACTGCTTTCCGGTGAAGGAAAACATCGTGAGGAACCTACACACCCGAGATTTCTTACAAAAAAAACGTCTCGGAGGTGTGTGAAGTCCACCAATTCGCACTTGGCCAGCGCGGTGGACTATGGCGTAAACTCTCTCATTCTGAGAGAAGACCCTTGCCCAGCAGTGGGCCAGTAATGGGTTGATGAGAGTTAAAAATTAATGTCTTTTACTGTCCATACAAAGTAACGGTGAGAATATAAGGAACATATTGCATAAGCTTCTCGTGAAACAACAAATGTATGTGTGGATTTCGAGGATTTTCACAAGGCGCCCGCTTTTGAAAGGGGCGTAAAATTAACTGTTATCCTTATTTAATTACAAGTTGGATAGAATAGAAAATAATTTACGTATTAATTGTAGTTTTCTTATTTTTAAGACTAACAAGAATCTTCTATTGCTCGTACAATATTTATGAAGGTAACATATTTGTAGCGCGTGATTGTAGCGTTACCTTTAAGAATTTTATTATGCATTTAGATTATCTGTTAGCAAATATTATTATCTATGTAAATAATATTATTACAATACACTGTAGGCTATAAAAAGTAAGGAATTTGGCTTCACGTATGTGAAGCTATAATTAATATGGTTTGTTAGTGTAAAGACAAAACATTTTTCACTTTTCAATTTCTTCCAGTTATTATAAAGATAAATTAAGAGAAATTGTAAGATGCAATATTTTATTTGGAAGAGTATTTTCGTTTTAATAATTGATTATTTGTAGTAATAACTATAGTTTTCGAAATTAGTAAACGCTTAAGATATTGTAGAAAAGTGTTGATTTTCAATAAAATGGGATGACATTTCGTTAATAGGCTAATTATTATATAGTATTATTATAACGAACCAACACAGACAAGCACACTCATCCATTTATGTACATAGATATATAAAGTGAGTATTTTCTACTATAAATGCTAGAAATAAAAAATATACATTTTAAAAGACTGAATGACGATGAGTTATAGTTATAATGTGCAAATATTAAGCATTGGATATTGTAAATAAATAAATATTTTTATAAATTTTTTCACTACAAAATTTTGACCGTAATAGGGAACGTAAGTCAGTAATATCGAACTACGACAAACTCAGAAAGAGTTACGGCTTTAGCTAGTTCATAATCATTTAAAAATATTTCACAAGACACAAAGATTATCTTTTCTTTTAATTGGCACTTATTCTTAACGGGTTACAAAATATAACATTAGAAGCAATTATGTATTGTAATTGCGCGCTAATTGCGGTTCCCATGTTAAATTAAGGTTAAATATGTTAATTTACGAAAGCGAAGCAAGGACGATGTTAAGTATAGATGAGTGTTAAAGAATATTTAAATAAATGTTAACTTTCATATATTTTAAAAGTTAATATTTTAATGAAAAGATTAATTTAGAATGACAATGATATATATACATTTAATATGCAAAAGTAATAGGTATTAAACACGTAAATAAATATATTCGTTTTAATGTTATGTGATTTTATCCCGAAATAAAATTGAATAAAAAATTACTAATATTATGGTTAAAAATTAAACAATCAATGTTTGTGAATTAACTGACAAATAAACACGGATATTAAATATTATTTTTCGTTGTTAATTTGATTTTATCCAGAATTATCGCCGAATTAAAAAGTTAGTAATTTTATTGGTAAAAAAGCAAAATTAAATATTTATCCACTTCGACACACTGTGAACACTTTTTAATCTGCGCTTTTCAATCTACACTTTTCCACTAGATCACGTTTGTCGCACGTTGGATATTAAAAAAATAAAATCGTATGAATACTTCAATATGAACTGACCAGAACTCTCATCGTGTAAGATGTCCGAAGGCTACTGATTGCTCTCATCTCGATTCATACGGTTTTTATATTATCTATACCATCCGCAGCATCCAGTTTTATTTAACAAATAATAATAAAAAACGTCAACGCACGGAGGGCGGGAAGAATGCAGGAAGCGCGCGCTTTTTGACAGCCGATGGGCGCCATCGCGGATTTGTGCTTCGTAGACATGGCGCGCTTTTTAATGTCGAGGCAAAGATAATAATAATTATGCAGCTTAATATTATAAAAAAGAAATTATTTATTATTTTGAACTGTAAGGTGTTTTTAGAATTGTTTTTATAGGTTTTTTGTTGAGAGCTAAGTTGTATGAATATTTAGTTTATTTCTCGTAAGTGATTGCTAATCTTAAGGAAAATATTAATAAAGATCTTAAACCATAGTTATTAGTACGTATTACTAGTAACTCTCAATAAACAATTTTTGTGCGTTAGTTAGTATTAGTCAAATTTTTTTTTTACTTCTGAACATGAAATAAATATTAATTACTACTTTTTTCCCATAGCTAACCTATAACCTATCATAATAAATAGTGTTCTATGTGTTACTAACTGTATCAAATTTTAATATAATCCAATCATTAGTTTTTGCGTGAAAGAAACAATCATACATACATGCTCACATAAAAACAAGCTATTTTAATCTAGCAGCAAGCATACAAGTGGGGTTCTTACATGCAATTTCCATGTGTTCTATGATCTATGGGCGCCAGCATGGCGGAGGTAATTTCGGTTCGAACGACGTTGCGTCATGTAGGCTTTCGTGAGACTCGGCTTTAAACTCTGATTTTGTTTTTTTTTATCTGTAAAAACGTTTTTGTGCCACTGTTGAGCATGGGTGCCACAATATGAGATGGATTTAGGCTCTTATGTGATATGCAAAATTATATTAATCTTATTATATTTGGGAAGATTTCAGTCGTAGTCTTATATCAAATTCTCCAATCAGAGTCGCCAATGCATCGGCGGCTTTGGGCCGATGCATTGGCGACTCCTCTGGTGTTGCAAGTGTCCATAGGCGACGGTGACTACTTTCCATCAGGTAGCCCGTCTGCCTTATCGTTAGGTTTACGTATAAAAAAAAATGCTGTAAGATACCTATAGCTTTTATCACTATAGAAATAGATGTAGCGACGACGTTTTTATAATTTCGTTGCGAATTGTAGTTTGAAGTCAAGAAAATGTTTTGTGACCGAACAGTAATCACTTAGAATCTGGTGAAATTGTTTTTAAATGGTCAATGTTGCTCACAAGTAACTTCATACAGAACGGGGTTTGAAGTCAATCACAGATGTTTTATTAATGCCGAAGATTATGATGACTATGATGTTCACCTCATGAAATAAGTCGCCAACCACATCCTTCAACCATATCGAAATTACTTCGCGCTAGAAATATACGTGGCGGTGGTACCTCGAATTACATATATTCTACCTTGCAAACTGTACCATGCGATTTGTAACTCTCCATAGGGCCCTGTAGCTTCGGGATTAGAATAGGGCTACGGCATCCCCTGCTTGTCGTAAGAGGCGACTAAAAGGTACTTCCGGGGTTGCGGTCGGCTAGAATGGGAGCTTGAACCGTTCGGTCAAACGTCCCCAGGAAGGACGGCGGTATGTGTGGTCGCATACCGCCGTAAAGACTGGACGGAGCGGTGGGCCCAGCTGCCCATCTGGGAGGAGCCCGATTGGGCAACGCGCTGAGAAGACTCCGGTTGCGTTCCTTTGGAGATCCCGGAGTCCTCTTTGTAGTGCTAAGGACGGCCACCGGGGGGTTTTAGTGCGGAAAAAATCCCACACAACCCTGCGTCACTCCCACGGTGAGAGGTACCTTTTGAAGGTTTCCCCCTCGAGAAAAAAAAGGGAAAAACCCTTCAGTGCGGAAGAAGCTAACCCACCCATCAGAGTGATACTAAAAAAGGTAAAAGTTCCAAGATCACGCTGCCCTTTAGGGAGCGTTGACATTTAGGTTTATATTTTATTGTTTCGCTTTAAACATCCTTTGACTTTAAACTATCCATTTGTTCTCATTTTTGACTTGTTGCTTGTCGGTGTGTTGTCTTATTTTTGAGATATTGAGGTGAGTTGAGGATAGAGTCCTAAACTTTGAATGGGCGTCGATATTGCTTAATGAAATGTACGTATTTTGTATTTTTTTTTATCTGATTGAAGTAGCAAACGAGCATGCAGTCCACCTGATGGTAAGTGGTCACTGCCACCATGGACTTCTGTAATCAACTTCATACAGAACATGGGTTCTATCTGAAGTCAGTCGCAGATGCGTTGCTACTCCCGAGGTCTATGATGGTCGCCTCATATAAAAGTGTGCCGGCAACCACACCTTTCCATCGAAACGCAAGAAATGCTTCACGTTAGAAAAAGGTGGTTCTACCACCTTTTCTTGTGTGTTTTATTGTATTTATTTTCAAACTTTTATTAAAATAACTAGTTGACCCGGCGAACTTCGTTCCGCCTAAAAGTCAAAAATTTTAACTTATCAGTGTTTTTCTTCTATATTATACATCTTTATTTATCAACTGCGTTAAATTTATGCTAAATACAATTAACAATACGGTTCATCTAATTAGATTTAAGAAAATAAAAAAAATAAAAAACTATTTACATACTGTACATATATACAGAAAAGAAAAACAAAAACATATAAACAAAAACACTACCATAAAAAATTATCACCTTCGCAGTCCTTGGGCAAGGTTTATACATCTTTTATGCATAAAAACCTTCTTGTTGAATCACTCTATCTATTTAAAAAAACTGAATTACAATCTGTAGCGTAGTTTTAAAGACTAGTCGCCCGTCGCAACGGTCGAAATTCGACCCTAATTTAAATGAAAAAAACTTAACCTTATATTGTACAAAGTAGCACCAATATTTCTCTAATTTAAAATTATAATAATTTTCAAGTAATTTTGAACGCACCCGTTAAAGGTAAAAAGATGTTTATTATCTAAGCTGCATTTAAAAGTGATAGTCTTATGGTTCAAACCCAGGCACAAACGCACCACTGGTTTTTCTAAAATTATATGCGTATTACATACAACTTATCACTGTTTTTCGGTGAAAGAAAACATCGTGAGGAAACCTACACAATCGAGAGTTCTTTAAAAAAGTTCTTATGCGAGAAGACCCCTTTAATACACCACAGAAATAGCTTGTCTGCAAGAGGCGTAGCGTGTACTATGCTCACTGGGAAGAGCCCAAAAGGCGCATCGCGCTCGGAGGACTCCGGTTGTATTCCATCGGAGATCACGGATTCCTCCACGCAGCGCTGAGGACGGCCACCGGGGGGGTTTTAGTGAGGTAAAAATCCCACATAACCCGGCGTTGCTCCCACGGCGTCGGGTACCTTCTGAAAGTTTCCCCCTCGATAACAAAAAAATAAATAAAGGTGTTACAACATTTAAATTAGTGATTTTCTACAGTGTGTCACAAACGCATAATATGGGGTACAATTTAGGTAAGTAAAACCCAGAGTACAATTTCAATGAGTATTATCCTTAAAGAAACGTTTTTTTTGGCTTGATTGTAAAACCCACAACTAAATTATATATACCTGACTAATAGAATCTTTGTCCTTTGGGTAGTTGGTTAATAAGGAATTATCCGTACATTACCGAGAAAATATTTTAATTCACCGTCCATTTATTACGATTAAGTACTAGTAAGCATATATTTATAAATGATAACCCCCACATACAAATTAACATGCATAATATTGGATTTTTTTATGTTTGTCCGTGCATTGTATAATACAAAAAAATGTCTGATATTGATGAATTTTTGTGTTTATAAGCTTTTGCTAAGAAAAACTGATATATATTGTATCTCATTGAGTTAAAGTGAGTTAGAGATATAACAAAAAACTACCTTTACATGTAAATTACACACCTACACCTATTTCTAGCGTGAAGCATTTCTTGCATTTCGATGGAAGAGTGTGGTTGCCGGCACACTTTCACATGAGGCGACCATCATAGTCCTCGGAAGTAGCAACGCATTTGTTATTGACTTCAGACAGAGCCCATGTTCTGTATGAAGTTGATTACAGATGTCCATGTACGGCAGTGACCACTTACCATCAGGTAGACTGCATGCTCGTTTGCTACTTGAGTCAGATAAAAAAAATGAGACCACCTTCTTAGTCCTCGGGAGTGGCAACGCTTCTGCGACTGACTTCAGATAGAATCCCTGTTTTAGCCTGGATTCGTCTCTGCAGTTCTGGGATCAGAATAGGGCTATGGTATCATCCGATTATCGTAAGAGGCGGCTAAAAGGGGACTTCTGGGCTCGCGGGTGGCGGTGGTGGAGCTGTAATCGTCCAGCCAGATGACCTTGGGTATGACGGCGGTACGTGTGGTCCCATACCGTCATAATGAACCAGACGGTGAGGTCGGCTTAGCCGCTCACCTGGGTGGAGTCCGATGGAGCAACGCGCAAAGAACAACGCATTTTGAAAACCTCTTTCTTTTCTCGGAAACAAAATAAACACGCATTCTACACTCATAGCCGCACACTAGGATTATCTCCTGTGTCGTGGGTACCATGGACACACACAAGACGAATACACAAACACCCAGACCCTGAACATGAATGTAAACTCATCATTCAGATACCTGTCTGGCCGGGAATCGAACCCGGTACCCATTGTGTCAGACCGGTATGGTGACCGCTCCGCCACGCGGGTCGTCAAACAAGGTCACAACTTCGTCAGTTGTGCCTAAAATGTCACATATGGCCAAAGAACAGACGATGTCGCGAGAATTAGGTAGTTTATTACATACGACTGATAATATGTTCCTGATTTTTTGTTAACGTTGATTTAAAAATTTAATTGGTTTAACTCTTATCTGGTATAATTAGGTGGTTCCTGTTACAGATTTTTATTAACATTATACTGTTTCTGTGTTCTGTCTGTCTAATTTGAAGGTGGTAGAACCAGTGTAGTTCGACCGGCGAAGTATCACCGCCACACCTATTTCTAGCGTGAAGCATTTCTTGCGTTTCGATGGAAGGGTGTGGTTGCCGGCACACTTTTATTAGAGGCCATTATAGTCCTCGGGAGTAGCAACGCATCTGTGATTGATTATAGATAGAACCCATGTTCTGTATGAAGTTGATTACAGATGTCCATGAGCGTGACTGACCACTTACCATCAGGTGGACTGCATTCTCGTTTGCTACTTCAGTCAGATAAAAAATCAAGTCTTAAGCGCTGCAATGTTCTTTAAAGTTCTTAAAACCCTTCAGATTTGGTCTGAAGGGTTTTAAGAACTTTAAAGAACTCTCGGGTGTGCAGGTTTTCTCACAATGTTTTCCACCCCCGAAAAGCAGTGATAATATTAATTTCTTATACGCACATAATTTTATAAAAATCAGTGATGCATGCCTGGGTTTGATTCTCGGACGTCCCTATCGACAGGGACAGTTTTTCAAACATTAGGCCATCACTGCTCTATCGAGAGAGCAAGTCAGTAGGCTTCCACTGCTCTGTTCAGGGTTCGATTCCCAGTCATACAGATATCTAAATGAGTTAGATAATAATTGGGTATGTGTGTTTGTGTTTAAAAAAAACCTGTAATTAACAATTTGTAAGTGCAGCCTTAGGCCTATATAAATTAAATACATTTAGTATCATTTCAATCGTCATTGTGTGTTTCCACGACACAGGAAAGATCTTTGCGGGCGTAAAATTAATTTAAATTAATTTCCTAATTAAGTCCTTAATGCTAGCCTTTTTAGGCCCCTACCCAATTTGAAAAATGTCTACATAAAATCAGGCAGACTACATGCTCCTTCGAGTTACACGCAAAAAACATACATTTCCTTATTTTTTGTTCTTGATTTAAATGTAATTCGGGGACAGACGGACAGTCCGTATAATTTAACGATAGCAATAAACATTAAATTTTATATATGTACTTGTTACTTAAAGTAATGTAGTTGTTTACCGGTAAATGTCAACTTATAAATTACCGGTTTTCTGATATTGTTATAGTTTTTGAAAATGTCACCTGGCGGGTTAAGGTACTTGTCGTATTGTAAACGATGTTTTTGTACGTACAAAGCAGAAATTTCAAGTATGCGTGTTAACCAATTCAGTAACAATAAGGAATCTGAATACTTAAATTATAAAATAACAAGAAAACACACAGGTTCAATTTATCTGTCGGAAATGGCGGTATTGTGGCAACACCGAAACGTCAGCGCCATCTAGTGGCGTTCGATGAAGTTAGGGTTGTGCCAGTTTAATGGCCGACACCTCAGTCTATCGTTGACGGTCGGCCGAAGCAGACAACTCTAAAATCATCCCGCGTTCGTAGCGCTACGATTACTTGCCTACTTAATTTAGTTTGATTAATTCAGTGATTGTAACAAGTTTAATTCGGCAATATACTGCGTGTTAAAATCAAGTCTGCAATTTATTCTCGTGCTAACATTCCCTATCAGAGCCCACAGTAGGTTATCCTGATACGATGAGCGAAAAAGAACCACCCCCTCCGTCATATTTACGAGTATTTCATTCAGTTTCAGTTGAATGTTTAGCAGGTTTCAAACGGTTCTATACACACTCGCGTAGCGCAGGAGTTATCGCAACGGTTTGACACGCAGTGGGTCCCGGGTTTGATTCCCGGCCAGACAGGTGTCTGAATGATGACTTGAGATTCTTGTTCTGGGTCTGGGTGTTTGTGTATTCGTCTTTGTGTGTGTCCATGGCACCCACAACACAGAAGAAAATCGTACTGCGGAGCTATGAGTGTAGAAAACGTTATAAGTTCTTTTTTAAGTACTAGTATACTACTAGTACTAGTTTCTTATCTTTTTCTATCTGAGTTAGGAGTCCCAAACGTTATGACGCTTAGATAAAATATTTTTAATATTGAGTACTTTAGTTTTTTTGTGAGTCGGGGATTTAAATTTTAAATTTAATTCTAATTGATTGTTTTATTTTGTTAAGTTTTTCCTATCATATGCAAATATTTTAAGATTGTGGTAATAATGTTTTTCCTCATTATTTATATTATAAATCAATGTAATTTAATTGCTGTTATGTTAATTAATTGTTACTGACATATTTAATTATACAATGGTATACTGCTGTTGGCTGTGTGGTGTCGGCCTTTTAGAATAGCACCACTCCCTCTCTTCCCGTGGATGTCGTACGAGGCGACTAAGGGATAAAACATCCAGGAGATGGGCAGCAGCATCTCCTGTGAAATTCCAACATTTACTGCGGTCACCAACACGCTTGCCAGGCGCGGTGACTACTGGCAAAACCCCCCTTGGGGAGGCCTATGTCCAGCAGTGGACATCAAAGGGCTGATGGATGGATGGATACTGCTGTATAATTAAATATGTCCAATAGGACATAAATTGGGAGGACTACTAAAAAGTGTGTTTTTCTGTTTTTTCTAAACCTGCACTTATTTTATATACCTGTGCTGGCTCAAGCGTACATTAGGATTAAGAATTTTCGTGTATCTTTTCTCGCTTGACCGCCGTCAATCGTTAATGCGGCAAGTGGCTAAGGCATCTCGTTTTTGGGCTTGAGACGAGCTTAAAAGTTTGCGTGGATCGTCTGCCAAGGTTTAGTCGGCTGAAGATGTGTAAGGTACTAAACGTGTTGACTGAAGCCTTTGTATTTGTCATATGTCGTAGTGATTCGCCTTTGTCCGTGAATTTTACCGGTTTTTAAAAGGGTGAGTTCGGGTAAAGGTAACTTTCTATACTTATTGTAGTATTTATTTACCGGTTTTTAAAAGGGTGAGTTTGGGTAAAGATAACTTTCTATACTCCTTGTAGTATCAAATCAAATCAAATCAACGTAGTAACGTCGTTGTGATTTTCTTTGTCTATGAGTTTTACCGGCTATAAAATGGGTAGGTTCGGGTAAAGATAATTGTCTATATTCTCCTTGTAGTATATAGTGATTTTCGTTGTCCATGGCTTTTCCGGTTTTTTAAAAGGTTGAGATCGGGTAAAAGTCATTTTAAGTGTTTTTTTTTTGCTTTCGAATAATTTTACCGGTTGCATTCCATGAGAGTTACTACTCGACCACAACAATTAGGCGCATAAAACAAAAGTGGTTCCGAACCCCGCACTTCGCTTCTTTCCCCGCGAGTCCCCTAGTGACGTGCAATCGTGTATCATCTAGGTATTTACATTAGGCAGCACGTGTTTAATGTCATTTCGTTATAATGTTAGTTTAATGAGTGATTGTTGAATTTTTAAAGTTATTAATACATTAGTTGATTATTCGTCAATAAAGCTCAAAATGGGTAGGAAAAAGACTATTCGTGGAGGAGAAAGGACTCTTACATTCAAAATATGCATTTTTTTAAACAAAAGAAGAGTATTGGGCTCAGTATTCCTGTCTCCCATGTCGAAAATCGAATGTGTGCTGCAACATGCATCAGTCTCTTACACACATAAAAAAGAAAGGAAATATTCTATGTCTGCGAATATATTAAACACATGAAAGTGCTTTAATAAATACTCGACTATTGAACATACACCACTATGGTGTATGTGTTAATAATGGTATACCTACATACTTTTGGTATTTTGTAATAGAATATACTTCGTATCGGGATGGGAAATCCCTAGTTCTAATGACGTTTCAACTGTGGTGCGCCTAATTGTTTTGGTCGAGTAGTAAGTTACTTTTCAGAATATTTTTAGTAGGTCAATTTATTCTGTATCAAGATATAATGAAAGTATCGGTTGATCGCTCTATCAACTTCCTTACTTTGGTAGTATATATACGCGTTTAATTTTTGCTGTAGACTAGAGCATTTTAAACGGTTTTCTTAGTCAAGGAAGTATTTAAAAAAGGTGTGCCTTGTGAATGTTTTAGTGAATTTCTTGGAAAAGGTTATTGACAAGGTAGTCGGTAACGAAGTAGAGCGATTAAGGTTCGGCCGGGGAAGTACCACACCCGTTACTAGCGTGAAGGTTGCCAGCGCAGTTTTACGGTTTTTTTTATACTTAAATCTAACTATAAGCAGACGGGCTACCTGATGGAAAGTAGTCACCGTCGCCTATGGACACTTGCAACACCAGAGGAGTCGCCAATGCGTCGCCGGCTTTTTTTATTTTATTTGACTGAAGTAGCAAACGAGCATGCAGTCCACCTGATGGTAAGTGGTCACTGCCGCCCATGGACATCTGTAATCAACTTCATACAGAACATGGGTTCCATCTGAAGTCAATCACAGATGCGTCGCTATTCCCGAGGACTATGATGGTCGCCTCATGTGAAAGTGTGCCGGCAACCACACCCTTCTATCGAAACGCAAGAACTGCTTCACGCTAGAAATAGGTGTGGCGGTGGTAATTCCCCGGTCGAACTACACTGGTTCTACCACCTTTAGAAGGCTTTGAAGGAGAGCTCTTTTCGCACCTTTTTTGAAGAGCCCCATGTCATAACGCCCCGGGAATACCTCAGGAGGAAGCTCGTGAGACGACAATTGGTCCTCGGAAGTAGCAACGCATTTGATAGACTTCACATAGAGCTGTTGATTTAAATGAAGTTGCTTACAGATTAGGCGGCAATGATTAACTATCAGTTGGACTGCATTTTTTTTTTATTTGACTGAAGTAGCAAACGAGCATGCAGTTCACCTGATGGTAAGTGGTCGCTGCCGCCCATGGACATCTGTAATCAACTTCATACAGAACATGGATTCGATCTGAATTCAATCACAGATGCGTTGCTACTCCCGAGGACTGTGATGGTCGCCTCATGTGAAAGTGTGCCGGCATGCTCGAGTAAGAAAGACTAAAATATATTTTTTAAAAGGAGATGGAAACTGATATAGTGTGCTGCTGGCTTTATTTATATTTTCACTAGCTGACCCGGCGAATTCCGTTTCGCCTAAAAGTCCAAAATCTGTAATTATCAGTGTTTCTCCACTATATTATGCATGTATTATACATAAAAAACCTTCCTCTTGAATCACTCTATCTATTAAAAAAAACTGCATTAAAATCAGTAGCGTAGTTATAAAGATCTAAGCATACATACTGACAGACAGCGAGAAGCTACTTTGTTTTATACTAAGGAGTAATCACTCCTTAAACGAATAGACCCATAATCATGGGTCTATTTAGCGATTCAATACGACATCTTAATGTAAAAAGCAGTAATTACTAAATAGCAATCTTGAGATTAAGTCATTTTATGCTTTTTTCATTTCTCGGTTTCATTGATATTGCTGTAAAAACGCATCTAGAATCGGAGATACTATTTTGTAAAAAAGACTCACACTCTGCGTTTTGATTTTATAAATGGCATTTAAGTAAATAATGATCACCTAACTACCTAAAAAAAGTTCTTCAAAAAGAAGTTCTCGGAGGCACTTAGCCAGCGCGGTGGGCTATGGTCTAAACTCTCTCATTCCGACGAACCGAAGACCCGTGCTTAGCAGACAGTAATGGGTTGACGAGGATCTACCTAATAAATTATCACCGAATCTAGCACAGATTGGTGGTCTATTTTACACAAAGTTTTGACCGACCACTCTCAAAACATTCTGTGCAATTTAAAAAAATCTGCCTACATGCAGATAACATTCTTCTGATGAAATTATCGTAACTAGTCGCCCGTCGCAACGGTCGAAATTCGACCGTAATTTAAATTAAAAAACTAAACTTCATATTGTCCAAATATTTCTTAAATTCAAATAAACTGTAATAATTTTAAAATTATTTTGAACGTACCCGTTAAAGTTAAAAAGAGGTTTAATTATCTAAGCTGCATTTAAAAGCAATAGCGGGTATTTGACAAAGACATCTGACATTTTTACGTTATGTGTTTTCATAGTAAGACATTGAATTTTTTATTTCATTTATTATGTATGTGTCTGTGGCAAATGCAAGGTAGTGAGTGTTATGCGTTTTTAGTTGATTTTATGTATGTTTTATGCATTATTTAAAAAAAAATATTAGCATTTGGTAATCCTTCTCTACATCAACTGTAACCGTGCGTAATTTCATCCTCCCCCGTCCGCGGCAAGTATCTTAAAAACGAATCACAAGTTTTTGCTTGACGTATTAATATATAAATCTTAATTTAAACAATGTCGAATTTCGCAATACTGCGTTCCGTATTACGTGCACAGAATAGTTCAAGGGCTCAATCTGTTGACTTGGTCTCTCTAAATAAAATATGTCGCGATGTAAGTCTGCGTTAGTCAACAAAAACTGTAGAAATGTTAAGAATTCTTATTTCGATCACGTTATAAAAGGCAAGTCATTTCGTGTTTTTGCCGATTCATACTGCATACCGGGTTCACACATTCGGTCAATGTTCGCGCGAATTTTCGTACGAATGTGCAAATTTGTAACGAATTAATGGTTAATCACTGCTAGTTTTCAAAAACATTCAATTTCATTTGTGAGTTCCGGAGATCGTGTATATAGTTAACTAAAACCACTATTGAGAATTATTTAATTTACTTGAAAAATGGACGTCCGCCATTGCTGTTACGTTTTTTTTGCAATCCACCTTAAGGTGTGTCTCACCTTAAGTGGTCTTCACTGCATGTGGATATCTGAAAACAATTTTGTATAGGACAGGGTTTCTGGAATCAATCACAGATACTTCCGGATGGCTAAGATGGTTTCCTCATGTAAAATGGCCGGCAACTATATCCATCCACCAACCCGCAAGAACTGCTTTACGCTAGAAA
Source organism: Spicauda simplicius (assembly GCA_949699795.1). Taxonomy (NCBI): domain Eukaryota; kingdom Metazoa; phylum Arthropoda; class Insecta; order Lepidoptera; family Hesperiidae; genus Spicauda; species Spicauda simplicius. Next base: position 6,606,299 of record OX453085.1, read on the forward strand.
TAAGTGCAGTGGTGCTACCCCCCTCCGCTTGAACTACACTGGTTTTACCATCTGGTAAACAATACTGTACTCTGAGCAGCCTATAGCCAATATTGGCAATATTCTTATAACCCCAATGCGTGAACCAGGCGTGTATCGAATTTTAAAGTTTAGTTTTTATTTTAATTGAATTAGGAGCGCGAAATTACAATCGCCAAATTGTATTATGTGTTTGTCAATATATAACTTATTTAATTTATTTTATGAAATATACATTACATGTATATGTATCTGTTGAACTTGGGTGTGGTGCAAGTTATGAATGAAGAATTCTACAAAGGGTTCTCCTTTGTAGTTCAACCTTAAAGACAGTACCGCTGTATCTGGTTCTGTCTAGTAGCAGTAATAATTATAGATAAGTATTATAGATGCTGTTGTGTTCTGGTTTCAAAGATGTGGTAAGAGATACTTATTCGAGGCAAACTTAGTTCTCAAGCGTAGCAATATATCTCTTACACTCTTATAAGACTAAAAGCTCTTACCCGCGGCTTCGTACGCACGTTCAAAGGGAATTAACATTAGCATTTAGTAGCGTGATTCAGAACTTACAAATGAATTTTACTAACGCCATCTATTAACAACGTCTGGAACTACTAAATATGTATCGACTAACGAAACATCGATATTCTCATGAGAATGAGGGAGCGCGGTAAAAAGTAGCCTACTTCACTCTCCATCCTCCTAACTATGTCCCAGCATATAAAGCATATCATATAATAGCTGTTTGGCGACGTGAAAGAGAAACAAACACACTGTCGCATTTATATTATTAGTATGGATTCTTATCTACGGTTGATCACAGGTTTTCATGAACGCTAATGGCCACATATAATCAGGTTGCGGTGGATTGCATGATCGTTTGCTACTTCCATCTTATTAAAAAACCTCACCCATCCATCTATCTGCCTTTCGAGGTCCATAAGGAAAGGCCTCCCCTAAATTTCCCCTGTAGTCAAGAGTTGAATACGGCTACGGTATCCCCTGTCGTAAGAGGCGACTAAAAGGGGGCGACTAAAATAACAGATTGCTTTTGTTTGTCGTAGCTGTTGAAGATTTCTGGCCTACGCACATATACAAAATGAGTGTTATAAACTATACTAGCATATTCCCGTGGCGTTGCCACCTTTGGCCTCGTCTACGATGGTAGTATCCTATGTGTGTGTCAAATATCTGCGAACGCTCACCGGTAGTTTTTACATGAAATACTGAGAGAAAGGTGGTAGAACCAATGTAGTTCGACCAGGGAAGTACCACCGCCACACCTATTTCTGGCGTGAAGCATTTCTTCCATTTCGATAGAAGGGTATGGTTTCCGGCACACTTTCACATGAGGCGACCATCATAGTCCTCGGGAGTAGCAACGCACCTGTGATTGACTTCAAATGGAACCCATGTTCTGCATGAAGTTGATTGCAGATTTCCATGGGCGGCAGTGGCTACTTACCATCAGGTGGACTGCATGCTCGTTTGCTACTTTGACCAGATAAAAAAAAGGTATTGAGTCTCCTATCTTTTAATCTATCATTAACTGTGTATTCGGCAAATTTTAACGAAATCCGACCGACCGTTAATTTTCACGTTAAAGAATAACAAACAAACTTACATACACGTATATAATATTAGTAGAGATAGGATGTTTTTTTGTTTGTTTGTTTGTCCTTACTGATGTGGATTTTCCGTCCACGCACGTTTCAAAATATGTATATTATAAACAAAATAAAAACATAACAAAAAAACAAGTAAAGCAAGATCGTGTTTTTTAGTCTTAATGAAATACCTTGTGATTAATGTCACACGGTTTTAATTGTGTTTTTTGTAACCTTGCTTTTTGCAAAGCTTTTTGTACTTATTAAATAATTGAAATTCTCTGTCAAAAATCTGGTTAAAAGATATAACAACTACTTATAAAGCTATATGAGCTTTTTTGATGATGCTGAGAAGTTACATTTTTCTTCAAAACAAAAAAAAAGACCGAAGTCGAATTTTGGAAAATCGAATTAAATATTTGAAACTGCAACGTTGTGTTGTTAGATAGAGTAATGCTAATTAAAGACAAAAATAAATAAAAAACACGCTTTCTACACTCATAGCCCCACACTAGGGTTTTTTTTCTGTGTGGTGGGTACCATGGACACACATGACGAATATACAAACACCCAGACCAAGAACATCAATCTAAACTCATCATTCAGATACATGTCTGGCCGGGAATCGACCCGGGACCCATTGCGCGTTCTACCGATATGGTAACCGCTCCGCCACACGGGTCGTCGCTACGTTACGTCCTTTTATAAAACTCCACAAAATTCGTACACAATTTTTTTATTTCCACAAAATGCAAATTTCGCTTTAAGTCCATTTTTTTATCTGATTGAAGTAGCAAACGCATGCAGTCCGCCTGATGGTAAGTGGTCACTGCCGCTTATGGACGTCTGTAATCAACTTCATACAGAACATGGGTTTAATCTGAAGTCAATCACAGATGTGTTGCCACTCCCGAGGACTATGATGGTCGCCTCATATAAGTGTGCCGGCAACCACAACCTTCCATCGAAACGCAAGAAATGCTTCACGCTAGAAATTGGTGTAGCGGTGGTACTTCCCCGGTCGAACTACATGTACACTACCATTTTATTATTACCATGCGAAAAGTCATTTTTAATTATACTATTTATACTAATATTATAAAGGCGAAAGTTTGTGAGTGTGTATGTTTGTTACTTCTTCACGTCTAAACGGCTGCAGCGATTTTAGCTGACACTCTGGATTAAGATATAGGCTACTTTTTAGTATGGGGAAATATGTCATTCCCACGGGACAATCGATAAATCGATTTATATTCGGCAATCGGCACATCATTTTAACTCGGGCGGAGCCGCGGGGTTCAGTTAGTTTTAAATAAAATACCTTAATTTTTTTGGGATAAAAATACTTTAATTACAGCAAAAAAATGCGGTTACATAGATAGAGTAGCATATTCTAATAGACACGATGACTTATAGAGTCTAACAAAAGCCTTTTTGTGGGTAGCTGAGGGACAATGACCTCTAACAATAGGTGTTTGTGCCGGAAGCTAGGAACGATGCCATATTGAGGTTGTACTTTTTGTGATACACAAGTAGCAAATAAGCATGCAGGACACCTGGTAAGTGGCCACTGATCATTGATATTTGTAATGCCAAATGAATTTCACTTGATTTTTCATTATACTATATCTGTTATTTTTCGGCTCTGCCTGGTTGTTCACGTTCACAACGAAGATATCAAACAAGTGTGTCGTCCACCCATTATTGTCCCACTGCTGGACACGGGTCTTCAGAATGAGAAAGTTTTAGTGCATAGTTAGCACTGGCAAAGTGCGAATTTGTAGACTTTTTTTTAAGTGAAATGAAATGAAATCTCTTTTTCATTCTATAGGCCTACGGGTGCACTTACAAATTGTCTTTTTTGTTATTTATATCTATTTTTTTAAACATAATTACAATCATGTTTTTTACATGGTATAATAGAACTCTCAGGTGCGTAGTTTTCCTCAGGGTGTACGTTTTTCTTTGCCGAAGAAGTTATAATTAATTACTAATATGCACATAATTTTAGGTAAATCAGTGGTGCGCAGAGTGCAGGTTATGTGGAATTTTTACCGCACTAACCCACGGTGACCGTTATCGGCGCTACAAAGAGGACTCCGGGATCTCCAATGGAACGCAGCCGGAATCCTCTGAGCGCGTTGCCCCATCAGGCTCCTCACTGATGGGCGGCTGGGCCCACCGCTCCGTCTGGTCTTTACGACGGTATGCCACCACACACATACCGCCGTCCTTCGCGGGGTCGCCTGACCGAACGGTGCGAGCATCCCACTCTAGTCGCAACCCCGGAAGCCCCTTTTAGTCGCCTCTTACGACAGACAGGAGATACCGTTACCCTATTCTTATCCCGGAACTACAGGGACGACCGCAAGAATAACCTAGTTAAAATATTGGAAGTGAATACGATTTATATCATATTATCATCATACTAATATTATAAAGGCGACAGTTTGTGAGTGTGTATGTTTGTTACTTCTTCACGTGTAAACGGCTGGAGCGATTTTCGTAAAATTTAGTAGGGAGCTTGTTTAACATATCTCTGTATATGATTTTAGACTAGTATTATCGCGGAATTGATACATTATAATACTTAACGGGTACTCACGATATGCGGTTTATGAATTCTTATAGAATTCTTTTTGCCGATATTTCGACCCAGTTGCATGGATCGTGGTCACGGCCAAACTGCGGTAGCGGGGAGAAACCGTTGACAAGCACTAGTGGTAAATTAACCTATCTACCCTACGTCTAGTTCGTTTTTCTTTTTTAGGTTCCATTTCACGACACACAACACTGCAACTGGGTCGAAATATCGGCAAAAAGAATTCTATAAGAATTCATAAACCGCATATCGTGAGTACCCGTTAAGTATTATAATGTAACATATCTCTGGATTAACATATAGGCTACTTTTTACTGTCGGAAAATATCTTATACCCACGGAGCAATCGATACAACGATTTATTTTAACGCGGGCGAAGCTGCGTGGTTTAGCTAGTATCACATAAGAAATCAACATTAAACTTTGTATTAAATACTTAAGAAGTAAAGCGATACATGTAGCGAGAGTTTATTTTTACTTTCATTTGAACTTGAACTGTGCTCGCGGTCGGCCAGACGAGTTCAGTTAGTGACGTCACTGCGGATTGTTGAAGAAAAGTGGATAGCCCGATTGCGAGCCGAAAAAAAGGCACTTAAAAATAATTACCTTCACATGAGGCGACCATCATAGTCCCCGGGAGTAGCAACGCATCTGTGATTGACTTCAGATGGAACCCATGTTCTCTTTGTAGTTGATTACAGATGTCCATGGGCGGCAGTGACCACTTACCATCAGGTGAACTGCATGCTCGTTTGCTACTTCAGTCAGATAAAAAAAAACATACGTGCGTACAAAGTACACATGTCAGAAGTGAAACTTCTTTGGCGAACTAATTTATAAATCTTGTTTATATTTATACAAATCTAAAACTTTAAATTTCCAAGATTAAGAGGAAGGGAAAAAGGCGTGATACGACGTTCGCTCCGTCTCACTTTTTCTCTCAATCTTTCTTACTCGCTTGCTCCCTACTCTCACTCCACGGCTAGTTGCTCATGCTACGTTCGCCCTGTCTTACTCTCTCTCAATCGGTCTCGATCACTCTCTTTTCCGACACTTCCGTTGCATACCGGCGTGACGTTTCATCTGTAAAAAATTTACCCTCATGCGCCTAAAGAAGTTTCACTTCAAAACTATATCACAATTTTCAACCATTATTGTCCCATTGCTGAGCACGGGTCTTCTCTCAGAATGAGATAGTTTTAGGCCATAGTCCATCGCGCTGGCCAAGTGCGAATTGGTAGACTTCACACACTTCCAAGAACTTATTTTTAAGAACTCTCGGCGTGTATCTTAGCCTATGGCACCCTGAAAACTAAGTCGATTTAGATGATGATACATCATGTATTACAATCCGTAAAACAGGTTGGTCTATAACGTGTGCCAAATGAATGAACATACATACGTACAGACATACGCTTGAAAAACATTACCTTGCTGATGACGTAATCGGGTAAAAACCCCAAAACAAAAATCTCCTATTTCTAGCGTGAAGCATTTCTTGCGTTTCGATAGAAGGGTGTCATCATAGTCCTCGGGAGTAGCAACGCATCTGTGTTTGACTTCAGATAGAACCCATGTTCTGTATGAAGTTAATTACAGACGTCCATGAGCAGTGACCACTTACCATCATGTGGACTGCATGCTCGTTAGCTACTTCAGTCTAATAAAAAAAAAACACGATTTGGCGGCGGGAGATCACCCGCCAGGCTAGTTGTACATGCCTGAGGAGCGGCCGTGCTCCGAGAGTCCTTGTTCGGAACTTGTATATATGCAGGATTCTGAGAATACTTCGATAGCGTGTTTCAGAATACTAGTAGCGCCATCTCTTGATGAGTAGCCGGAGGTCGCCACACACGAGCTCGCACAATAACGAGAAAAAATAGATAATTCATCCAATTAGTATGCCGCTAAGAGTTTTGAAACGCCTGATTTCAACAGAGGATGCTAAAATCATCAATGATTGACTGAGTCACTCGGTTTAATTTGATTGCGAAACTAGTAGTATCCAGCGCGCCTTGCTACGCCATCACAAAAAAAAAACACCAGACACCTTCGCGAGCTCATGAATAAAATATTTACTAAAAATCATCCCATGATCAAATGAATAGTTTACGATTCTATAGAGGACATAGACAAACATTATTTTTATATATAAAGAAGATAGGGTAGTAGTAGTTGTGAAGTAGAGTAGCAAACGAGTGGCCACCGGCATATAGATATCTGTATTGGACCTTCTGGGTCAGAATAGGGCTACGGTACCCTCTGCCTGTCGTAAGAGGCGGCTAAAAGGGGCTTCCGGGGTTGCGGGTTGGAAGAGTGGGAGCTCGAACCGTCCGGCCAAGCGACCCCCGGATATATGGCAGCATGTGTGGTCGCATGCCGCCGTAAAGACCAGAAGGTTCGGTGAGAGTTTCACGCCCACCAGGGAAGAGCCCGAAAGGGGCATTGCGCTCGGAGGACTCTGGCCGTGTTCCGTTGGAGATCCCGGAGTCCTCCACGAAGTGCTGAGGACAGGTACCGGTGGGGTTTTCATGCGGTAAGAATCCCACATAACCCGCGTCGCTGCCACGACGTCCGGTACTTTTTGAAGGTTTCCCCTTGTAAACCAAAAAAAAGAACCTGTGTAGTTCGACCGGGAAAGTACCACCGCCACACCTATTTCTAGCGTGAAGCATTTCTTGCGTTTCGATTAAAGGGTGTGGTTGCCGGCACTTTCACATGAGGCGACCATCATAGCTCGGGAGTAGCAACGCATCTGTGATTGACTTCAGATGAAACCCATGTTCTATAAGTAGTTGATTACAGATGTCGCAGGGCGGCAGTGACCACTTACCATCAGGTGGACTGCATGCTCGTTAGCTACTTCTATCGCGTTAACATATAATCATCGATGCCTGATACAACCGTTGCTGACCTTGAGGAATAAGCAGTGCCGAATTAGCCACATGGCAACAATAGCTAATGCTACGAGCCTCGCGACTAGAGAGGCCCCGCGGCCCGACACCTAACTGCTATTTATATTTTAGTATCTTTGCTATCCTCAAAATCTTAAACTGAAAGAAGATATAGAAAGAGTCATCTCTAAATTTTCCAAGATTTAATCCAAAAAAGTTTACTAATAACAGTTATGTTATATTTAATACCCTTACTTAAGGCAAACTATGCGCCCCCTGTCAGAATTAGCTATGGCCCCGCGCTGGCTTAATCCAGCACGGGGAATAAGTCAAATGCCTTAAATGTTATCATTACCGCACTATAACAAAGGAGTGCTACATTCCGCATTATAAGGCAGAAATAGGTGTGATGTAGGTGCCGGTATAAAATCATAAAGAAATGTGTCATTTTCGGTATTTATACATTGTTGCCGCAACAATTTCGTAAGGCGTTTCATTATTTGGTTTTAAAAATATGTCTATGAACTTATGGACCATTGGAATCGAGATATTGCTATTTGATAAGGTGAACTTGGAATGGGCTTTAAATATTTATAAGCTTTGTGTAGACACTGGCCAGTGTTATTAGAATGTTTTCAAATTTAGTTTTAAGAGCCACTTTGACTTTGTCACAAAGTGGATCTATTGCCAAAATGTCGTTTTAACGAAATTGGTTAATTATTACAATTTAATATTATAGAATCGTTTTGTGAAACCAAGACCTGTATGTTAATGTGTAACAGACGATTCAAATTAATAATAATACTAAAGCATGAACATTTGATTGTCGATTCTCTGTTTTTAGGTTTGTATTTTAGTTTCAGTTTATTTTAGTTAGTTATGTAAAACATATTTGTATTTCATGAATAAACTCTGTTTTTAGATGAATCAGATCGTGTTATGTTTTAAGAAACAATATCGTCCCTTATGTATTTTTTTGCCTTTTGTAATTCTTGATAAATAGAAGGTAAATTAAGTACTTCATAAATAAGTAGCAAAATTTGGACACTACATTTTTATTTATCCGATTTACATAAATTTTGCTACGAAATAAGTAGCAAAATTTGGATACTACATTTTTATTTATCCGATTTACAAATTTTATTATTTACGATTTATTTTTTGTTTGGTGAATCATTTGTTTTTAACTTATAACAGCAGTTAAGTGCGGTTTCGTTCTGTTTTAAAGGGTGTGGTGAACACTTTCTACACTTAAGCCACTATACTAGATTTTCTTCATTTCACGGACCCAAAGATGAACATACAAATAACCGGGCCTAGAACAGAAATTTAAATTCATTATTCAGTCTGTCGAGCCGGGATCGACCTGGAACCCATCGGTGTCAGTATGGTGACCGTTCCGTCACGCAGGTAATACAAGGGTTTTTTTTTATCTCATAGGAGTAACAAACGAGCATGAAGTCCATCTGATGGTAAGTGGTTAATGCTGCCCTGCGACATCTGTAAGTAACTTAATATAGAGCATGGGTTCGAAGTCAATCACGATGCATTGCTACTCCCGATGACTAAAGTATTCCGGCAACCACACCCTTCCAACGAAACGCAAGAACTGCTTCACGGTAGCAATAGGTGTGGCGGTGGTACCTTCCCGGTCGAACTGCACTTGTGATATACCTCGTCCATTCTTACTCAATCCTCATCGGTGGCAACGCATCCGTCGTCGAGTAAAGTATATAAATTATAATGAACGAGTGTAGTATATTGTGTATATATTTCCATAGTAAAAGGCAGTCCTTGAATATTGAGTGTCAAGATGTTCCCGTGCAAATTGTGTTGAACCTACGTAAATGTCAGATGGTTTTAATATGTCACCCATCTGGGCTGATTTTCTGAAAAGTAAACTATAATTTTACGTGTAATCTCTTCAATACCATATCTACCACATACTACCATTTAAGCATTTCTTGCGTTTCGATAGAAGCGTGTGGTTGCCGGCACACTTTTATATGAGGCGACCATCATAGTCCTCGGGAGTAGCGACGCATCTGTGATCGACTACGGATAGAACCCATGTTCTGTATGAAGTTGATTACAGATCTCCATTAGCGGCAGTGACCACTTACCATGCACTGGACATGATGGACTGCATGCTCGTTTGCTTCTTCAATCAGGTGAAAAAACAACCATTCGCTTTTTATACAATTGAAGTAGCAAACGAGCATACTGCACCTTGTGGTAAGTGGTCACTGCCGCCCATGGACATCTGTAATCAACTTCATACAGAACATGGGTTCTATCTGATGTCAGTCGCAGATGCGTTGCTACTCCCGAGGACTATGATGGTCGCCTCATATAAAAGTGTGCTGGCAACCACACCCTTCCATCGAAACGCAAGAACTGCTTCACGCAAGAAATAGGTGCGATGTTGGTACTTCCCCGGGAGAACTACACTGGTTTACTTTTAGCCTATATATAGATAAACTAATATACCCACCGAAACCACTTAAACTTACATTATAATACTTAACGGGTACTCACGATATGCGGTTTTTGAATTCTTATAGAATTCTTTTTGACGATATTTCGACCCAGTTGCATGGATCGTGGTCACGGCCAAACTGCGGTAGCGGGGAGAAACCGTTGACAAGCACTAGTGGTAAATTAACCTATCTACCCTACGTCTAGTTCGTTTTTCTTTTTTAGGATCCATATCACGACACACAACACTAACTGTATCCTCACGTAAGTGTGCATTTTGCAGTATTTGCGATTTACATAAAGTTAAGTATTATAATGTATCAATTCCGCGATAATACTAGTCTAAAATAACTTAAACTTAGCCAATAATTAAACAAACATTCCAAATGAAAATTAAACGAAATAGTTGTAACATTTCCTGTAAGCATTTACGATAGACGCAATTAAAATGTAGAATTATAACCATATTACTGCTTCCTTTTTGAGGTACACTGATTTTTAATGGAGGTGATGACATTTAGATATTAAGTTGGCTTGTTTTTGTTTTCATAAGACTGGAGTAGCAAACGAGCATGCAGTCCACCTGATGGTAAGTGGCTACTGCCGCCCATGGACATCTCCAAGCAATATAATACAGAACAAAGGGTCTATCTTTATTTTTTATCTGATCGAAGTAGCAAACGAGCATTTTTTTTATTTGACTGAAGTAGCAAACGAGCATGCAGTCCACTGATGGTAAGTGGTCACTGCCGCTCATGGACATATGTAAGCTACTTCAAATAGAACATGGGTTCTGTCTGAAATCAATCACAGATGCGTTGCTACTCCCGAGGACTATGATGGTCACCTCATATAAAAGTGTGCTGCAACCACACCCTTCCTTCGAAACGTAAGAAATGCTTCACGCTAGAAATAGGTGTGGCGGTGGTACCTCCCCGGTCCAACTACACTGGTTCTACCACCTTTGAAAATAAATTGATAGTATAAAACAAAGTCGCTTCTCGCTGTTTGTCCCTAAGTACGCTTAGATCTTTAAAACTACGCTACGGATTTTAATGCAGTTTTTTTAAATAGATAGAGTGATTCAAAAGGAAGGTTTTTATGTAAAATACATGTATAATATAGTTGAGAAACACTGATATATTTAGATTCTTTACTTTTAGGCCGAATTAAGTTTGCCTGGTCAACTAGTTTTATATAAATTCAATAAATAATTATTAGTGTGTAGTTTTATGAACTAAAGTTATAAAACTGGCAGCTTGTTGTACACACTGCTGGGAATGATCTGAGTCTACTAGTTAAGTTAGTTATAGGTATATAGATTTTTTGAAAAAAAAAAAAATAGTTTAAGGGAAAAGAGTGCGCTGGGCAAGAGTTTCCTCACAACTGGGAAACGTATGGAATCCATTTAACTATGTGCTTTGGTTTGTTTTATCAAAGTTAGTAGCGAATACGTTTTGGTACTACCGCGAAGAAAATCGACAAACATTAACGGCTATTTAATGATAAATAACAAAGGCGTGCGTTTACCCACCAGCGGCCACCCATCCAGCGCCTATCCCTCCCCGCGTTGCTTAACTTGATCAGTTACAATCTCCATAAGCCGCGGGGCGGTGCTGACCTAATCTAGGCTAAGTAATTTATCTACTAAACTTCTTGAACATTACTAAGAATTAGTTTAACGTTGTTGAAACAAAGAGATGTGTTTCATGTTTAAGTTATTTGGAGTACAAATAATAATGCTTTATGTTGTAAAATTGATTTTATATATGAAGGTTTTTGTAGGAGCTGTCCAGTTCCGTGATATTTTTTCAGACTTACAGACAAAAGTGATCCGGTTTCAAGGTCTCCCATACACACTTCCGCTTATCTACCGAGTATTATTAATTATTCACACCAAAACTGCTCTAAATCGTATTTATAATACACCCAAAGTGGTGCAATTAAATGTCGAAAATGTCAGCCTGACATTACGAAGTAAATATGTACTTGTTACCGCCATATAAGCTTACTCGTGACATTTAACTATAAATGCGAACAAAGAAGTGGTCGCATTAAGCCCAGTAATGAGTTTAATGCTCGTTTTTCATGACTTTTTTATATCGAGCGATCGTAAAATCGTTATCTCGATCGCATCGGCATCGACTCGTAATGTCTTCATATCTCAAGGGAAATAATACAACGCGCTTATATATTTACTATTTCATTTATTCACACATCCTCGCCTCAAATTTCCTGTACAAAAGATTTTAATTAAATAACATTCCAAACATTTGAGTATTAGATTTGTTTTTGGTATCTAAAGGGGGTATCACAGTTTACCATCCGTGCGCGATGCCGTGTCCGTGCGCGAGTCCGAGGCCGTGCGCGGCGTACGCGACGGGCGCGTGCACCACGGGCGCGGGGTGCGTCTGGGAGAGAGACTGGGTGGCTACCGAGGTGCTGCCGGCGATGTGGCCGGCCAGAGCGGGGGCGGCGTACGCGGCGTGGCCGGCGACCACGGGAGCGGCGTAGGCACCGTGAGCAGCGACCACGGGAGCGGCGTAGGCGCCGTGGGCAGCGACCACGGGAGCGGCGTAGGCACCGTGGGCAGCGACCACGGGCGCGGCGTAGGCACCATGACCGGCCAGCTGCTTAGCGAGCACGGGGGCGACGCCGGCGGCGGCACCGTCCAGCTGGGCCTCAGCGGTCTTCACGGCATCTACGGCCTGCCAGGAGTGGTCTTCGGCAGCGTTGATGGCCTGTCCCTGCAGTTCGGAGGCCTGGTCGTGGTATTCGCGGGCGGCGTCGACGGAAGCGCGGGCATGGTCGGAGGCGACGACGTGAGCGTCGATGGCGGCACCCTGGATGTCACCGGGGGAGATGGTGGGGGCGGCGGGGCCGACGGCGTGGGCGACGGCGACTGGGGCAGCGTGGGCGACCGCTAGAGGAGCGGCATGGCCGATCAGCCCGTGGGCGTAGGGCGCACCGTGGCCGATGAGGCCAGCGGCGTAGGGGCCAGCCAGCAGCGCGCCGGAGGGCGCGGCTGCGGCGCAGGCGAGGACAGCGGCGGCGACAATCTGAGAACACAAAATGCACATTAATATCGTACTACACTCGGTCCGGTGACGTCACTGCACACAACACTTCACGTAACACAAGCGCTTAGCGCTTTCCCAATCGGTTCAGAGGCCCAACTAACCAGAACTCTCATCGTGCACTTCTGTTGTAGACTGCTCGAAGGCTACTGATTGCTCTCATTTCGCCGCCGCGGGTTTTTATACCCGCTCATAGCGTGGTGTGAAACGGAACGCGCTTGAAAAAAGTAACTGGTATCTCTCAAGGGCGGGAAGGGTGCAGGAAGCAAGGCGATTTTGACAGACACGCATTCGGAAAATATACTGGACGCACTATGTGAAGTTTATAACCTTTTTCGAACGTTATGTCAATTTTTAATCGCATTCAGCGTTGTGAAAAAATACGACAGCGTTTATCCCGAATTAATTAAAACGTCTCTGAATAAACAATTAGCTTTAAAGTACTGTATGTAGGACAATTATATGTCCAACACACTCATGAAAGTATAATTAGGTATGAAGAATATATTAACATCGAATTATATGCGACGCGACGCGCATACGATTTGCATATATTATTGACGAAAGAAAAAACTTTTCGAAAATGTTTGTACTTCGATATTGATACAATTATAAAACAGGTATTCCCTATTTTCTCCCCTTTCGGGATGATAGGGTTGACTTCAAATTTTAATTCGACAACTCGACATACACACCCTTTAAACAAAGGAAGTATTATGCAAGTCTGGTTTAGAATGAATATCCTTCGTTTTTTGAAGTTTAAATAATTTATTTATTTAATGAACACCAACATAATGTACATTAACACATTTTAGAGTAGAAACAAAGTATTATATAATTATAAAAGGTATGCTTTATATCATTACAATTACTAGTGTAGACTGTTTGAAAGTTGAGTGAAAAACGTTAAAAACATATAAAGGGGTTGGAAAAGTGGAAATATTAAAAAAGCACACGTGTACAATACCAAAGTTTGCAATCGTTGCACAATACAATACCCTTGTTTTTTTTTAAACGCTTTCTACACTCCACATAGCTCCACAGTTGGATTTTCTGTGTGTGGGTACCATGGACACACACAATACACAAACACCCAGGCCCAGAACATGAATCTAAACTCATCATTCAGATACCTGTCTGGCCAGGAATCGAACCCGGGACCCATTGCGCGTCAGACCGGTATGGTAACCGCTCAGTTGGGTCGTCAAATTGGCGGGATTTTATCCATGTTTGTATGACAGATGTCAAAATTTAAGGACCTGGAGATATCGTTGTATTCAGTAATGATTCTCTTAATAAGCGCATGTCCGAGGATGTGTGTGCTGTTTAAATGGAAAATATAATAAAAAAATATATATATATAAAAAAAAATGGATATAAATAAGAAAAAAGACAAACCCGCTGAGTTTCTTGCCGGATCTTCTCAGTTGAGGTCGTATTCCGATCCGGTGGTAATGTAAGAAAAAAAATGTAACTGACAATTTGTAAGTGCCCCGTAGGCCTATACAAAATAAAGATATTTCATTTCATTTCATTTCAATAGTAATCGCACTGTCGGCGACTCGTCTAATTAGTTAGATTAAGTTCCCTTATGTACGATAAGAATAAGATTGTATTATGAATAACCTTTTGCGAATTATGTTACGAATTTAGTTAAGAGAAATGTTTTTGAAGTGTTCATTACGATAGGATCACAATAGACGTAAGCTATGATTATAACACGATATGAAAGAGATGCAAGATGTAAATAGAGATAGAGAATAGGTTTAAGAAAATTGTATGGAAGTATTATGTAAATCATATGTTTGTTATAATTTTTGATAGTTCTAATTAAGTTGTATTGTTATAATTAGTGTAGATCGATAGGTTAAGCATTTCTCTACATTTTTATGTACAATAGATAAGGATAAGGTTTAGAACTTAGGATTTATTAAGGAAAATAAGTGTAAGATAGGACAAAATTGCTATGTTTTTACGATGTTTTTTATGAATAACTTTTTTGTCTCTTTAGATGTAAGAATAAGAATTGTATAACTTTGTAGATCTTTTTAAGACGAATCTATTGATGTATGACACATGAATGTAAGACTTTGGGAAACAATAAAGATTTAGCCGGACATGGGTCAGCCAAAGTGAAAATTAGATCGAAATGTTAGGCAATATGGGCTTAGAGACATACGGCTCTCTTTAAGGTAATACCGAAGGGCAGCGGACCAGGCGGGTTATTAGCTGCGAACATGGCCTCCAGAGAGAAGCACTCCCAAGAAGAAAAGAAGAAAAAGAAGAAAGAAGACTCTGAAGAAGAAAGAAGACTCAAGACACTGAAGATTGAAGACTGGAAACTCTGCAGGACGAAAGGACCTTCTGCAGCAGGAAGAAAGAAGATTCTCCGCGAAAGAAGAAGAATATTAGGGCTAGGCAAGGGGGATTAGGGCTAGGCTTTGGCTGGTCCACTACGGCTTAAACAAAACGTCTCCCCCCGCACCTACCCCCCGCACCCTCTACATCGACGTGGCAAGAGAACGGCGCAACTCCCCGACGCGAAGTACACACACGAGCGGGCTTCCGGCGCCGGACGAGCGAAAGTCCGTCCGTATCTACATCACGCCCGCCCCCCTCCGTCGCGGTAAGAGCCGTCGGTGAGGACTCGCTTTAGCCGACGGACGCGCCTGCGCACTCACGACAACGCACGTGGGGCGCACGGCACGCACGCCCCGCGACATCTGCTGGTCCTTCGAGCCGGATCTACGTGTATTTCGTCGAGACATCGGGTTACTGACGTCGTCATGCCTGTCACCAGGAGCCAGAGGGGTACCTCGCCGCCGAACCAGTCGACTGCGCCCCGTGCTGAAGAAGAGGCACAAGGGACAACTGACTCTTCGGGAACGTCGGGAACCTCGGGCACAACTACAGAGGGAACGTTAACTACGTACGAGTCAAGAGTCACTTCAGAGACGGAAGTTGCTGCTCCTGCTGCTCCAGCTGCTGCAACGGCAGCACCTGCAGCAAAGAAGAAGACTCGCTCCGTCGTGTCCACGGGACGTCGGGAACGGGAAGCCAAGCTGGAATTGGCGCGCCGACAACTAGACGAAGCGAAAGCAGCAGCGGAACTCGCCCGGGCCCAATGGGAGTTGGCCCAGGTGGAAGATGAAGAGTCCGAAGTTGAAGAGGCTGATACTGCATGGGACGCCAACGTCCAGACATGGGTGCAGTCGACGGTCGGTCGGATGTCCGAAGAGGTACGTCGGGGGGAGGTGCCCAAGGAGGGGCACCAGCAGGGCACGTCCAAGAAGGGGCGCGCCATCCAACCTCCAATTGCCGCCGTCAAGCCAGAGGACCAAGAGGAACCTTCAACGAACGGGACCAAGGATTTAGCGGAGGCCATCATCAAGGCAATCAGCGTGGCGCCACGGAGTGCGCCGAGCTACGTGCACGAGTTGCCGGACTTCGACGGGAGAAGTGAAGAATGGATCGCCTTCAGGACAGTGTATGAAGACACTGCGCCAATGTTTACAGATGTCCTCAACATGGCGCGGCTGCGGCGGTCCATCAAGGGTGCGGCACGGGAGGCGGTGAAGAGTCTCCTGTATTCGGAGTGCCCACCGGAAGAAGTATTGGAAGCTCTTCGTCGGAGGTTCGGGAGACCAGAAGCCCTGATCCTGATGGAGTTGGAGAAGGTGAAGAACCTGCCACACATCACGGAAGGTGCGCGCGACGTCTGCGTGTTTGCCAGCCGGGTGAACAACACTGTCGCGACAATTCGGGGGCTTCGAAGACCGCAGTACCTACACTCGCCGGAGATGGTGAAGACCATCGTGGA
Organism: Spicauda simplicius; assembly: GCA_949699795.1. Lineage (NCBI taxonomy): Eukaryota > Metazoa > Arthropoda > Insecta > Lepidoptera > Hesperiidae > Spicauda > Spicauda simplicius. The sequence continues at coordinate 6,622,795 of OX453085.1, forward strand.
CAAGATGCCGGCGGTGCTGCGCTATCGGTGGTACGATTATGCCGCCGACAAGGAAGATGAAGATCCAGACCTGGTGCTAATGATGAAGTTTCTCAACAGGGAAGCGGACCGGTGTGGACCCTACGCGACGCAGGAGACGGTGCATCAAAGGCAGCCTCCCTGGCGTCAATCCGAACACACCACGTCCGATCGAGTCGAGGAAGAAAGGAAGACCTCCTGTCCACACTGCCGGGACGAGCATCACCTCTACGAGTGTCGCAAGTTCCTACGGCTGCCGGTAAGGGAGAGGTGGGACGTCGCTGAGAAGTCACGGATGTGTTTCAGATGTCTGCAAGGGCGGCATCAGAAGGAAACATGTCGGCGTCCACCGTGCAAGGCATGCAACCGGCGACATCACTTCGTGCTTCATGAAGAACGGGGGCCTAGCCCGAAGCCCGAAGAGATGAGGGAAATAGCGAATAACGTCATGCTCCCGGTGAATGCGACAAGGACAGGAAGGGCATATCTCAAGATGGTTCCAGTCGAGCTCTACGGGCCAAGGGGGGCTGCCAAGGTGCTAGCGTTGCTGGATGAGGGGTCAACTGTCACGCTTCTCGATGCAGCGGTTGCGAGACGACTCGGCCTCAAAGGACCTGTGGAAGCGCTCACCCTGGAGACTGTAGGAGGGAAGACCATCACCAAGGGAGACTCGATGAAGCTGAATATGAAGGTCAAGGGACTGCACCAGGAGAAGAAGAGGACCATCTCTGGGGCACGCACGATCGATGACATTAACCTGACGCCTCAGAGATTGGATAAGAAGATGATTGAGCAGTGCGCTCACCTCAAGTCGATGGCTGACCAGTTATACTACGAAGAGGAATCACCCAAGCTACTGATTGGGCAAGACAACTGGGAGCTCATCGTGTCCAGAGCCACGCGCAAGGGGAAGCGAAGTCAACCCGTAGCATCATTGACCTATCTGGGGTGGGTGCTACACGGGTCCAACGGAGCAGCGTCGAGACCCGTGAACTTCGAAACCAGCGCACACTTATCTTCTAGGGAAGAAGAATTCGGCAAGGACATCGCACAGAAGGGGAATCTTCTCAACAGTGGAAGTAACGAGGAAGATTGGAAGAAACCGCGCACCTTCAAGAAGAAGCCCACGGGAATGGAGAAAGGGGGGTCGACTGTGGGGGCGCAGCCCGTCGATCAGCGTCCGGATCCAGACCCAACCAAGTTCACAAGATGGACACAACTGGTGGGGGCAACAGCAAGGTTACTGCAGATGAAGAAGACCCAAGAGAGAAGATACATTCCCCTCGAACACGACAAGATTAGGGAAGCCGAGAAGATTGTGTTAAGAAGAAGCCAAGAAGAGAGCTTCCAAGAAGAAGTACGCTGCGTCAGGGAAGGGAAGCCGTTGAAGAAGGAAAGCCGGCTTAAGGAACTGGACGTCGTCATGGAAGATGGACTACTACGACTCCGGGAAAGAATCGACGCAGCAGTACACACGCGGCAAGAGAAGGGACCTGTGTTGCTGGATAGCCAGCATCACATCACCGGGCTGCTCATCACGTACTACCATGAGAAGTTGGGTCATGGTAACCACGCAACGGTGATCAACGAGTTGAGGCGACGCTACTGGATCCTGGGACTACGGTCTGCGGTCAAGTCGACGGTTCATCGGTGTCAATGGTGCAGGGAGCGCCGTGGCACGCAAGAGTTCCAGCAGCTGGGGAGGTTCCCGCTGGAGACCTCACGAGGGGGAGAATCGTCACTCAAGCCAAGAAGCCGTCACCAACCTCAACAAAGAAGACGTCATCACCGCGGCAGAGAGAATGGGCATCAGGTGGGAACTTATACCACCTGGGGCCCCCAGCAGGGAGGGCACGTGGGATCGCCTCGTCTGGTCCCTAACAAGGACCCTGGCGGCAATCCTCCAGAGAAGGCATCCCAAGAAAGAAGTCCTGCACACTCTGCTGGTGGAAGCGGAGCACCTGGTGAACTCGAAACCTCTCATCGAAGCCGACGAAGACATGGAAGAAGGGGCCCTTACTCCCAATCATTTCCTCATTGGGAGATCCTGCGGCACAAGATTGGGGACATTCACCGACGAAGATCTCACCGGCCAGCGGACATGGAAGACGGCGCAGCGACTAGCCGACCACTTCTGGAGCAGATGGGTGAAAGAGTACCTTCCTACTCTGATCCCGAGAAGAGTCGACGCAAGAGCTGCCAAGAGAAACCTGCAGTGTGGGGATACGGTCCTCATAGTGGACGCCACGCTGCCGCGAGGAGTCTGGCCAAGGGGTGAGGTGGTCCGAACCTATCCTGGACCCGACGGGCGCACCAGAGTACTGGAGGTGCGCACGGCAGGGGGCGTCCTAAAACGTCCCAGCTCCAAGGTGGTGCTACTGGTTCCGGCGCAACGCGACGAGGAGCGAGCAGTCGTCGAGCCGAGCAGCGGGTCGGCGGACAGCGAGCCAGACTGCGGGGAGGCGGTCATCGCATCGGGCCAGCAGCACGGAGTCGCCGGGTCAGGAGTTGGTGCTACGCACGAGGGGGAGGATGTCGGCGACTCGTCTAATTAGTTAGATTAAGTTCCCTTATGTACGATAAGAATAAGATTGTATTATGAATAACCTTTTGCGAATTATGTTACGAATTTAGTTAAGAGAAATGTTTTTGAAGTGTTCATTACGATAGGATCACAATAGACGTAAGCTATGATTATAACACGATATGAAAGAGATGCAAGATGTAAATAGAGATAGAGAATAGGTTTAAGAAAATTGTATGGAAGTATTATGTAAATCATATGTTTGTTATAATTTTTGATAGTTCTAATTAAGTTGTATTGTTATAATTAGTGTAGATCGATAGGTTAAGCATTTCTCTACATTTTTATGTACAATAGATAAGGATAAGGTTTAGAACTTAGGATTTATTAAGGAAAATAAGTGTAAGATAGGACAAAATTGCTATGTTTTTACGATGTTTTTTATGAATAACTTTTTTGTCTCTTTAGATGTAAGAATAAGAATTGTATAACTTTGTAGATCTTTTTAAGACGAATCTATTGATGTATGACACATGAATGTAAGACTTTGGGAAACAATAAAGATTTAGCCGGACATGGGTCAGCCAAAGTGAAAATTAGATCGAAATGTTAGGCAATATGGGCTTAGAGACATACGGCTCTCTTTAAGGTAATACCGAAGGGCAGCGGACCAGGCGGGTTATTAGCTGCGAACATGGCCTCCAGAGAGAAGCACTCCCAAGAAGAAAAGAAGAAAAAGAAGAAAGAAGACTCTGAAGAAGAAAGAAGACTCAAGACACTGAAGATTGAAGACTGGAAACTCTGCAGGACGAAAGGACCTTCTGCAGCAGGAAGAAAGAAGATTCTCCGCGAAAGAAGAAGAATATTAGGGCTAGGCAAGGGGGATTAGGGCTAGGCTTTGGCTGGTCCACTACGGCTTAAACAAAACGTCTCCCCCCGCACCTACCCCCCGCACCCTCTACATCGACGTGGCAAGAGAACGGCGCAACTCCCCGACGCGAAGTACACACACGAGCGGGCTTCCGGCGCCGGACGAGCGAAAGTCCGTCCGTATCTACATCACGCCCGCCCCCCTCCGTCGCGGTAAGAGCCGTCGGTGAGGACTCGCTTTAGCCGACGGACGCGCCTGCGCACTCACGACAACGCACGTGGGGCGCACGGCACGCACGCCCCGCGATACGCACCTTATTTTCTAGTATTTCATCGTATTAACCCTTTGCCATATATTTGCCGTTGACATAGGTCCAATATTTAGAAAAATCCTTATTCATATCTACAGTGCAAAATTTGCACCTCCAAATTGCAAATGTTATTGCTCAAAATGCTACTGAGCTCGAAAACGATGAATCATTGTGTTAGTGCGTTGTTTTATTTGCATAACATATCGCTGTTTGTATTGAATTGGAACAACTCTTAAAACGTTAATTTTACAGGGGAATTCATCAACCCATTATTGCATATTGGGAATTCATATACCCATTTTTTTTAAATTGCACAGAATGTTTTGAGAGTGGTCGGTGAAAACTTTGTGTAAAATAGACCACCAATCTGTGCTAGATTAGGTGATAATTTATTAGGTCAACACATTACTGTCCCACTGCTGGACACGGGTCTTCTCTCAGAAAGAGAGTTTAGGCCATAGTCCACCGCGCTGGCCAAGTGCGAATTGTCCACAGGAGAGCAAAGTAAAAATTGAACTGTTTTTTTGTTTTGTCTTTTTAACGAATGGAGTTAAAATGATAGGAATATATTAAGGCTATTATTATCCACGGTTTAGCTCTAACCGTCTTTAAGCTATTCTACTAGTGCTTTTTGAATAAAACTGTATCTTTAACTTATACGACTAACTTTGACGACCCGCGTGGCCGAGCGGTTACCATACCGTGCTGACGCGCAGTGGGTCCCGGGTTCGATTCCCGGCCAGACAGGTGTCTGAATGATGAGTTTAGATTCTTGCTCTGGGTCTGGGTGTTTGTGTATTCGTCTTTGTGTGTGTCCATGGCACCCACGACACAGGAGAAAATCCTACTGTGGGGCTATGAGTGTAGAAAGCGTTTTTTTTTTTTATAATTCCTATACAATTTTCAACATGTCTTTTGATTGATGTTATACAAATATTCCGTTCAATTTTGCTTTAATCACGATCAATTCGGAACTAATCTTACCTTCTAAAGGTATTCTTTATTAAGTAATCGTTATTCTTGTGTCCAATTTTTTAAATTATCCTTAGTTTTTGATATAGCGTGAATGAGTTCCTACGTTTCTGTAGAAGTGTGTTGCCGGACCATATAAGGCAAATATCTTGGACCTCAGGAGTAGTAACTGTGATTGACTTCAGATAGAGCCCTTGTTCTGCACATATAAAGTGGGTTATATATCGTCGCTTAAGTTCTAACACCGCGGATCTCAAAATTATCAACTTTTCAGGAGAGCAAATAAACTGTCTCAAAAAGTTATTTTTAATTCTACAACTACCAAATAATATACTGCGTTTAAATTATTAATATACACATATTAAAATAATATTTTTTATGAAAATGTTACATATTCCTATATTATTTTGAGATACCATTATTTCATTAACTCAAAATGGGCAGTTTCTGAGTTACGTGGTGTTAGAACTTGAGCGACCATATGTCTATGGGTTCTCTTTTACTGAACTGTAAGGCAACATACTGGAGCTAACTTTCATTACCATGTAAAAAATCATGATTGTAATTATATAAAAAAAATGGATATAAATAAGAAAAAAGACAAACCCGCTGAGTTTCTTGCCGGATCTTCTCAGTTGAGGTCGTTTTCCGATCCGGTGGTAGTGTAAGAAAAAAAATGAAACTGACAATTTGTAAGTGCCCCCGTAGGCCTATACAAAATAAAGACATTTCATTTCATTTCATTTCATTTCATTATGGACGGCAGTGACCACTTACCATCAGGTGGAATGCATGCCTCTTTACTACTTAAAATTTAAAAAAAACTTAAGCTGCAGTTCCCACACATAAATTATTACACGAGAAATATAAAACAGATCAATTGCTATACTAATAGAAATTCCTAAGGCTGTTGTGATAAGCGAACGCGGCCATTTTGTCCATTGATGACGTAATTCCGGACGCAGATCCGCATATCCGCTCAAACTGGTACTAGGCCACGGTTTCCGATTACACTAACCTGTATCGTATATATGTAGAATTGATTAAAACCATTATTTTGTTTATAATATTGTTGTAGCTTCGTTGTACGGCAGTAGAACGAGCTCAGATCATTGCAACGCCTTAACTAGGTACTAAACTAACTTTGTCAACCAATTCGCACTTGGCCAGCGCGGTGGACTATGGCCTAAAACTCTCTCAGTCTGAAAGAAGACCCGTGCCTAGCAGTGGGTTGTGCCCCAACTAGATACTAAAACCAGAACCATAAAATTTAGACAATAGGTATTTGATACTTAAGGATTTTTTGATATTCTTCCCCTGAGGGGCTGAATTTTAGCGTGGGAATAGCCTGCGCGTACGAAGTCGCTGGTAAAAGCTAGAACTATGTCAACTGGATAATCCTTTGCCAGATGCTAACACCAGTGTTAGAGCAGTGATAGCCTTGTCCTCTCAATCGGGTGGTTCGAGGTTCAAACCCAGGCACGCACCACTGATTTACGTGCGTATTATTAATTAATTATCACTGCTTTTCACTGAAGGAAAACATCGCGAGGAAACCTACACACACGAGTTCGTTAAAAAAAGTTATCGGAAGTTTGTGAAGTCCACCAATGCGCACTTGGCCAACGCGGTGGACTATGGCCTATAATTCTCTCATTCCGAGAAAATACCCGTGCCCAGTGGGGCACCAATTAGTTGACGACGACGACGGTACTTTTAAGTTTGTTTGCATAATAAAACTATCGTTGCAGTGGGCCTGGTGTCCCGTGGCACAGGTTTATAACCTTTAATAGGGGCCAGCCTCCACAAATACTGTAGTTATATAATGTACTTAAGTATTGTAACAGTTTATCTATTTGTGGTGGAAATAAACGATTATATTATTATTATTATTCCAACTTAGCCCTAAGGGGTAGAAACTTAAACTTACTTAAGTTTGGTCACATATTATCTGGAATTAATTACAAATGTCTATGGGATTTAGTGGCCACTTACTTAGACTGTATGCTTGTTTGCATATTTTTTTATCATCACATAAAGTCAAAATCCTTACTAATAAATACAAAAGTTAACTAGTACATCATATATCAATATTTTGAAGAACAAATCAAACTTTAAACACAAAAGATAGGTTCGATTTTCCTTAAAATAACACAACAAGTCTCCTGCAGACTCTATAATAAACTCAAATCTAACGCAATTGACTCCTATATTACCATACAATGGATTATAACCCTTAGTTACAAAGTAATAAAGGGCACATTTGTAAAGTGGGCTATCATTGAATGTTTCCAACATTAGGTCAACGGTTGGTTGAAGTAGTTCGATGGCCAGATTAGCTTGACCTCTCCTAACTATATACAAATAGTTGTGTGTGTGTTGAAGATATTTCAAGGATTGAAACAAACTAGTCACCCGTCGCAACGGTCGAAATTCGTACCGTACGTAACGGACCGTAATTTAAATTAAAAAACGAAACTTTATATTGTTCAAAGTAGCACCAATATTTCTCTAATTTAAATAAATTGTAATAATTTTCAAATTATTTTGAACGCACCCGTTAAAGGTAAAAAGAGGTTTATTAATTAAGCTGCATTTAAAAGCAATAGCATGCATTTTGTCAAAAACATCTGACATTTTTGACGTTTTGTGTTTTCATAGTAAGACATTGAATGTTCTATTTCGTTTATTATGTATGTGCTTGTGTTTTAGTTGATTTTATGTATGTTTTTATGCATTATTTGAAAAAAACTCTACTTCAATTATAACCGTGCACAATTTCATACTCCTTCGTCCGCGGCAAGTATCTTAATAACGAATCACAAATTTTGGCTTCACATATTAATATATAGATATACGCTACTACGCTATCAATTTTATGAAATTCTTATACTCTTTGAAATTACTGCATTTATAGCGTAGTGAATAGAAATTCGACCTTTCTTCAGGGGTCGCAGGGTGAGGTCCGAGGTTCAAATGCCAAACCTCGGATTTTTAATATGCCACTACTGCCAATATAGCAGTGATAGCCTAGAGTGTATAGAAACTCAACCTCTATTTGGGGGAGGTTCGAATCCCAAATCCCAGACCTTTGATGTTACAAAATTACTTAGGCTTTGCGTCCTGGTTGAATTAAGCGCCATGTATTTAGTTAGTAGTTAGTTAGCCAATTTAGTTCGGCAAGAAACAAATTTAAATAGTCTTTGACGCCTGTGTTTGCCATTTAAGAGCCAAAAACAAATTTTGTCGCTCTCTCCAGAAAATGTAATATAGAAAGAAAAACAAATTTCGGTGTCCTAATAATATGTTCCACGGAGTAAAATCTGTATTCCTAGTAGAAACGGGTAAAGAAAGAAAGAAAGAAGAAGAAAGAAAAGAAAGGAAGAAATAGTTTATTCATATTATTAGCCCACCCTGTTAAAGACACAGTAATAATATAATACTCATTATATTATTATATATAGCATTATATATAATAATATAATGCTAGGACATATTATCTATCTATACTATAATAAATCTGTAAGAGGTCGCTGTCTGTACATGGAATAAATTTAGGTGAAAACCATTTCTAGAGGTCTTTAATACGATATAGAACCCAAAACGATGGTTTTTAGAAATCTTTTCTGTTTGTCTGTTTGTCTGTTTGTCTGTGTGTTTGAAAACGCTAATCTCAGAAACGGCTTATCCAATTTGAATATAATTTTCACCGATGTATTGTGGGAAACTTCACTTAACATTTAGTGTTTATTTTATGTAAATCTGTTTATAAATAAAAAAGTTATATCAATTTAAAACTACGCAGTATTTATTCTGTGTTCGATAAGTGTTAATAAGTTAAGTAACTGCATAGTTGAATTGGTTGAAACTAAACATGTTATGGTCTGTAAAATGTATTCCTTTGTTATGTATTTTTTATTGGGTAGGTGTGTACCTATGTTATTTGATACTATAAAAATCTATATCTCTATATCTATATATACTTATATAAAAACGAAAGGATGCTCACTCACTTATCTATTGAATAAAAATCGTAGAGCCTAAACTGCTAAAGATACGAATATGATTTTTACTAGGTGTACCTTTTATAACGTAGACGTCAGTTAAGAATGAATTTTCTGACCCCCCCCCCCCCCTCCAATTTAACCCAAATAGGAGATGTAAGTTTGTATGAAAGTCAGTCAATTTTGAGGCTACCTCAATAAAATTTAGTATTTCGCTTTAATTTTTATGTTAAAACATAGTTTTAAACCGACTTCCAAAAAGGAGGAGGTTATCAATTCGTCTGTATTTTTTTTTAAATTTTATATTTGTTACTCGATTTCTCCGCACGGGGTGAACGGATTCGGATGATTTTTTTTTCATTTGAAAGGTAATGCGTGTCATGGGGTCTCATTTATTTTTAGTTCACTTTTGACAGCGGCATCCATAAGAAAAGCGCATAAGTCTGATATTTGCATTAACGATATTCGCGATAAATAAATGAACAACTCAATTTCCCGCCAACCGATTTTGATGATTTTTCTCTTATTTGAAAGAATGTACTTCAAGGGTACTCTGATGAGTTTGATACGGTTCTGATCATAGGATCCATTTCTTTGAAGCAAATTAACGAAATTAGCGATGCTTGGCCAAACCTAAGCTGTAGGAGTCCAATTGGGTTGAATGTAGAATGAAATTACTAAGTAGATATTTCCTAAAAAATTGACCTTCAACTCTACAATCCTGATGATGCAGGGGTACTGCTAGCCTGAACCGTAGAAGTAAGTCAATTTGTTTTTATGGATATATAATAAAATTGTTAAACAAATTCATGGGACAAAAATTTGATCTTCAACTCTTCAACCCTGATGATGTAAGGGTATTTCAAGACTAAACCGTAAGAGTTGGCTATTTGGTACTTACGGTTATGTAATACAAATACCAAGCAAAGATACACGGTAAAAATGTTGACCTTCAATTCCTCAACCCTGATGATGCAGGGTTACTTCAAGCCTAAGCCATAGGAGATGGCCATTTGGCGCTTTCAGGTATTTAATATAATTATTAAGCAAAGGCACATGATGAAAATTTTGACCTTTAACTCCTCAACCCTGATGATGCAGGGGTACTTCAAGCCTAAGCCATAGAAGTTAGCTATTTAGTGCTTTCGGGTATGTAATATAATTACTAAGCAAAGACACAAGATGAAAATTTCGATCTTCAACTCCTCAAGCCTGATGATGCAGGGTACTGCAAGCCTAAGCCATAGGAGTTGGCCATTTAATGCTTTCGGGTATGTAATATAATTACTAAGCAAAGACATATTGCAGGGTACTGCAAGCCCAAGCTATAGAAGTTGGCTCGCAAGTGCTTACGTATCTTTACTAATATATAAAGCTGAAGAGTTTGTTAGTTTGAACGCGCTAATCTCAGGAACTACTGGTTCGAATTTAAAAATTCTTTTTGTATTGAATAGACCATTTATCGAAGAAGGCTTTAGGCTATATAACATCACGCTGCAACAATTAGGAGCGAAGAAATAATGAAAAATGTGAAAAAAACGGGGAAAATTATTCATCCTTGAGGGCTTCCGTTGCGTGCGCTGCGAAAACGGTACAATATATCAAAAATATATGTATGAAAGAATTATTTCTCTTGAAATGATCTAAAAAATGTCCGCGACAGTATATGTCTATCTTTTAAGATTAACTCACTAGAACCGTTTTCATGGTAATCAAATTCGGTCGAAATTAGTTAAGAGTTGTATCAACGTAATAATATTAATCTTTGTCCAAATAAATGTGTTGTTGATTAAGAGTATTTAATTGTGAACAAAATTGTCTTTCACATCACTTAATTTCAATGAACATCTTAGAAGATATGACAATTTTAAAATAACACCGATATAAAATTCATCCGCACCGCATGATGTGCAAAACATGACGCTGCAAGGAGGAGTGGTGCTTGCTTTGCGTTGCTTGCGAGGGACGCGGAATGAGGGGTGAAAATAAAACTAAAAATATAATTTATCTATACTATAATAAATCTGTAAGAGGTCGCTGTCTGTACATGGAATAAATTTAGGTGAAAACCATTTCTAGAGGTCTTTAATACGATATAGAACCCAAAACGATGGTTTTTAGAAATCTTTTCTGTTTGTCTGTTTGTCTGTTTGTCTGTTTGTCTGTGTGTTTGAAAACGCTAATCTCAGAAACGGCTTATCCAATTTGAATATAATTTTCACCGATGTATTGTGGGAAACTTCACTTAACATTTAGTGTTTATTTTATGTAAATCTGTTTATAAATAAAAAAGTTATATCAATTTAAAACTACGCAGTATTTATTCTGTGTTCGATAAGTGTTAATAAGTTAAGTAACTGCATAGTTGAATTGGTTGAAACTAAACATGTTATGGTCTGTAAAATGTATTCCTTTGTTATGTATTTTTTATTGGGTAGGTGTGTACCTATGTTATTTGATACTATAAAAATCTATATCTCTATATCTATATATACTTATATAAAAACGAAAGGATGCTCACTCACTTATCTATTGAATAAAAATCGTAGAGCCTAAACTGCTAAAGATACGAATATGATTTTTACTAGGTGTACCTTTTATAACGTAGACGTCAGTTAAGAATGAATTTTCTGACCCCCCCCCCCTCCAATTTAACCCAAATAGGAGATGTAAGTTTGTATGAAAGTCAGTCAATTTTGAGGCTACCTCAATAAAATTTAGTATTTCGCTTTAATTTTTATGTTAAAACATAGTTTTAAACCGACTTCCAAAAAGGAGGAGGTTATCAATTCGTCTGTATTTTTTTTTAAATTTTATATTTGTTACTCGATTTCTCCGCACGGGGTGAACGGATTCGGATGATTTTTTTTTCATTTGAAAGGTAATGCGTGTCATGGGGTCTCATTTATTTTTAGTTCACTTTTGACAGCGGCATCCATAAGAAAAGCGCATAAGTCTGATATTTGCATTAACGATATTCGCGATAAATAAATGAACAACTCAATTTCCCGCCAACCGATTTTGATGATTTTTCTCTTATTTGAAAGAATGTACTTCAAGGGTACTCTGATGAGTTTGATACGGTTCTGATCATAGGATCCATTTCTTTGAAGCAAATTAACGAAATTAGCGATGCTTGGCCAAACCTAAGCTGTAGGAGTCCAATTGGGTTGAATGTAGAATGAAATTACTAAGTAGATATTTCCTAAAAAATTGACCTTCAACTCTACAATCCTGATGATGCAGGGGTACTGCTAGCCTGAACCGTAGAAGTAAGTCAATTTGTTTTTATGGATATATAATAAAATTGTTAAACAAATTCATGGGACAAAAATTTGATCTTCAACTCTTCAACCCTGATGATGTAAGGGTATTTCAAGACTAAACCGTAAGAGTTGGCTATTTGGTACTTACGGTTATGTAATACAAATACCAAGCAAAGATACACGGTAAAAATGTTGACCTTCAATTCCTCAACCCTGATGATGCAGGGTTACTTCAAGCCTAAGCCATAGGAGATGGCCATTTGGCGCTTTCAGGTATTTAATATAATTATTAAGCAAAGGCACATGATGAAAATTTTGACCTTTAACTCCTCAACCCTGATGATGCAGGGGTACTTCAAGCCTAAGCCATAGAAGTTAGCTATTTAGTGCTTTCGGGTATGTAATATAATTACTAAGCAAAGACACAAGATGAAAATTTCGATCTTCAACTCCTCAAGCCTGATGATGCAGGGTACTGCAAGCCTAAGCCATAGGAGTTGGCCATTTAATGCTTTCGGGTATGTAATATAATTACTAAGCAAAGACATATTGCAGGGTACTGCAAGCCCAAGCTATAGAAGTTGGCTCGCAAGTGCTTACGTATCTTTACTAATATATAAAGCTGAAGAGTTTGTTAGTTTGAACGCGCTAATCTCAGGAACTACTGGTTCGAATTTAAAAATTCTTTTTGTATTGAATAGACCATTTATCGAAGAAGGCTTTAGGCTATATAACATCACGCTGCAACAATTAGGAGCGAAGAAATAATGAAAAATGTGAAAAAAACGGGGAAAATTATTCATCCTTGAGGGCTTCCGTTGCGTGCGCTGCGAAAACGGTACAATATATCAAAAATATATGTATGAAAGAATTATTTCTCTTGAAATGATCTAAAAAATGTCCGCGACAGTATATGTCTATCTTTTAAGATTAACTCACTAGAACCGTTTTCATGGTAATCAAATTCGGTCGAAATTAGTTAAGAGTTGTATCAACGTAATAATATTAATCTTTGTCCAAATAAATGTGTTGTTGATTAAGAGTATTTAATTGTGAACAAAATTGTCTTTCACATCACTTAATTTCAATGAACATCTTAGAAGATATGACAATTTTAAAATAACACCGATATAAAATTCATCCGCACCGCATGATGTGCAAAACATGACGCTGCAAGGAGGAGTGGTGCTTGCTTTGCGTTGCTTGCGAGGGACGCGGAATGAGGGGTGAAAATAAAACTAAAAATATAATTTACGCAGAAGTACTCTAAATAATTATGTTCTTTTCAAAACTAAATTGTCTAAAATAATAATAGAAAATGAAACGGACAAAGTCGTGGGTAACAGCTATAATTTATAAAGCTGAGGAGGTTGTTTGCAAAAATAAATTATGCCCAAAATAACTATTCCACGCGGACGAAGTCGCGGGCACAGCTAGTTTCTTTATAAACTTGCAAATGGTCTGCTTGACGCCCCGGAACTTCTGTCACTGCTTAATTTTGCTACTCCATTTAAATTACCCAGAGCATCCCGGTTTAGTATTTTTGAAGACAAACAATCTTATTCTAATCTTGGTCTTAATGCTCCTCTTAACCGAATTATTCGCGAATTCCGGGTAGTCACAAAACAAGTGAATATTGACATTTTTAATGATAGTATTTACAAGTTTAAATATGTTATTAATAAATTCATATATCAAAAAATATGTTGACATATAAAATCTGTTTAATTTAAATTAAATTAAATTTAATTTAATTTTAATTTTATTCAAGAAAAAATGTTTCTTTTCTTTTCTTTATTACTATTGTTATTATCATTTGACTTACTTGTTACTCGCTCCTTTTTGCAAGCAGTCTTCGCCTATAAATGTGTTGCACTTAGCTTTTCCGTATTGTATAATTGTATTATTTTTATATTTTATTTGGTGTAAACTATGTAGGTGATCAAAATAAATAAATAAATAAATATACTAAAAAGCAACATTGGATACGTGAGTGGTATACATCACGAAACGGGTACTTTCTCAGCATTATGCTAGTTGATTGTATTGTTGTTAGAAGTATTATTGCCAAAATTAAAAAAAAAAAACAAGATTCATCGATAAATCTTCGCTTCCTTTAAACATTTTTTTTTTCTAAAAAGATATATATCGAAGGATAAACATTATATTCGCATAACTTTTTATAAAATCTTCAAAACCACTTTAAAATACACCTTTGTTACTTAAATCGGATAAAAAAACAACGCGTCAATCAACACTTCATAAACTATATATACTACTAACTATAATATATATACTACTATATATACTATATATACTACTAACTATAATATAACTATAAACTATAATAATGATGACAAAAAAAAAGTTTTAATCAAAACTATTCATAGATAGAGTCGGGCGAAACTACTAGTTCGCATGTAGATATAATTATGCTTTGTTTGTTTGTCTGTCACGCGATGCTGAGGTATTTTCGCACGGTATTTCGCAATGCTCGTAGAGCCGAGCCTTCGTATCATAATTCGGTATAATGAAAATATTATGTCTTTTTTATGAATGATGTAGTAAATGAACATGCAGTCCACCTGATGGTAAGTGGTCGCTGCCTCCCATTGACAAATGCGTGGAATTTCAAATAGAACATGGGTTCTATTTAAAGTCAATTTGAGATGCGTTGCTATTACCACCAAGTAGGGCGTCTTTGTCATAGTGAACTGACCACACCCTTCCACCGTAACGCAGTAAAAATTACGGTACTAAAAGGTAATCATCTTTTAGTACCGTAACTACACGTGTGGTGTTACATCATTAGTGGAATCACATGTCGCACCTTTACTCATAAAAAAAAAATATTGATTTGCGACTTTCTCACCTAGTTCGTTCGCTTTATGGTATAAGCTCGCGAAGCATAAATTTTGAGTTATTTCTTTTTATGAATAAAATGTTTTATATCTCGCTGCCGCCCATAGACAGCTGTAAGCAACTTCATACAGAACAGGAGTTTAATCTGTCGTCAATCGCAGATGCTTTGATACTCCCGAGGCCTTCGCCTCATATAAAAGTTGAAGGCCTACCAAAAGGTATATTGCTACCCTGAAGTCTAAGTTGGATTTTTTTTCGGACTGAAGTAGCAAAAGAGCAATCGGCCGCCTGATGGTAAGTGGTCAATGCTGCTCATGGACATCTGTAATTAACTTCTTACAGAACATGGGTTCTATCTGAAGTCAATCCCAGATGCACTGCCGTTCTCGAGGGCTATGATGGTCACTTCATAACAAAGTGTGCCGGCAACCACACCCTTCTATCGAAACATAAGAACTGCTTCACGCTAGAAATAGAGGAATGCCTCGTTCAAGTTTCCATGCAAGTGCCTTCAAACCAGAACACATTAGCTCACACTTTTGCTATAAGGCACAAATAGGTATGACCTTGAAGCCTTCGAAGTCGGATTTCGAACTACAGAGATTTCTACTACTTATAGTGGTAACTAATTTACCGACATAGTTACCGTGCACATTCCTTTGTTTTAAATTGAGCAAGTTATTCTTTATTTTAATCTCTTTACTTTGACCATTCTTGAAAATCGTATACCTTTAATCGAATACTACGGGAAGCTATCGGATAGTGCGAAAAATACTATATCCGGAAAGAGATTTTAAACTGGAATAATGTTTAAATAATGCCATATCCATAACATACGTAGTTGAAATTACACACATATTAATTTTTCATCTAAAGCAAGTTTTAAAATATCCATCGTCTTTAATAAAACGAAAAAAAACATGATCTTTCCAAAAACAATTGACATTTAACACACTTCCGTCTAATAATACTAATAGGTCTTAATAAACTGGACGCATAGTTGTACCGGGCGTAGGAAAACGACCTTTACAGTAGGACCATGCTTTATGCTCAACCAGTTGTTAGCCGCATAGCGAAATAGAAATAAGGACGCGTCCGATCATAAACGGACGCTAGATCGCAATCTCTTACCAAAAGAAATTAAAATTATCATCGACAATTAACACTGTCGTAAAACAATTGTTGGTAAATGGTTGAAAATCAGTGTGCAACATTTATGATAAGCTCACAAACTTAACTATCAAGTTACTTCATTCGTGTTAACGGACTGCAAGGAATGTCCGAAAATTGCATTAGTCCTATGTAAAATATAAAAATGTTTCGTATGTAAATGGGATGCATCGTTTAGTGTGATTTATAAAGGATTCTGAAAGGAAATACATTCATGTTATTATTATTTCGTTTATTTACACATCGTCGCCTATGACTGTACTAATATTTTATTTAAATTATATTCGAAAAAGATGGGTTGGGTGTCTAAAGGAGCTATCATGGATTACCATCCATGCGCGATGCCGTGGGCAAGACCGTGCGCGGCGTACGCTACGGGAGCGTGGACCACGGGGGCGGGGTGGGTCTGGGAGAGGGACTGGGTGGACACCGAGGTGCTGCCGGCGACCACGGCGGGGGCGGCGTAAGCGGCGGGGGCAGCTACCACAGCGGGAGCGGACCACGCAGCATGACCGGCGACCACGGGGGCGGCGTAGGCAGCGTGAGCGGCGACCACGGGAGCGGCGTAGGCGGCGGCGGCGACCACGGGAGCGACGTGGCCAGCGAGCTGCTTAGCGAGCACGGGGGCGGCAGCGGCGGCGGCGCCGTCCAACTGAGCTTCAGCGGTCTTCACGGCATCTACGGCTTGCCAAGAATGGTCCTCGGCGGCGTTGATGGCCTGTCCCTGCAGTTCGGAGGCTTGGTCGATGGCGGCGCGGGCGTGGTCGGAGGCTTCGACGTGAGCGTCGATGGCGGCACCTTGGATGTCACCAGAAGAGATGGTGGGCACGGCGGGGGCGATAGCGTGGGCAACCGCGACTGGGGCGGCGTGGGCTACTGCCAGGGGAGCAGCGTGGGCCACCGCCAGGGGAGCGGCGTAACCCGCATGGCCGATGAGGCCAGCGGCGTAGGGGCCAGCCAGCAGCGCGCCGGAGGGCGCGGCTGCGGCGCAGGCGAGGAAAGCGGCGGCGACAATCTGCGAACACAAAATCCACGTTAAAATCGTACTACACTCCGTACGGTGACATCACTTCACATATCACTGTTCACGTAACACAAACGTAAGAGTCGAAGGTGCAACTAACCAGAACTCTCATCGTGCACTTCTGTAACAGACTGCTCGAAGGCTACTGAATGATCTCGTTACATCGCCGCGTGCTTTTATACTGTCACTTAGCGTAATTTTAAATTAATTCACTTGAAAAAGTAACTGGTTTTCTCCCAAGGGCAGGAAGGAAGCGCGTCGATAGTTGACATATACATGGTCAAAAATTGGACTACACATAATATACTACACGTAACAAGCGTTTTGTAAACTCGTTATGGTAACCTTTACGGTTTAAATATTATAGCTACATAACAGGTTTCATTTAACTGTATACTTATCGACGGATTAAAACATAAACGGCGTAATTAGACAAGAAGCAAATTGTTTACTAGAGCTTATGGATTCAGGCTTCAATATAAATTCTCTCACTCGTCAAAGAATGATTGTCCCACTTCTGGTTATGGGTCTGCTCCCAGAATGAGAGAGTTTAGGCCATAGTCCACCGCGCTTGCCAAGTGCGAATTGGTGGACTCGTATGTGTGTTTGTAAGTCTTTGACGCGAAAATTAGCGGTCAGATATTACTGATATTTGGCACAGAGATAAATTATGAGTATTATGACCTAGGATAACACATAGAAAATACATTACGTGATGAATGCGACGAAAATCGGCGAAGCTGCAGGAATAATATAATAAAAGGAACAAAGAAAAAATGTAGTATGGACAATAAATATCTCTCGTCATTTCATTATTTTCCCACTGTTGGGCACGGGTCTTCTCTGAAGCAGTAGTTTGGTTATAATTCTTTATTTTAATTGCGTCTATCGTAAATACTTACAGGAAATGCCACGACTATTTCGTTTAATTTTCATTTGGAATGTTTGTTTCATTATTGGCTAAGTTTTAGTGGTTTCGGTAGGTATTTTTGTTTATATATCTCCACAACCCATTATAGTCCCATGTCAGATGTAATTGATTTATCCTTAGTTTGAGGTGCGACTAAGTTTGATTGCGATTAGTGCCTTAGTAAGCGCAAGGCAGCTTGTTCTCGTCAACTCACTATTGTTTCTCTGCTGGGCACGAGTCTTCTCCCAGAATGAGAGAGTTTTAGGCCATAGTCCACCGCGCTGGCCAAATGCGAATTGGTGGACTTCACGCACCACCGAGAACTTTTTTTTTAAGAAGTCTCGGATGTGTAGGCTTCACGACGTTTTCCTTCACCAAAAAGCAGTGATAATTAATTTCTAATACGCACATATTTTCATTTATTTTCGAAAAATCAGTGGTGCGTGCCTGGGTTTGAACCTCGGACCGCCCGATCGAAGGATAAGTTTCAACCATTGGGCTATCCATGCTCTATTACACAAATAGACAAGAATGAACAATAAATATTATCAATCATTTAAATTAAATTCGGTAGATTTGGTTTGATGCTACTTCAAACACACATATTTTTAATTTATTTGCAAATATAGTGCGATGACGCGAAACATTATGTTTAGATTATTAACACATTTCGTAATTTAATATATTTTTAACCGACTTCCAAAAAGGAGGAGGTTATCAATTCGTCTGTATTTTTTTTTTTTTTTTTTATATTTGTTACCTCATTTCTCCGGACTGGGTGAACCGATTTAGATGATTTTTTTTTTATTTGAAAGGTAGTGCGTGTCATAGGGTCCCATTTTTTTTTAGTATTTTTTTGACTAGGGCATCCATAAGAAAAACGCATAAGACTTAAATTTGCATTTTCAATGTACGCGATAAATGTATGAATAACTCAATATCCCGCCAACCGATTTTGATGATTCTTTTTTTATTAGAAAGGATGTACTCCAGGGGTAGTCTGATAAGAGTTTGATAAGGTTCTAATCATAGGATCTTCAACTTTTTGGAGCAAAATAATAAAATTAGTGATAGTCGGCCGAACCTTAGCTGGAGAAGTCCAATTGAGTAAAATATAGAATAAAATTACTATGTAGGTATTTACTATGAAAAATTTGACCTTCAACTCTTCAATCCTGATGATGCAGGGGTACTGCTAGCCTGAACTATAAAAGTTGGTCGTTTGATGTTTGCGAATATATAATGAAATTGTTAAGCAAATTCATGGGACAAAAATTTGACCTTCAACTCCTCAACCCTGATGATGCAGGGGTACTTAAAGCCAAAACCATAGGAATAAGCCATTTGGTGCTTACGTATATGTTATAAGATTACTGAGCAAAAACATAAGATGAAAAATTTGACCTTCAACTCCTCAACCCTGATGATGGAGGGGTACTTCAATCCTAAACCATAGAAGTTGGCAATTTGGTGCTTACGGTTATGTAAAGAAAATACTAAGCAAAAATATAAAATCAAAAATTTGACCTTCAACTCCTCAACCCTGATGATGAAGGGGTACTTCAATCCTAAACCAAAGGAGTTGGCAATTTGGTGCTTACGGTTATGTAAAAATAATACTAAGCAGAGGCACAAAATTAAAATTTTGACCTTCAACTCCTCGACCCTGATGATGAAGGGGTACTTCAATTCTAAACCATAGGAGTTGGCAATTTGGTGCTTACGGGTATGTAAAAATAATACCAAACAGAGGCACAAAATTAAAATTTTGACCTTCAACTCCTAAACCCTGATGATGCAGGGTACTGCAAGCCTGAGCCATAGAAGTTAGCCACCTGGTACTAACGTATATGTTATAAGATTACTAAGCAACAATATAAGATGAAAAATTTGACCTTCAACTCCTCAACCCTGATGATGGAGGGGTACTTCCAGAGGGGGCGCCCTGTTTGTATGAATTGTAAAAGTGTTTTATGTTTAATTTTTGTGAATATGTAGATGCACAAAGCAAACTTAGAGGCTTTATTTAAATACAAACATAAAAATATAGTCACTAAAAAGTGTAAAATAAAAACTTTTTAACAAAAAATATCTACCGACTTCCATGTCACAAAAAAGTAAAAAATAATTTAAATATATTTTGGTCTAGAACATACTCAGTACTTAGTACATAGTTCTGAAGTCGGTGCTCATATAGGACGTAGTTACCGTCGTCCAGCGAAATATGTCGAGCACCGACTTCAGGACTATGTACTAAGTACTGAGTATGTTCTGGACCAAAATATATTTAAATTATTTTTTACTTTTTTGTGACATGGAAGTCGGTAGATATTTTTTGTTAAAAAGTTTTTATCATATATGGATCTCAATTTTATCATGTTTCCCAATAGGAATAACGTTAGGGGTCTTAATAAACTGGACGCTCATGTACAACGGTAATGCAATCGTATTATCCTTATAAAAGTACTATTTATCCAGATGCCTATTGCAATAGAAATAAAGGTTTGTTCAAATGAAAACGGATGATGATGGATGATTTTTTCATGTATATTTTCTGGCTCAAAATAAACTAAAAATTACATTATTAAAAAGTTCCACTTTCCACCTCCCAACTCAATTATCGGACCTTCGCTCGCCACAAATGTAAGTTTAATGAAGTTTATTTGAACAGTTCGTGTGCACCAACGCCTCTCTTATTTCTACCTTATGACGTCCGAACTTAGCGGCATATTTTTTTTATAAGATTGAAGTAGCAAACGAGCATGCATTCCACCTAATGGTAAGTGGACACTGCCGCCCATGGACTCCTGTGAGCAACTTCATATAGAACATAAAGTTCTATCTAAAGTGAATTACAGATGCGTTGCTACTAAGGAGAACTATATAAAAGTTTGCCGGGCAACCACACCCTTCCATCGAAACGCAAGAACTGATTCACGCTAGAAATAGGTACGGCGGTGGTACTTCCCCGAGCGAACTACACTACTACAAATTATTATTATTGTTGGCGTACTTATAAATTATTGTGGGTTTTGGGATGTGCATACACCAAAGTTCTGGAAGGAATAATTGTTCTTTAGGGAGTAAGGGGTCACTACCATATGCACATATGTGATGAACCCGAGATAATATCAGAGTATATCCTGAGGTTGGTAACAGATGCTTTACTATCTCTGAAGACTAAGTTGGAAAGCCACGGATATGTATGTCTCCCTTGCTACGCCCTGTCAACCAGATAATAGCAACTCTTAACAATCCTGTTAAGCAGAAATAAGTGTGGCGGTCGTACTTCGGACCTGAATCAAAAAGGTTTCAATCACCTTCGAATCTTCTATAATTCTTTTCAAGGGCGACTCTAGCTCGTGTAGCGCCCGTGTGCAATAAAACCCTGGCTAACTATTAACTTTGCCGTCGTAACAAGAAAGTTTTTCATATTCCAACAAGCTATTTTATAATTAGGTATAGCTTACAATTGTCCCTGTAGTACCGGGACCAGAATAGGGCTACGGTATCCGCTGCCTGTCGTAAGAGGCGACTAAAAGAGGCTTCTGGGGTTGCGGGTGGCTAGAGTGGGAGGTTAAACCATCCAGACAAGCGACCCTGGGTAGGACGATGGCTTTTGTAATCGCATGCCGTCATAAACACCAGGAGATACGGTGACCTCAATGCTCACTGGGGAAGAGCCCGAAAGGGGGCATCGCGCTCGGAGGACTCTGGTTGAGGGCCGTTAGAGATCCTGGAGTTCTCCTCGCAGCACTGACGACAACTGATACGGCGGCCCCCGTGTGCATTGCACACTCTGCACTATAGGTTAAGCCGCCCATTGTTCTTCTATATATTTATTAGTATAAAAAGTTAACACTTACTTTGACACCAAATAATTGTGTTGTTATTCGAATCACGCACATTTGGGAAATCTGCAATCGATACATTGAGAAGTAGATTTGAATATGCCTCCTAAATTTGTGTACGTTTTTAGTTATAGGAGTGCTAATAGTTGAAGGACCCTCTCAATTGAGGGTCCAGGATTCGAATCCTAAACACCTATCACTGATTTGACCGCCCGCGTGGCGGAGCGGATATAGACATCTTCACATAGTAAGCAACTTCACATAGAACATACATAGGTTCTATCTGAAATCAATCACAGATGCGTTGCTACTCCGAGGACTAGGATGGTCGCCTCATATAAAAATGTGCCAGCAGCCACACCCTTCCATCGAAACGCAAAGAAATGCTTCATTTTAGAATTAGGTGTGGCGGTGGTACCTCCCGGTTGAACTACACTGGTTCTACCACATTTAATGATACAAAAACAATGTGTGAAGATTTTCATATATGACACCCTCGGAAAGGGTCGAAATTATTTTTTCACAATCACTCAAAATGTAGAAATTAGACATACTTAAATTAAAATTAATAATAATAATAAATAAATTAAAAAGCACTGTTTATCTAAAATTAAACATGAAACTTTTTTGTATTATGAAGATCTGAAAATAATGAAATGAAATGTCTTTATTTTGCATAGGGCTATGGAGGCACTTACTTAATTGTCAGTTACATATGTATTTTTTTTACACTACCACCGGATCAGAACACGACCTCAACTGAGAAGATCCGGCAAGAAACTCAGTGGGTTTGTCTTTTTTCTTTGTATATCTTATATATTGCCATATTGTTTTTAATAATTAGAACACACAAACAAATCACATTCAATTTTTTCTTCGCGAGACATCGATTCCGGAACTCTGCAAGACAGGACAGTAGCGCGTTGTTATTGTGGACTGTTGATTTTGCCACATGATAAGAAACGACATAGTTTTTATGTGCTAAGTTCCGTAATTGATTTTGGAGTCAATCCATCAATCCTAGTCAATCAAGCAATCCAATCAATCAATCAATCCAATCAATCAATCCAATCAATCAATCCAAGTCAATCCAGAATTAGAAATACAAATACCTGTATATTGACTGTTCGACAGATAATAAATGTCACAGGAACGTGTGACATTTAATAATCACTTTTAAAGCAAGATTATATCGTATATTAAATTAGCATTTACCCGCGGCTTCGCCAGCACGGTCGAACGGAATTAACATTAGAATTTGATAGCGTGATTTAGAACTTGCAAATGAATTTTACTAACGCCATCTATTAACAACGTCTGGAACTACTAAATATGTATCACTATCAACTAACAAAACATCGATGTTCTCATGGGAATGAGAGAGCGCGGTAAAAGTAGATTATGTCACTCTCCGCCCTCCTGTCTCCTAGCATATAAACCATTTTATATCCTCTTTCATGTCTCCACACAGCTATTGGTGGCGACGTGAAAGAGGAACAAACAAACACACTTTCACATTTATAATATAAGTATGGATGCTTTGTATCGCTTGTGTATTTCTTTATGAAAAATCAACTTTACTCAAATGTGAGGGAAAACTATAACTCGCCAAAAGATAATCCAATCGCACCAACTGGAGTCTTGACGATCACCTACAGTTCGGTTTGTAAGCTCGTTTTTGCCACGGACCTGCAAAATGTGGAATGAACCTGCAAAATGGTCCTGAGGTATTCCCGAAGCATAATGACATACCTCTTCCCAAATTTGCGAAACAAGTTCTTCTTCAAAGCTGGCGACGCATTGTCGACTCCTCTGGTGTTGCAAATGTCCATAGGCGACGGCGACTGCTTTCCATCAGGTAATCTGCCTTATAGTTAGGATAAATATATTCAAAAAACGGCACGAGACCAGTAGAAAAGACCGGGTCTCAGCATTGTTTCTTTATAAATATTTATGAATCTATAAAAACAATTGTTTAAACTAATTTTAGGCTATAAGCTATTCAAGTATATAACACTCTACCAGTTTTTAAATAAAAACTACTCTAAGACAGTGACGCTGTGACACCGAAATGAGTTCATGATCATATAATGACAGACATAATCGTAACAGAGCCAAGCCAGTTTCAGAAACGCTATTTTTATTGACATCTGAATTTAGTTATATTATTTTTTAAATCAACTTCAATGTAATTCGGCTGCGGAGATATTTCTTTTTAGTATTCTTCGAATGATATTTAGAAATCAGTGCTTTTGTACAAGTAATCTTCTTCATCTGTCTATGTTTTGGCTTTGTGTGCTGGAATCCAGTGACACAATTGTTTAAAACAAACACTTTTAACTAGTCATTGCTAATTCGAAGTCAAACCTGTTATCCTTACTTAATTGAAATGTATTAGTTGTCCGAATAATAAAACTTACAATGTTTTGATGTATATTTTACGTAACAAAAATAGGAGTAAGGTATTCGTAAATAGAAAATTGAAAGTTATGTTACTATTTTATTTATTCACTTCCTCGCCTTTGACTGTACAAATATTTTAATTAAATAAATTCCGAAAAATGTGTTGGTGCTAAAGGGTACTATCACAATTTACCAAGCGTGGACACCGTGGGCAAGACCGTGCGCGGCGTACGCGACGGGAGCGTGGACCACGGGGGCGGGGTGGGTCTGGGAGAGGGACTGGGTGGACACCGAGGTGCTGCCGGCGACCACGGCGGGGGCGGACCACGCGGCGGGGGCGGCCACTACGGCGGGAGCGGACCAGGCAGCGGGGGCGGCCGCTACGGCGTGACCGGACCAGGCAGCGGGGGCGGCCACTACGGCGGGAGCGGACCAGGCGGCGGCCACGGGAGCGACGTGGCCAGCGAGCTGCTTAGCGAGCACGGGGGCGGCACCGGCCGCGGCACCGTCCCAGGCAGCCTCAGCGGTCTTCGCGGCATCGACGGCCTGCCAGGAGTGGCTCTCGGCGGCGTTGATGGCCTGTCCCTGCCATTCCTTGGCCTGGTCGACGGCGGCGCGGGCGTGGTCGGAGGCAACGACGTGGGCGTCGATGGCGGCTCCCTGGACGTCACCGGAGGAGATGGTGGGCAGGGCGGGGGCGATGGCGTGGCCAACGGCGACGGGGGCGGCGACCGCTACTTGAGCGGAGTATGCCACACCATGGCCGAGGAGACCACCGGCGTAGGGGCCAGCCAGCAGCGCGCCGGAGGGCGCGGCTGCGGCGCAGGCGAGGAAAGCGGTGGCGACAATCTGCGAACACAAAATCCACGTTAAATTGCAATCCGATCGGGGACGTCACTGTACACTACACTGTTCACGTAACACAAATAGATTCGATCTATTTATCACTTCAATAATCCAACTAACCAGAAATCTCATCGTGCACTTCTGTTACAGACTGCTCGAGGGCTACTGAATGCTCTCATTTCGTTATCGCAAGCTTTTATACTGTCAACACATGTGATATGAAACAGTGCTATTGAAAAAAAGTAACTGGTTTCTCCCGAGGTCGGGGGTAGGAAGCTAGATTTTGGCCATGTAGGAACAGTGAAAGTCTAACGCTTGAAATTGACCTCTCAATTGTGGGTCCAAAGTACATACCTCAGGCACGCACCACAGTTTTTTCGAAAATGATGTAAGTATTATAAATTGATCATCACCGCTTTACGGGGAAGGAAAACATGGTGAAGGATCATACACGACTGAGATTTTCATAAAAAAAGTTATAAGGCGGAAGTCCACCAATTCGCCCTTGGCCAGAGCCGTAGACTATGGCCTAAAGAACTCATACTGAGAAGATCTATGCTCAACAGTGCGACAATAACGGATTAGAGGCGTTTGACGGCGTGTGTATCTATTTATAACTTAACTTACTTAATAATATCGTACTAATATTATAAAGGCGAAAGTATTTTTACTTCTTCACGTCTAAATGGCTTCAGCGAATTCATAAAATTTTGTAGGGAGTTAGCTGACACTCAAGATTAACATATAGGCTACTTTTTACTGTAGGAAAATGTCTTATCCCGACGGGACAATCGATAAAACGTTTTTTTTAACGCGGGCGAAGCTGCGGGGTTCAGCTTCCGGGGTTCAGTTCCCTAAAAATCACACAATACCGCTATGTGTGCTATTTACAGAAACCATTTTGTAATGACTTTTGGCCCCTTAATAACCCGATAACTATTTAAGGTGGATGTATGAAATTTTGGGTAGAAGTATATTACTATTATTGGTTAAGTAAAAATTGACTCCAGTGGTATATTTCCAGCAACCTAGGATTGACTACAAAATTGCTGTAATGTAACTTTTTGTATTAGGAATATGTACAATAAACAAATAATACGCAAATAAGTCTAATTCCATTTGGTTAATGAAAAATTAATTCCGGAACTCGCGCGAGTTGTTTTTATAGAATGCTGATTTTGCCACACGACTCCATAGTTTTTTCAACATGCCTCATTGATTTCGATGATTTAGAACGTATTTACCAAGTGGTAGAACCAGTGTAGATCAATTCATCCGAGGAAACCACCGCCATACTTATTTCTAACTTGAAGCAGTTCTTGTTTCTGTGGTAGTGTAGCCAACTCACTTCTATAAGAGGTGACAATCTTAGTCCTAGAAAGTGAGAATGCATCTGTGATCGACTTCAGATAGAACCCTTGTTCTGTGGACATGTTCTGTGTTTTGAAGGTCGTAGAACCAGTGAAGTTCGACCGGGGAAGTACTACCGCCACACCTATTTCTAGCGTGAAGCATTTCTTGCGTTTCGATGGAAGGGTGTGCTTGCCGGTATACTATTATATGAGGCGACCATCATAGTCCTCGGAAGTAGCAATTGACTTCAGATAGAACCTATGCTCTTTATGGATTTGATTACAAATGTCCATATAGGAAGCTGCTTACAGATTTCCATGCGCGGCAATAATAACTTACCATCAGATGATCAACATGCTCGTTAGCTATTTCAGTATTATAAAAAAACATTTTGGATTCCCGATAGAAGATTTAAGCATATTCTAAATCGTCTATCGACTGTTTGTGTGCTATTTTATTGGCTGTGTATTTTTATGTTTTGAGCAGAACTGTACCTGTATATTTGTATCCTTTGTGATTGTTTTAGATTTCTTTACATAGATTACTGGTTAGGATAAAGTGGTAGAATATATATCTTTGTCTATTCATCAAGATAGCTGTTTAGATTATTTTTGAATCCATATTAAAAAGAAGGAGGTTATTAATTCAGTTGTATATCAACCGAATTAATAATAATTTTGTGTATATGTACACGGATCACTCCGCCAATTGCAGACCGATTTCAAAACTTTTTCTTTCATTCGGTAGAGTATACTTTCAATTTTATAACATTGTCTTCAAATTAGGATCAGATGTTGGGATCCTAGGGAAATGGAGGAAAAGCTCCACATTTTATAAACATTTTTTATTTAGATTAGCTTAAATTAAGTCAGCTTATGCCGATTCGATTCACTTAAAATGAACATTGAGTGTCTTAGAAAAAATATTATAATGAAAATGTTGACCTTCAACTTCCCGACTCTGATGAGGCAAGGGTACTCCTAGTCTAAACCGTAGAAATTATCCATTTGGTTCGTATGGACATGTAATAAAATCACTAAGCAGAGATATAAAATGTTGACCTTCCAACCTTCAGTTCCTTAACCCTGATAGTGCTGAGTACTTTAAGCCTAAACTATAAGAGTTAGCCGTTTGGTGTTTTGGATATATAATAAGTTTGTTTATCAAATACATATGATCAGTCGCGGGCGCGCTAGCGGCAAGAAGTGAGCGCTGTGTTACCGCTCTCACAAAACAATTACCAATAATAGTTAAAAAAGAGTACAAATTATCATCAAGTGCAGTAAAATCAGTGCTAACGTCTTGAAGAACATATTGTGAATACAAGATTACGAGAAATTAGATCTTATTTGTAGAAATCAAGAATAAACAGAACAATTCATTATACTAACTAGCTAACAATTCTAAGTGCTGTGTGCGTGATGACTCAGAACGCGGTGCTCGAGATGCGAAATTACCATATATGGTCATAAAATAACATCTAACGTTGTTCCAAACACAGAGATAGCAAGAAGTATTTGTTAAATTCATCGGGCACAACAGTAGATAGCGTGGTGTAATGGTCTAGAGTCTTACTGTCGTTCAAGAGGACGGAAGTTCAAATCCCGACATACAAATATTTTTTTATTTTATTTTTTCTTTTTTTCTATTCTTTGTTTTTGTTTTTTTTTTCAATCACCACGAAATTTATTGCGAATAGAAACAATATTAACGAAAATAATTATAAAACCAGGAAAACAGAAAATATAACAATCAGCATGGAAATGGACAATGTTACAATCAGGAAACCATCTAAAACAGGTTCACTCCATGATGTCTCTACCTCATCTTCTTTGATATTAGAAACTACTAGCATGAGTCTACCAAACACTTCAATTGACGATAATATTTGCTGTCCAGACTTATACGAAAAAATTAATAAACTTACCGAAGACCTTGACATAGCAAACCATGAAATAGAAAACTTAAGTTACGACAATTTAAATCTTAAAAAGGAAATAGAAAGGTGTTACAAAGTCATAGACACATATAAAAAACTGTCATCACAAGAAAGGAACAGTCCTATCACACCCTTATCTCGAAGAAAGAAGAAAACACAAAACTTAAATACACCAAAACAAAAAGTGTGCAGCAATCCTCAAACTCCTGCAAGTGAAAAACCGAGTGCACTTATTAACGATTCGGTTGTGAAGGACCTAAATAAAATCTTGAACTTGTGAACTCCAAGGTAGACAAAGTCATGAGCAATCAAGATGAAACCACCACTACATGCGGAAGATCACAACAAGAAATAATAGTAAGCGAGATCATCTTACATCCGAGTTATGAAAGTAAAATAACATCAAATTCAACGCCGCCTTGTAAAACTGGAAAAAAGAAGGTTGTTATACTGGCAGACCAACAAGGTAAAGGAGTCCGGCGTATCTTGCAAAAGTTCTTGGGAGAAGACCTTTATTTCGTCACGTGTTTTTGGAAGCCAGGAGCAAGCTTATCTGAGGTGCTTGGTACAATTGCTAAGGACCAACTATCTTCTCTCAATAAACACGACCATATTGTTGTTATCGGCGGAAGTAACGATCGAAATCCCTTTAATTTTCAATTATGCTTAAACCAATGGCTCTCTAGTGTAAGCAGTGTAAGCAATGTAAACGTCACCTTCTGTGAAATCCCTTTTAATACAAGCCTTAATGTACGAAAACTAAATTATGAGTTAAAATTTGCCTGTTCTAGATATGAAAATGCATATTTCTTAGATTTAGAATACCAGAAATATATACCGAAGGGAAGATACTTTACCTTGTCCATGACTAGACTTATACTTAGGCAACTCTTGCAAATCAACTATAAGGTCAATTTCTTGACTTTTCGGCAACAAAACCGCGATCGTAATGGCTTTACTACTCGAACTCAAACTGACAAATGCATACAAACAGACGTGACATACAATTATAATAATCACATGACAACGGATATAGGCACACAAACAGTTAGCGACGCCGAAAGTAGTAATTTCTTTTTTCGTATATGACAAAATAAATGTATTGCATCAAAACATAAACGGACTAATTACAAAATCCGACGATTTGTTGGCATCTCTTGACGAGTATCATTCTTCACATAACATACATATTGACATCTTATGCATAACTGAACATAATATGACATTAAATGATATAGACACTTTAAAAATACCGAATTTTACTTTAGCATCGTTTTATGTAAGGAAAAACAGAAATGGTGGATCTTGCATAATGGCACGTAATACACTTAGATATCGAGCAATCCAGGACCTCGATGCCTACAATATCTCCAACGTTATTGAATGTAGTGCGATAGAGCTTATTGAGCACAAAATAATTGTTGTTTGTATCTATAGACCACCTAATAATAACATATCTACTATAGAGGTATTTTTCAACAAACTTGATGGAATCCTTAGTAAATTATGTTATAAAAATAAAAGAATAATTTTGTGTGGCGATTTTAATATCGATAAACTAAAAAGAAATAAGACATCGACAAGCTTTGAGCAAATATTATACTCTTACAACCTTAAACTGTGCATAGATCAACCTACACGAGTTAGTAGTGGAACGTGTATAGATAATTTTGCACATAATATGCGTGGTTGTAAATGCTCTATAGTTGAACTAGCTTTATCGGATCACAGCGCGCAAATTCTTCAGTTTCCGGTTAAAAAAACGTATTCCTTTAGTTACTGGTATGCCTATAAACGTGATTACACACATGATAATTTGACAAAATTTTTTAATTGTCTCAAAAATTTATCTTTTCAAGAGGTGTATACAAAAGATGACCCAAATGTTGCTTATGACTGTTTCCTAACATTATTCCAATTGTTTTATAATCTCTGTTTTCCCACCATTAAAATTAGAATTCCTATATCAAAACGTCCTAAATGGATATCCAAGGGTATAAGAATATGTTGCAAAATAAAAAGAAAGCTTTTATGGGAAACAAGACTTACAAATAATAGTCAATTTGCTAAAAATAGATTTAGAATCTATTCTAAAAAGTTGCGAAAAATAATCAAATTAACACAGAGATCGCAGAATGACTATTTTATCGCTAATTCTAAAAATAAAGCCAAAGCTACTTGGAAAGTCATAAATAACTCGTCTTATACTCCTAAAGAATATATTCATAGAATAAAGGTAGGAGAGTGTTATGAAACTGACCCTCCAAAATTAGCACAGGCATTTAACAATTACTTTATAGAGCAAATTCATAATGACGGCAATTTAAGTAATCAAGTTAACAGTGTAAGCACCAATCAAACACTAAAATTTTGTCAACCAAACTCATTTTTCTTAGGACCTACCTGTGTAGATGATATAATTCGTATTATAAAGGCCCTAAAAAACACAAACAGCACGGGATTCGATAATTTTAATACAAAAGTTATAAAACATGTAGCAATCATTATTGCTCCAGTTCTAAGCTACATCATAAATAACTGTATTGAGTATGGCATATTTCCAAATCAGATGAAGGTATCAATAATTAAACCTATATTCAAAAAACAAGACAGAGAAGACATGCAAAATTATCGGCCGATTGCATTAATTCCTGTGTTTGCCAAAATATTTGAAAAAGTAATTTATAACTACTTATACGGCTATGTAGAGAAATTCAATATCTTAGCTAAGGAACAGGTAGGATTCAGAAAAGGGAAATCAATTAATTCAGCTATTTATAATTTTCTGAATACCTTAATGACGTCACTTGAAAGGAAATATAGAGCAACGGCTATTTTTATGGACATGACGAAGGCATTCGATCTTGTAAACCATGATAAACTAATCAAGAAATTAGAAGTATACGGAGTGAGAAATAATGCTCTAGACTTAATAACATCTTACTTAACAGAACGTAAACAAATGACTGAAGTAACCAAAATTAACCCGTTTAACAGAACTGAAACGAAGTATATATCTGAGTCTAAAACAGTATCTTTTGGTGTTCCACAAGGCAGTATTCTTGGTCCATTGCTCTTTTTGTTATACATCAATGATTTGCCAAACGCAATAAACCACCCTATGGTATTGTTTGCTGATGACTGTACGGCTCTGTTCATAGAAAACAATCCAATAAATTATGAAATGGAAATAAATGATTCATTGGCTAAATTAGTCGAATGGCTAAATAATAATAATCTTAAAATCAATTTAACTAAAACGTGTATGATAAAGTTTTCGAATAGGAACACTAAAAATAATAATTTAAATATATCCTACCAAGGTAAATCCATCATTAAAAACACTACCACAAAATTTCTAGGCATACACATTGACCAACACTTGACATGGAAGACGCACATGGAGCATGTAATTAAGAAACTAAACAAATATTCATATGTTATTTACATGTTAAACAAAGTAGTAAATAAATCAGCAATTTTGACAGCCTATCATGCGTATGTAGGAAGCGTATTAAGATACGGTATCATCTTTTGGGGAAACGCACCTGGGATCGAATGTGTTTTTAAAGCGCAAAAAAAATGTATACGTTCAATGTGCAGACTACGACAAACTGAATCGTGCAAGTTGCATTTTCAAAATTTAAAAATACTGACACTCCCTTCGATATATATACAAGAAATATCCATTATGATGAATAAAGAAATTCACAAATACGACAAACTAACATTGGAACGCCATAAAAACAAATTATGTTCAATTAAATCTAGGACCACCCTCTATCGTAAAAGTGTATTTTGTATGGGTCCGACAATTTATAATAAATTACCTCAATCCATTAAATCCTTATCTGGACATATGTTCTGTAAAAAACTGAAAAATTATTTACTTGGAAAAGCTTTTTACACAGTTCAGGAATATTTACAAGATAATAACGGTTAGATTGAAATTATTTTGTACTTTAATTTTATAATTGGACATTTTGATTATTTTAATGAATATTAAAATGCTTATAATGTTTTTATCTATTAATTTATAATTTATTACGTAATTGATGCATTTAAAGCAAATCATATAAAGTGACATTTAGATAGTATAGATGTTTTTTTCAAGTATCTTATTTGGATTTGTAATTGGATTTGTTGACATTATCTTCTATATTTTTATACTCATTTCATTTTTATTTTTAACTTGAATTATTGTTTTTGCCTGTGTTTGACATGATAAATAATGTGAATACCATAATTAATTAATTATTGATAACTTAAAATTTTATAGATTGTGATATGTAACAATGTAGAATGATGATGATGATTATGATGAAACTTTTTGCATGCCTTGACAGGCGGAACTTGGCGGACCTAAATAATTTTACAATTATTGTACACCTACATCATGTACCATGTTCTTGCGAAATAAAATATTTGAATTTGAATTTGAATTTGAATGATGTAAAATTCGACATTCACTTCCTGAATGCTAATAATGCAGGCCAAAACCAGCAAAGTTGGTCATGTGGTGCTTATGGATGTTAATGAAATTGCTAAACAAGGACAATAGATAAAGAATTTGACCTTGAGCTGCAATTCTGATGATGCAAGAGCACTGAATGCCTAAATACTAAGAGTTAGCTATTTGGTGTACATTTGGTATACTTGCGTGTATATAATTTGTTGAAAAAATATAAGATGCAATGGCATAAGATGAAAAAATAATATTCGGTACTTTAGCCCTTATGATGCAAGGTTATTAAATGCCCAAACCGTAGGAGTTTGGTGCATACGGATATATAATAAAGTAAAAATTATTCAGCAGCAACATACATAATAATTGATCTTCGATTTCTCAAAATCGACAATGCAGGTGTCAGGGCAAGATGCAGTTTAATCTTAAAAGCTCCTAAAAGTTAGCGAAACCATTAGTGGTTTGAATAATCAAGCGTAAAAATTTGGTCTAAATTTGATGTGAAGAAATAGGGGAGAGGTATTAGTAAAAAAAATTTTTTTTTACTATTTTTTTTATTTACACTTCCTCGCCTTTGACTTTACAAATATTTAAATTAAATTAAATTCCGAAAAATGTGTTGGTGCTAAAGGGGACTATCACAGTTTACCAAGCGTGGACACCGTGGGCAAGACCGTGCGCGGCGTACGCGACGGGAGCGTGGACCACGGGGGCGGGGTGGGTCTGGGAGAGGGACTGGGTGGACACCGAGGTGCTGCCGGCGACCACGGCGGGGGCGGACCACGCGGCGGGGGCGGCCACTACGGCGGGAGCGGACCAGGCAGCGGGGGCGGCCGCTACGGCGTGACCGGACCAGGCAGCGGGGGCGGCCACCACGGCGGGAGCGGACCAGGCGGCGGCCACGGGAGCGACGTGGCCAGCGAGCTGCTTAGCGAGCACGGGGGCGGCACCGGCAGCGGCACCGTCCCAGGCAGCCTCAGCGGTCTTTGCGGCATCGACGGCCTGCCAGGAGTGGCTCTCGGCGGCGTTGATGGCCTGTCCCTGCCATTCCTTGGCCTGGTCGACGGCGGCGCGGGCGTGGTCGGAGGCAACGACGTGGGCGTCGATGGCGGCACCCTGGACGTCACCGGAGGAGATGGTGGGCAGGGCGGGGGCGATGGCGTGGCCAACGGCGACGGGGGCGGCAACCGCTATGGGAGCGGAGTATGCCACACCATGGCCGATGAGACCACCGGCGTAGGGGCCAGCCAGCAGCGCGCCGGAGGGCGCGGCTGCGGCGCAGGCGAGGAAAGCGGCGGCGACAATCTGCGAACACAAAATCCACATTAAATTGCAATCCGATCGGGGACGTCACTGTACACTACACTGTTCACGTAACACAAATAGAGCTGTTTTTTTTATCACTTCAATAATCCAACTAACCAGAAATCTCATCGTGCACTTCTGTTACAGACTGCTCGAGGGCTACTGAATGCTCTCATTTCGTTATCGCAAGCTTTTATACTGTCAACACATGATATGAAAAGTGCGATTGAAAAAAAGTAACTGGTTTCCCCCGAGGTCAGGGGTAGGAAGCTAGATTTTGACCATGTAGGAACAGTGAAAGTCTAACGCTTGAAATTTGACCTCTCAACCGTGTGTCCGAAGATCAAATCTCAAACCAACCAAAAATTTTTGAAAGTGATATGCCTAGTAGAAATTATTCACCACTGCTTTACGGCGGAAACATCGAAATCATCATGAAGAAACATTCACGTCTGAGATTTCTTTAAAAAACCGGTTGACGGTGTTTGATCTGGCATTGTTAATTATGTATCTATTTATAACTTATTATGTTATATATTATTATTATTGTCTAGTTAAAAACTAGCACCGGCATCAAATCTTTAACAACCAAGAGGTGTCTATAACATTGCCCTTAATGACTTTTTTGTTTTATGGAGATGTGCTATAAATGAAAATAACACCGAAACTAAGTTACTTCTAATTGTTTAATGAAAAATAGATTCTGGAATTTTGCATGTCATTCCAGTAGCGCACGAGTTGTTTTTGTAGAATGCTGATTTCGCCACACGATTCCACAGTTTGTTATTTACTTCCGTAGTTGATTTCGACGATTTGAGATATATTTACCAGGTGGTAGAACTAGTCCGAATCGTCAACGACTCATGGATCACCAATCGGTAAGAACCTTCAAACCTGCGGAGGGACATAGGCTCCTTCTGCGTGTTCTACCGGCTTTACAATGGTTTCTGTGGAAGAGTGTAGCCGGCTCACTTCCACATTAAACGACCATCTTTGTGTTATTAAGTGGCAATGACATTCAGCAGACAGTCCATGCTCGTCTTGCTATTTCAGTATGATAAAAAAATACATATTTTGGATTGACGACGGACTATTTAGGAATAGCTTTCCTTTTATTGGCTGTTTGTGTACGCATTCATTGACTGTCATTTATTTTTTATGCTTCAACCAAAAGTATATTGTATATTAATATGTTTGTATCATTTGTGAAATGCATTAAAATTCTTGAGATAGATTAGCTATAGCCAAATTTTGGGCTACCACTAGAATAAGTATAGGAAACAGAATATGTATCTTTGTATGTCCATCAAGGCAGATATTTAGATTAATTTTAAACCGACATCAAAAAGAGTAGGTTATCAATTCGGGTGATATAAAGTTTAATGTATGTACACCGATTACTCCGCCAATCGTAGATCGATTTCAAAACTTTATCTTTTATTCAGTTCTTTATCATTTAATTTCAAAGTAGGATCTGATTATGGGATCCTAGGGAAATCGAGGAACAGCTCCAAATTTAGATAAACTCAAAATAACTCAGCTTCTTCCGATTTGATTTACTTGAAATGAACATTGAGTGGATAACAAAATAATTTAATCAAAAATTTGACCTTCGACTTCTCAATCCTGATGAGGCAAGGATACTGCTTGCTAGTCTAAACCTTAGAAATTACTCATTTCGTTCGTACGGAAACTGAATTTGACCTTAAATTTCTCAACTGATGCTGCAGAGTACTTCAAGCCTAAACCATAAGAGTTAGCCGTTTGGTGCTTACAGATATAAAATAAGTTTGTAAATCAAATACATACAATGAAAAATTCGACATTCAACTCCTGAATTCTAATAATGCAGAGGTATTGCAAGCCTGAACCAGAAAAGTTGGTCATGTGGCGCTTACGGTTATTTAATAAAATTGCTAAGCAAAGCGGAAATAGAAAAATTTGACCAACAACTGCAACCCTGATGATGATGGAGTACTGAATGCTTAAACAGTTAAAGTTACCCATTTGGTGCTTACGTGTATATATAATATTGAAAATATATAACATGAAATGACATGAGATGAGGTAAATGATTTTCGACTTCTCAGGCCTTACGATGCAAGGATTCAAAATGCCTAAAGCTTAGTTATTTGATTATCTAGAGATAGCTATTTGTTGCTTTTAATAAAATTATATTATGGGTTTATAATAAAATTATTATAAATATACGGTGGAACTATTGATCTTAGACTCCTTAACTCTGATAATGCAAGGGTCAGGACATGATGCAGTCAAACCTTAATAGCCTCTAAAACTTAATAGAACTATTGGGTATTCGAGTAATAATGCATACAAATCCATGTTTGATGTGAGAAAAAGGATTAAGGTTCATAAAGAGAAAATTGCATTTTTTTTACTATTTTATTTATTCACACTTCCTCGCCTTTGACTGTACAAATATTTTAATTAAATAAATTTCCGAAAAATGTGTTGGTGCTAAAGGGGACTATCACAGTTTACCAAGCGTGGACACCGTGGGCAAGACCGTGCGCGGCGTACGCGACGGGAGCGTGGACCACGGGGGCGGGGTGGGTCTGGGAGAGGGACTGGGTGGACACCGAGGTGCTGCCGGCGACCACGGCGGGGGCGGACCACGCGGCGGGGGCGGCCACTACGGCGGGAGCGGACCAGGCAGCGGGGGCGGCCACCACGGCGGGAGCGGACCAGGCGGCGGCCACGGGGGCGACGTGGCCAGCGAGCTGCTTAGCGAGCACGGGGGCGGCACCGGCCGCGGCACCGTCCCAGGCAGCCTCAGCGGTCTTCGCGGCATCGACGGCCTGCCAGGAGTGGCTCTCGGCGGCGTTGATGGCCTGTCCCTGCCATTCCTTGGCCTGGTCGACGGCGGCGCGGGCGTGGTCGGAGGCAACAACGTGGGCGTCGATGGCAGCACCCTGGACGTCACCGGAGGAGATGGTGGGCAGGGCGGGGGCGATGGCGTGGCCAACGGCGACGGGGGCGGCGACCGCTACGGGAGCGGAGTATGCCACACCATGGCCGATGAGGCCAGCGGCGTAGGGGCCAGCCAGCAGCGCGCCGGAGGGCGCGGCTGCGGCGCAGGCGAGGAAAGCGGCGGCGACAATCTGTGAACACAAAATCCACAATAAATTGTAGTCCAATCTGTGACGTCACTGTACACTGCACTGTTCACTTAACACAAATTGATTCGATTAATTAATCGTATCTAAAGCTTAACTAACCAGAAATCTCATCGTGCACTTCTGTTACAGACTGCTCGAAGGCTACTGAATGCCCTCATTTCGTTATCGCAGGCTTTTATAGTGTCAACGAATGTAGTGTAAAATAGTGCTATTGAAAAAAAGTAACTGGTTTCTCCCAAGGGCGGGTAGGAAACTGATTTTGGCTAATACCCATTCGAAAAAATCTACATGCGACATTATAAATCACCTGTATGCTAATTAATTCAAACAAGTGATACAGTTACATTCTAATAATTAATTTTAGCTCTCTGATAACGTTTTAGTGCAATACCTGACTTTGATCCATATATACCTTTATAATTTGGACACTAGTCCATTTCGGTATCGACCTCCACAGGAGGACTATACTTATCCAGTTGTAAGCCGCATAACGAAATAGAAATAAGGTTACGTCCAATCGTAGACGTGTTTCCGAATTTTTACGATGTTTTTTATATTATTGAAATAAATGAAAGATATATCGTTTATCTTTTATTTCTTTCATGTTAAAGCACGGTATATTAAGTATAACCGATATTAAACATAAAAACAAGAACTAAATCGACGGTATGTATACATTTACACCCACGTAAGTCTATGTGTAGTTTTACTTACATGTCAAAATCTAGTGTCATGGGTTTGTGTGTAATAAGCTTAAAAATAAGTATGAATCGGTCTGTTGAACTGAAACATAAAATCATTGTGATTTGAAATTCGAGGAAACAAATATGCGTCATGATAAAGGAACAAGCATATAAAGTGTAAATGATTAAGTTGGCGACAGAATGAGATGTATGCTATCTATTATAATTAATATATTATATATTATCTCTCGTACGCTGCTTTTCAGAAGTTTCATTTCTGACGGTAATAATTGTCCTTGCACGTTTTTTTTACATAATATTGTGTCTATTTATGTGCGTTTCGTATTTTCATCTGCGTGTCTATATGAGTGAAATGTTGAAATTCAAAATAAAATCATAATTTTCCTTTTTTTGAGTGAAGCGTATTCGTGTTTACGAATCGGATTCCACGTTTTTCATAACATGCCTGCTGTCAGTTTTATTCCTATTAATCGTTCATGGTAAATCGCGTTATATTGAACGGAACCTTACGCATCTAAGGTACAATTATATTACAGTTGTATTGCTTGTTTTATATGCATTAGCCGCCTACAATAATTTCGATCCAAAAGCATTTTGACTTGTGGCGCAATATATTTGTTTTAGGTAATAGAAATAGTAAATAAGGTCGCAATCAGCTCACATTATCAGGATGTGAAACTGCCACCTATAGATAGTACCATTAATAGGCTCTTAATCTTAAATGAAATGAAATGTCTTTATTTTGTATAGGCCTGCGGGGGTACTTACAAATTGTCAGTTACATTTTTTTTCTTACACTACCACCGGATCGGAATACGACCTCAACTGAGAATATCCGTCAAGAAACTCAGCGGGTTTGTTTTTTTTTCTTATTTATATTCATTTTTTTGATATTATTACAATCATGTTTTTTTTACATGTTAATGAAAGTTAGCTCCAGTATCTTGCCTTACAGTTCAGTAAAAGAGAGCCCTGTTTGGCAAGATACGCTGTAGACACATTTAAGATTTAGAGCACACGGGAATAGCAACGCATCTGTTATTGACTTCAGATAGAACCCCTGTTTTATATGATGTTGCTTACAGATGTCCATGGGCAACGGCGATCACTTATCATCAGGTGGACTGCATGCTCGTTTGCTACTTCATAATTATTAATAAAAGCAACACCGCCTCACATATTTTCGCTTAATAAAATCAGTGCCATGCGCTTCTATGTTCTGGTCTGAAAAGTGTGGTATACTTCGAGGCGTTCTGGCTTAGTCTTGAGGGGTATGACCTTGATCTTATCTGGCCAGAAACCACTTACTATCAGGGGGAATGAATACTCGTTTCTTACTTTCATATGAATTGAATGTCTTTGTTTTGTATAGGCCTACGGGGCACTTACAAATTGTCAGTTACATTTTTTTCTTACACTACCACCGGATCGGAATACGACCTCACTAACTAAGAAGATCCGGCAAGAAACTCAGCGGGTTTGTTTTTTTTGTTAATCATATGTATTTTTTTAATATAATTACAATCATATTTTTTTACATGGTAATGAAAGTTAGCTCCAGTACATTACGTAATTATTTATGTATACAAATAACCGAGCAAGAATGCAGCGAAGTTTTCCTAGTAGTAAAATATGAAGTCAGAAATAGATTTATCAGTACTTTCACAGTGGAAGTTCCGTACTCAGTTCCCTGTACACAGGGTCAACAACACGGTATGCGTGTGTTGGTTATCACCTATCCGTACACTATGCGCCTGTGTGCGTACCACCCATTGCCGGCGCCCGCTGCGTTTAATCAAAAATCTCGATCGACTTTCACGCTAATTGATTTCTTATTAGGTAATTATTTTTTTCAATCTAATTAAGATCCCATCAAAGCGGTGACGGTCAGTGGTTTTAAATAGGCCTTCTCATGGATACCCAGGGTTTGAATCTCAGACATTTTTTTATCTAATCGAAGTAGCAAACGAGCATGCAGTCCACCTGATGGTAAGTGGTCACTGTCGCCCATGGACTTCTGGAAACAACTACACAAACATCCAGATCCAGAACATGAATCTAAACTCATCATTCCTGATATGATGTCTGGGAATCGAACCCGGACCCATTGCGCGTCAGACTGGTATGGTAACCGCTCTGCAACGCGGGTCGTCTAAATTAATAAAGACTTATTACCTATTTCGTGCTAGAAAAAGACCATACTCAAAGACTTCTCAAAATATGAAGACAATTGATTTCCACAAGATTAGAACGTAACATTACGTAATATACTAGGTACATATCTAGGATGACTTCTAGACATCCGACTCAGGATTTCGCATTTTTTTTTTTATCTAATTGAAGTAGCAAACGAGTATACACTGCACCTGATGGGAAGTAGTCATTGCCATGGACATATCTGTAAGCAACTTCGTATGGAACATGGGTTCTATCTAAAATCAATCACAGATGCGTTGCCACTTCCGAAGACTATGATGGTCGCCTTATATAAAAGTGCCGGAAACCGCACCCTTCCATCGAAACGCAAAAAATGCTTCACGCTAGAAATAGGCGTGGCGGTGGTACTTCCTCGGTCGAACTACACTGGTTCTACCTGTAAATCGCTTATCGTGAGTACCGGTTACATAATAAAAGGTTTTCCATTCATCAGTCCTTATAGCCTCCGTAGTAGATTGTATCCTCAGGCTTTCTACATGCCCAGCACTGGGACTAAAACGGCTCGAATACACTATATGAACTTTAGTCATATATAGTCAGTTGTGAGCATGTATCGATCTTCCTAAAGGAAGAGCTGTGGCTGTGCAAGACCCCCGAAAGTCACCAGACCCGCGTCTTCCATCCATCCATCAGCCTTTTGATGTCCACTGCTGAACATAGGCCTCCCCTAAATGGCGCCACTCCAACCGGTCCTGTGCCCTCTGAATCCAACGGTTTACCGCTGCCTTCTTCAGGTCATCGATCTGGTAGGGGGGCGACCTGTACTCCTTTTGCCTAAACGTGGTCGCCACTCGAGGACCTTCCTTCCCAATCGGTTATCGGTCCTGCGAGCGATGTGCCGGCCCATTGCCACTTCAGCGTACTAATTTTGAGAGCTATGTCGGTAAGCTTCGTTCGTCTACGGATTTGATCGTTGCGAATCATGTCTCGTAGCGAAATTCCGAGCCGCGTCTTAAGTCCCGCAAATACGTGATTTATTTAGGTATTAGGTATAACAATATATTGATATATATGTTAGTCTGTAAGGTATATATGATACTAGCCGTCCCGACAAACGTTGTTTTGCCATATAAAAAATAAAAAATAAATGTTAAGGGTGGACAACCCTTAAGGGGTATGTAAAATAGATGTTGGCCGATTCTCAGACCTACTGAATAAGCATATAAAATTTGGTAAAAATCGGTCAAGCCGTTTCGGAGGAGTATGGCAACAAAAACTGTGACACGAGAATTTTATATATTAGATGGACCTCTGTATTCAATATATTGTCTGAAATAAATGAAAAATAAATATATAGGCTCTATGTAGAGAACGGCAATTGATAAACGCGCACTTAAGTTTTTGTTCAAATCTTTCTTCATCTGAAGTAATAGATCAATCGACGCTCTTGCGTTAGAAGATTATGTATAGAAAAACTCTAGTGCCATTAACTACTAATATATAATGAAATCGGTTGTCCGGATGAGTGTTTCACACTCTAATGCAATCTAGTTTAGTGATTTA
Organism: Spicauda simplicius; assembly: GCA_949699795.1. Taxonomy (NCBI): domain Eukaryota; kingdom Metazoa; phylum Arthropoda; class Insecta; order Lepidoptera; family Hesperiidae; genus Spicauda; species Spicauda simplicius. Next base: position 6,664,452 of record OX453085.1, read on the forward strand.
GTGTATTATTTTTATTATACGTGATTTTATATAATTTGGTATTATTATTGTTATTCTTAATGTGCACAATGCACATGTTTCATATTAGGCATTGATTCTGTGCGTGCGTACAAGTCATTATTGTCCCACAGGTGGGCACGGGTCGTCTCTCAGAATGATAGAGTCTTAGGCCATAGTCCACCGCGCTGGCCAAGTGCGAATTGAGTGCGTGTGTATAGTTGTAAATATATGTTGTATCTTGTCATCAACCCATTATTGTCCCACTGCTGGGCATGGGTATTCTCTCAGAATGAGAGATTTTAGGCCATAGTCCACCGTACTGGCCAAGTGCGAATTGGTGGACACTTAATTGGTAGCACTAATTATACAACTCTTGTTATATAATTAGTGCTAAAAGATACCTTCGTAACCTAGACATATTACTGTTTCACTATTTAGGCGAGATATCTTCAGCGATATAGCGATAATTTTATGAAATTAAAGTATCAGGCAAATATTTTGTACATTTGATGGCATATGGCCACAGCTAAATTCAAATTCGTGATCAACCCTGGATAAAAAAATCAGTCAAAATGCGTTGCAAATACTGAAAACTAGGTCGGATATATAGGATTGAAATCTTACCTTAAATTGGCCGTAGATGTTTTTATAGCACTACGTTGGAGACTCTGATGTCTAGGTGGTAGTCTCGGTCTTTTATCACACATTTCAAACCAGAGAAATGGTACTTAATACTCCTGAAAAATTGATTTAGATAAATTGTATTTCAATATTTACATAACACATTATTTTAATTTTCTCATTCATTATAGAAATATTTTATGTATCTACCATCAATCAATTCACACGCATTTATAACTTTTATTACAGAATTGTATGATAAATGTCTTTGTTCTACGCTCAATATAAAAGACATCAACGCGTGCCACACATATTTCAATACAAAAGAGTATATAATAACTTTTTTCGTCTTTGTTCTACATTCAATACATAAGAATTCCACGCATGTTAAGCATTTTTCTATACAAAAAACCGCACCCTTCCTATCCATTATGTTTATTCTTGACCATCTGTCAATACCATTTTCAGGCAATTTATTGCCTGAAAATGGGTAAGTACAAAGTAGGTAAGTACAATTTGGATTGATTTGATTTGAAAAAGCAGAAATTACCCTTAGCGCAAGTTTTTATATGCAATTCACATTTTAATTAGAGAAAAGATGAAATTTGTTTTTTTTTGGAAAGTTAATGCATACATTCGTTAAAAAGAAAGTTAAAATTTTGAAAGCTAGGTAAAATTAGTTTTCCTCTCAGGTCTCAGAGATAATCATATTAAAAAGGTTACTAACCACTTGTCTATGTTCCTACATACAAAAGACATCAACGCGTGTCATACGTTTCTCTATGAGACAGAAAACGAGTCGTCTGTCGGTAGCCTATGAGACACGTTCTTGCCCTTAAATTGATTTATGGTGAGAACGTTATGTGGTGCAATCTTTCAAGCCCGCAGTAGGTATAGTTTGAATATATCATATCATGTAATAACCGTTTTTACATGCGAAATATAAATATCACACGATATCGATATAAGACATTAAATTCTTGCTATATTCGTTGCGTCTTTGTTCGGTGATTAAAAAATATTTTTTTTTTCTGAATCAAAGAGTGTAGTAGCCGGTCACCGTACCGCTCTGACGCATAATTTATTCGGGGATCGATCCCAGGCCAGACAGATATCTGAATGAATTTAGATTTCTGTTCTGGGTCTGGGTGTTTGTATATTTGCATTTGCTTATGATTTTGACACTCATTTCACAGAATCTACGATTGATGGAAGTGCTAATGGTATTTGTGAACAAAAATATCAAAAGATATATAAAATGTTTCTATATCGATACAAGAACATTTTGACAAAGTAACTGTTTACAAATGAAACTGAAAAGGAGCATACCTAGCTCGTAACATCTGAGACTGTAGACTACATTAAAATCGTGATCAAACGAAATAGTTATACAAAACAATGTCTCTACCGACTGCCTGGAAATAAACCTAGACAAATGTTTTAGTAGCGTAGGGAACAGAAAGAATAAAGCATTCAATGATTAGTTGCCATCAACCCATTATTGTCCCACTGCTGGGCACTTTGAAGTTCCCGGAGTCCTCTTTGTAGTGCTGAGGACGGCCATCAGGGTTAGTGCGGTAAGAATTGCACATTACTCGGCGTCGACCTCACGCACCGTTAAGTACTTTTTTTTCCTTAAAATCTCAGGTATTTCGCTTTCTCACAATGTCTTCCTATACTGTAAAGTAGTGACAATAAAACTTAGTAACTTAGATTAAGAATTCAAAAGGTCAGATGCAGATAAAATCTCAGTTTTATAATGAGTTTTTACATTATATATGTATACAGCTATCGGTGGCAGTTAGTCCGGTCAATATAGATATTTTAAATAACAAAAATTTCCGGAAAACCAAATATTAGTGGAGAGTGAAGAGCTGGGATTTACCATTACAAATAAGGTTTTGAAAATCCCAATCGATTCTATGTCATAATTTGGGGTTTTTTGGATTTTTCTCGAAAACGGTAAATTTTATCAAATTTTCCCCAAAAATTTTCTTTATGATTTTTTTAAGAATTATCATTTGTGAAATATGAAGATTGTGCCTCATACCTACAATTGCGCGTAGCAGGTGTATTTCTCCCCTCGGTGTTCCAAGTTGAATCGCCTCACATTACCATTACACTGAACTCGATGACAGGTGTATATTACCCTTGAGGATACAATTAGAACGCTTTGCATAAATCAGCCTTACCTGTAATCGTCAGAATAGTGAGAATCTATATTAATAAGTGAAGCAAAAACTTGTGATTCGTTTTTAAGATACTTGCCGCAGACGGAGGAGTATGAAATTACGCATGTTTATAGTTGATGCAGAGAAGGATTGCGCAATGCTAATATTTTTTTTCTAATAATGCATAAAACATACATAAAATCAACTAAAACACATTACACTCACTACCTCACATTTGACACAAACACATACATAATAAACGAAATAAAACATTCAATGTGTTACTGAAAACACAAGGTCAAAAATGTCAGATGTCTTTGTCAAAATATCCGCTATTGCTTTTAAATGCAGCTTAGCTAATTAAACCTCTTTTTACTTTTAACGGGTGCGTTCAAGATAACTTGTAAATTATTACAATTTATTTGAATTTAAGTAATATTCGTGCTACTTTGGGCAATATGAAGTTTAGTTTTTTAATTTAAATTACGGTCGAATTTCGACCGTTGCGATGGGTGAGTAGTTTCAGTAAATATTGTTACAATTAGCAAAAATTTCGTTATAAGATCGCACTCATACTTTATAACGCTCAACGCTGAAGCTTTTATTTCCAAACGAGCGAGCGTACCAAACGCTTTGTAGTATAAAACCAGGTTTCTTTCAAAAATTAATATTTGTGGTAGTCGTATCGGTGCAGACAAACTGTAGTAAGTTCTACTACCAAGTAGACATAACGCTGGATGTTTCCTGTCAATTCGTACGCGCAAACACATTTGTATGACACTTAACCCCCTAAGGGTTGATCATCAAAAATAATTGAGTGTCATATTTAACCCCCTAGGGGTTGTATACCAAAAAAATCTTGAATGTCAAATAAATACCTTTTGTCCAAATTTAGTTTTAACTTTAGTAATTAAGGCGTTTAAATGATTAATGAAAAGTCTCCTTTCGCTTTTATGCAATGCATTAGGTTATATGACGAACATACAAAGCTCATGTTAATTCATGTTCACGAGCGACGCAAAAAATAAAATATGATAAAACATTTACAGCATTGACATGCAATAAAAAATTCTTAAACTTATAACGCTGGCAAACTACGACTATTTAATCTATGAGTATACATTAAAATATGGGCATTTAATGTCCTAAAATACTTCTTTTTTTAACAAACATCCTGTATATATAGAAATAAATTCAATGAAATGTCTTTATTTTGCATAGGCCTACGCAGGCACTTACAAATTTGTCAGTTACATATATATTTTTTTACACTACCACCGGATCGGAACACTAACTCAACTGAGAAGATCCGACATGAAACTCAGTGGGTTTTCTTTGTATATCTTTTTTATCGCCATATTGTTTTTACATTGGTTATAAAAGTTAGCTCCAGTATCTTGCCTTATATTTGACTCTAAATATAAGGCAAGATACTGTATACTTTATATGGTCTCTTATTTCAAAATTGTTACGTGTAATTTCATAAGCTTTCGTATAGCAAAGGTAGCCAGAATCCACTCGCATTGTTAGTCGGAACTCATTGTCTATACTAATGTAGATCTGATAGTTTTGTGTGCGTCACGCCGCGCCGCTCACTGCAATGTGGGTTAGGCCAGAGTCATAAGCGGCAGCGGTTTAAGTGATCTAGAACATACTATATTTATAAACCACTATAACCATTTTATGCATGTAAACATATTATAAATGTGCATGATGTATGTGCATTTATAACTCTTTTAAGCAAGCTACCGGATGGATTATGATAAACTTATGGCCTAGATTAACAGTTAGGATGCTCATTATCGAGGTAGCCATGACTGACGTTGGTTTTAAAATGTCCAAGTAACAAGTTTTACTTTCATTAAATACGCTAATAAACCCTTAGGTATCTTTAGACTCATAATAAAGGTTCCTTTTTGCTGTTTTACAAGCCAATCAACGTTATCACTTCCGTGTGACTTTATCTTTAGTTATTTTATACGTTTAACGTGTCTCGCTTCCGCTCACTCCACCGCTGCCGCGTACCACCGACCACGTACCTTTCACCCCGCATTCCAACAAGCCACGGCCGCCCGGACTGTGATATAAGTCGGTATAATGCGACCTCGCCAGGGCCACATAATATAATTACTCTAAAAGTGACCACTGTAAAAACAGACCCAATTCTCCTTAATATACTGACCATAGTCGCGTCAAGACGGCGTCTCACAAAAGGGCGTAGGCATAAACTTGAACCGACTGTCTGTATGAGCGATATTTGATCTTGTGTTCGATTGTTGACTAGCTTTTTCATGCGACTTCGTCTCCGGTTATCAACATTTGACTCTGTATTTAGTACACCTTTTTATGTTAACTTATTTAGTATTATATTGTAAATATGATGTGTAATGTGTAATTTTGAAAGTAGTAGAATCAGTGTAGTTCGACCGGGGAAGTACCACCGCCACAACTATCCAGCGTGAAGCAGTTCTTGCGTTTCGATGGAAGGGTATGGTTGCCGGTTTACTTTTATATGAGGCGACCATCAGAGTCCTCGAGAGTAGCAACGCATCTGTGATTGGCGCCAGATAGAATGTCCTGTTTGAAGTTGCTACATCAGGTGGACTGCATGCTCGTTTGCTACTTCAGTCAGATAAAAAAAGGTTACACACATGCTTGCTACCCCTAAGAACCGAGTTAGAACTTGACAAATCAGAATACAGCAGCATTTAACACCAATGGTATCTACATATTAATACGTAAAGCAAAAATTTGTGATTCGTTTTTAAAATACTTGCCGCAGGTTTAAGATACTAGCAGCTTGCTATGAAACATGAATAAAATCAACTAAAACACATTACACTCACTACCTTGTATTTGACTTAAACACATATATAATAAACGAAATAGAACATTCAATGTCTTACTATGAAAACACATAACGTCAAAAATGTCAGATGTCTTTGTCGAAGTACCCGCTATTGCTTTTAAATGCAGCTTAAATAATAAACCTCTTTTTATCTTTAACGGGTGCGTTTAAAATAACTTTGAAAATGATTGCAATTTATTTAAATTTTCTCTAATTTTCTATCGGTGCTACTTTGGATAATATGTAGTTTAGTTTTTTAATTTAAATTACGGTCAAATTTCGACCGTTGCGACGGGTGACTAGGAATAATAAATTCAGTAACTTTCCTGTACACAGCAACCGTAAGATTGTATCATTAAAATGCCAATGTTGAAGTTTTAACGATTTAATTGAAGCTATTTCGTGAAAGTCATCACGTAGGAAAATCCACTACGAAAGGTTGTGAATGTATTATACATACCTATTTTTTTTTATTTGGCTGAAGTAGCAAACGAGCATGCAGTCCACCTGATGGTAAGTGGTCACTGCCGCCCATGGACATCTGTAATCAACTTCATACAGAACATGGGTTCCATCTGGAGTCAATCACAGATGCGTTGCTACTCCCGAGGACTATGATGGTGAAAGTGAAAGTGTGCCGGCAACCACACCCTTCCATCGAAACGCAAGAAATGCTTCACGCTAGAAATAGGTGTGGCGGTGGTACTTCCCCGGTCGAACTACACTGGTTCTACCACCTAATTTTCCTGTGTTAACTCCTTTACGTCGGCCTTTTGAAGTGCACTGTGTTTTTATAACTGTACGTAACCATAAGACGGCTACCTGATGGAATGTAGTCACCGTCGTCGGACATTTTCAACACCAAAGGAGTCGCAAATGCATCGCCGGCTTTTGAGGAGAGCTATTTCTACTCCTTTTTCATCATAATTCAATTTGGCAATAATCATTATTTCTAGCGTGAAGCATTTGTTGCGTTTCGATAGAAGGGTGTGGTTGCCGGCACACTTTCACATGATGCGACCATCATAGTCCTCGGGAGTAGCAACGCATCTGTGATTGACTTCAGATGGAACCCACGTTCTGTATGAGGTTGATTGCAGATGTCCATGGGCGGCAGTGGCCACTTACCATCAGGTAGACTGCATGCTCGTTTGCTACTTCAGTGGAATAAAAAAAAAACAGATTTCACTAGGTATACAGATTTCTGAATAATACATAATTTTAAAGGTGGTAGAACCAGTGTAGTTCGACCGGGGAAGTACCATCGCCACACCTATTTCTAGCGTGAAGCATTTCTTGCGTTTCGATGGAAGGGGTTGCCGGCACACTTTCACATGAGGCGACCATCATAGTCCTCGGGAGTAACAACACATCTGTGATTGACTTCTTATGGAACCCATGTTCTGTATGTACTTGAGTACAATTGTCCATGGGCGGCAGTGACCACTTACCATCAGGTGGATTGCATGCTCGTTTGCTACTTCAGTTAGATAATAATAATAAAATACAAAACAAAAATCTTTTGAGTATTTGAAAGAAACACGAAACCAACCTTGTGTCCGAATACACGAATAGTTAACAATTACGGACGAACATTATCTCGGATCGAATCTGTAATGTCGACATTGACTGAGCTAACCTTTAAGCTATTACGTGTTTGCGGACCGCTCGAAATGTTGCCGGTTGACCGTTCAAACGGGAGGCGTAATGTTTAAAAGCGGTAAAAACTATGTTACTTTCTAGCTGTTTGATCTGGTGCCCACATCACCCTTCCTTTATCGCACCACTCGTCGACGGATGAGTTCCATCCAAATCAACTTGCCCCGTGGCGGTTCTCCACGGTTTGGTTTGCGCGCTCGTTCCTGCCGCGAACGTGCAAGATGTGGAATGAGCTTCCTCCTGAGCTATTCCCGGAGCGCTATGACATGGGGTTCGTCCAGAAATAGATCTTCTTCAAAGCCGGCGATACATTGGCGACTCCTCTGTTGTTGCAAATGTCCATAGACGACGGTGACTGCTTTTCACCAGTTGGCCCGTCTGCCTAATCGTTTGGTCCAACTATAAAAAAAAGCTAAGACTAAGTAACATAGTTTTTACCGCGTTTTCCGCTATGTCTATGTTGGGGGGGAGTGGCGGAAAAAAAATATCGGTTATACTCTGAATTTTTTTACTATGTGCTTAAGAGGTGGTTTTTTAAGTATGGTCCGACCGGGGAGTATCAACCGCTACACCTATTTCTAGCGTGAAGCAGTTCTTGCGTTTCGGTGGAAGGGTGTGGTTGTCGGCTCACTTACATATGAGAACTTTAGTCCACCTTACCCCTGTTCTGTATGAAGTTGCTTACAGGCGTGCATGGGCGACAGTAACCACTTACCATCAGGTGGACTGCGTGCTCGATTGCTACTTTAATTAGATAAAACAGAATTTAAAATAGCATTATTATTATTAGGTAGTTAGTTGCAGTTTTTCAACTTTTCTTCGTCAACCCATTATTGTCTCACTACTGGGCACAGGTCTTCTCTCGGAATGAGAGAGTTTAGACCATAGTCCACCGCGCTGGCCAAGTACGAATTGGTGGACTACACACACCTCCGAGAACTTTTTTTTTAAAGAACTCTCGGGTGTGTAGGTTTCCTTACTATGTTTTCCTTCACCGAAAAGCAGTGATAATTAATTTCTAATACGCACATAAATAAGTGCTGCGTGCCTGGGTTTGAACCTCGGACCTCCCGATTGAGAGGGCAAGTTTCAACCATTAGGCTATCACTGCTCTCTTCAACTTCTTTTAATTAAAGCAAGGACAAAAACTACATATATTTTTGAGATGTTGGTTACTTTAACCGTCCAAAACCCCAATAACTCTACCACAATACGGTATTGTCCATTAAAGTTACGCAAGCTAGGTTTATTTGCAGGCATTGTCTGCAATTTTATCTCAATCGTTGATCCAAATGCAGCGGCGTGCTCTCGCAAGAAAGCGATGCTATCTTAATGTGCTCCTTAAATGGATTTTATTAAATTATCGCTCGGATAAGGTCCACGTTCAAATCTGCGCTGCGTGGGCGTTTTGCGTATAGAAAATTATTGCCTTAAAAGCGGTTTTATTGCAGCTTGTGGTTTATCTTTGATGGACGCGGCAATTGTGAGAATGGAATAATTTTAATTATTACGTATTTTCAAAGGTTCATTTATGAAATGGGAGAAAAAAGTAGATTTAAGTAGAAAAATATGGAAAAAATCTCATAGGTAAAAGATATCTACTAATTCACATTTAGCAAGCGTGGCATACTACATTACTATTACCTATAATTCTCTCATTCTTAGGGAAAATTCGTGATATAATCTGACTAAAGTAGCAAACGAGCATGCAGTTCACCTGATGGTAAGTGGTCACTGCCGCCTTGCGACATCTGTAATCAACTACATACAGAACATGGGTTCCATCTGAAGTCAATCTCAGATGCGTTGCTACTCTCGAGTAATATGATGGTCGCCTCATGTGAAAGTGTGCCGCTATTTTGATATAATATATGTAACGTATGTAATTTATCAATCGCATCAACCCATTATTGACCCACTGCTGGGCACGGGTCTTCTCCCAGAATGAGATAGTTTAGGCCATAGTCCACCGCGCTGGCCAAGTGCGAATTGGTGGACAATTTATCAATATAACAAGTTAATAAACAGCTTCTTAATAAAATAAGTAAGCCATTCTCATCGACGCAGTAACAAAGACATTTAATATCCACAAAGCGCTGACAATCAATCATGTTGCTCAACTTGGAATCGAGGCTCGTTTACAATCATCTGTTGCTTAATTTAATAACAGCGAAAGTAACAAAACAATAATTAGATTTAGTTTAAGAGACATAGATCGTTAATCTAATCAAGACATATAATGTATGTACTGCGTTGTAACTTAGTTCTCGGGACTGGCAACGCCTCTTTTGAAGTGAAACTTCTTTAGGCGCATGAGGGTAAAATTTTTACAGATGAAACGTCACGCCGGTATGCAACGGAAGTGTCGGAAAAGAGAGAGAGAGTGATCGAGACCGATTGAGAGAGAGTAAGACAGGGCGAACGTAGCATGAGCAACTAGCCGTGGAGTGAGAGTAGGGAGCAAGCGAGTGAGAAAGATTGAGAGAAAAAGTGAGACAGAGCGAACGTCGTATCACGCCTTTTTCCCTTCCTCTTAATCTTGGAAATTTAAAGTTTTAGATTTGTATAAATATAAACAAGATTTATAAATTAGTTCGCCAAAGAAGTTTCACTTCTGACATGTGTACTTTGTACGCACGCATGTTTTTTTTATATTGACGACCCGCGTGGCGGAGCGGTCACCACACCGGTCTGACGCGCAGCGGATTCCGGGTTCGATTCCCGGCCAGACAGGTCGGGTGTTTGTGTATTCGTCTTGTGTGTGTCAATGGCACCCACGTAACACAGTAAGGTTATGAGTGTAGAAAGCGTTTTACACAAGAAGACCCTGCTGCTCACCTCCTAGATTTTGCCTCGTAGTCGCATATTATGAAATCATACATTAGAGAGAATTTAGTTCTATTCATTTCATATTTACACAACTCATTTATTATCAAAATGTATCTTATTCAAACAAACCCTGTTTAGTCAAATCAAAGGTAATCTAGCTATCTTTTATTCTCCATGTCAGAAATGAAACTGTATGACTGACAAATAATACTATATGACAATGACAAGAGTATATTATGACTGATAAAAAAAGACAAACCCGCTAAGTTTCTTGCCGGATCTCATTTGAGGTCGTGTTCCGATCCGGTGCTAGTGTAAGAAAATATTGTAACTGACAATTTGTATGTGCCCCCACACGCACATAAAAATAAAGACATTTCGTTACTACATATGTAGTATAAAACAAAGTCGCTTCCCGCTGTCTATCCCTATGTATGCTTAGATCTTTAAAACTACGCTAGGGATTTTAATGCAGTTTTTTTTAATAAATAGAGTGATTCAAAAGGAAGGTTTTTATGTATAATATAGTAGTGAAACACTGATAATTTTAGATTTTTGTCTTTTAGGCGGAACGAAGTTCGCTGGATCGACTAGTTTCAATATAAACTCCACATGGCACGACAGCAATAAACTCGAGCAAATTAATTAAAACTAATCTTTTTTTTTGTTTTCGAGGGGGGGAAACCTTCAAAAGGTACCTGACGCCGTGGGAGCGACGCAGGGTTATGTGGGATTTTTACCGCACTAAAACCCCCCCGGTGGCCGTCCTCGGCGCTATAAAGAGGACTCCGAGTACTCGGTCCGACCGCAACCGGAATCCTCTGAGCGCGTTGCCCCATCAGGCTCTTCCCAGATGGGTGGCTGGGTCCACCGCTCCGTCTAGTTTTTACGGCGGCATGCGACCACATATACCGCCGTCCTTCCCGGGATCGCCTGACCGAACGGTTCGAGCTCCCACTCTAGCCGCCTGCAACCCCGGAAGCCCCTTTTAGTCGCCTCTTACGACAGGCAGGGGATGCCGTAGCCCTATTATGATCCCGGAACTACAGGGACAATTAAAACTAATCTATTGTTAAAACTAAAATGTTAGTTTGTACAAATGTTTTTACCTTCCTGTAACATATTGTATGATGTATTACGACTAATTTAGATATATCAGGTGTCTGCTATAGGTATTACTTAATAAATGACAAAAGTTGCGTCAAGTCGACCTTGTGACGGCGCTCTAATAAATACGTATCACAAGATTTACCTGTGACGTTGTCTGCAATACATATAATATACTCTTAATGTATTCCTAATTCATATTCTTGCTAATATTATAAGGGCCGAACTTTGTGAGTGAGTATGTTTGTTACTTCTTCACGTCTAAACGATTGGAGCGATTTTTATAAAATTTGGTAGAGAGTTTGCTGACACTCTGAATTAACATATATGCTACTTTTTAACGCGGGCGAAGCTGCGGATTTCAGCTATTATACAATAAAACGGACTCAGTGGCGCGGCTTGGAAGAAGAGGCTTGAGTCCAGCGAGCTTATGCGAGCTAAAGGCGATAAAAAAATTGAATCGTCATTCACAGTTGGAGAGTAACCTTCGCGTGGTATCAAGGGTACTTTATAAATGTTGAAGTAGCAAACATGTAGTCATCCTGGTGGTAAGTGGCCATCCATGGACATGGTAGTCCATTGTCCTTAGACCATTCCAGTTACGTCTCTTAGGCCGCAGTGTAGTTCGATCGGGGAAGTACCACCACCACACCTATTTCCAGCGTGAAGCTTTTCTTGCGTTAAGGATGGAAGGGTGTGGTTGCCGGCACACTTTTATATGAGGCGATCTTTGTGCTCGGGAGTAGCAACGCATCTGTGATTGACTTCAGATGGGACCCATATTCTATATGCAGTTTGCTTACAGATGTCGCAGGGCGGCAGTGACCACTTACCATCAGGTAGACTGCGTACTCGTTTGCTATTTCACTCAGATATAAAAATAAAAATAAAGTGTTTTCAGATGTTCATTTGCGGCAGTGGTAACTTACCATCAAGAAGAATACAACCTCACTACAATCTTTCTAATCTTTCTAGATTTCATTCTGGATTCAAGTGGCCACTTTCCGGCACTTCAATATTACTATAAAATCTTTATGAAAAACTGTTTAATCACGACATTTGCGCACAGACAGACCAAACCATTTCATTCTTATTTATTATTCGAGATGAATGCCAGAAATATTTCTCACATTCGTTATATATTCTACTTGCATTTTATTACATAGCACACAGATGGCCGCTTGCCATATAGAAAGTTAGGTATGTCACGTCCAGTTGCATATGTGTGAACGTGTGCGATTTGGTCTAGATTTCTAGCTAAGTTTTATTTTTTTATTTATTTAAAAAGGGCAGCCAACAAGACAATACATTACACTTACAATAAAAAACTACATTAGGCTTAAATTAAATGCTGTCTTAATAACAGGCCACCACGGCATGCATCGTGGTCGAGTTTAAATACTTAAGATTATATTAGAACACTTAATTGTACGTATTACAATAATAATTACGTATAGTATATGTATATGTAAATGTGGTATGTATGTATATACGTATAGTAAAAAAAAATGTGTTAATGATTACAAAAATATTGTAGTACAGCAATTGTAGCGTTAATACTACTGCAAATGTAGCGTTCTACAGTATAGGCATAGTAATCTAAAGTTTGACTCTGGTGGTACCATATATACTACTTTTTTAAGACGAGAAAACCTTCAAAAGTTATCCGTTCACGTAAAAGCAAAGCCGAATTGTGTGAGATTCTCACTAAAACCCCCGACGACCTTCGATCTCCGGGATTTCCGACAGATAGCAACCAGAACCCTTTGAACGCGTTGCTCCATCGGGCTCCGCCCATTTTTGGCTGCGACCACCGCACCGACTGACGTTTACGACGGTATTCGTCTATACCGCTGTCTTTCTCGAGGTCGCTTTACTAGACAAATCAAGCGGTCACTATTTACCCCGCAACCCCTGAAGCCCGCTTTTAGTTGCTTTATACGATAACAAAGAAGAAAGAAAAGAGCAGTGATAGCCTAATGGTTGAAACTTGCCCTCTCGATTGGGAGGTCCGAGGTTCAAACCCAGGCACGCACCAATGATTTATGTGCGTATTAGAAATTAATTATCACTGCTTTTCGGTGAAGGAAAACATCGTGAGGAAACCTATACAACCGAGAGTTCTTAAAAAAAAAGTTCTCGGAGGTGTGTGAAGTCCACCAATTCGCACTTGGCCAGCGCGGTGGACTATGGCCTAAACTCTCATTCTGAGAGAAGACCCGTGCCCAGCAGTGGGACAATAATGGGTTGACGAGAAGATACGATAACAAACTGAACCCCGCAGCTTCGCCCCCGTTAAAAAAACGATGTATGAATTGTCCCGTGGGAGTAAGATATGTTCCCACAGTAAAAAGTAGCCTATATGTTAATCCAGAGTGTCAGCTACCTTACCATATTTCATGAAAATCGCTCCAGTTTAGACGTGAAAAAGTAACAAACATACACACTCACAAACTTTCACCTTCATAATATTAGTATGCTTATTCGATAATTGGGCTATACCGTAGCCCTATTCTTTTCCGGAAGTACAGGAACAAAGGAAAATCCGACCTGTGCCCTTAGTACGAATTTATTGTGTTTTAACAAAACAAGAATTTGTTTGTTTCGTTCATCATTTTAAAGAACTTTCTACACGCTTTCTACACTCATAGCCCCTCAGTAGCATTTTCTCCTGTATCGTGGGTACCTTGGACACACAAGACGAATACACAAACACCCAGACCTAAAATAGGAATCTAAACTCATCATTCAGAAACCTGTCTGGCCGGGAATCGAACCCGGGACCCATTGCGTGTCAGACCGGAATGGTAACCTCTGCGCCACGCGGGTCTTTTTAAAGAACTTTGGAAGTTACGACCGAAAACAAAAAGTAGATGTTCAATGTACATCGCAATTTATTGGCTCTCGTCAACCCATTATTGTCCCACTGCTGGGCAGGGGTCTCCTCTCAGAATGAGAGAGTTTAGGCCATAGTCCACCGCGCTGGCCAAGTGCGAATTGGTGGACTTCACACACCTCCGAGAACTTTTTTTTTTATAGAACTCTCAGGTGTGCAGGTTTCCTCACGATGTTTTCCTTCACCGAAAAGCAGTGATAATTAATTTCTAATACGCACATGAACCAGTGGTGCGTGGCTGGGTTTGAACCTCGGACCTCTCGATCGAGAGGGCATGTTTCAACCATTAGGCTATCATGCTCATGTATTGGCTAAAACAAGAATAATAATATTTTGAGGAAACAATAAACTAAGGATACTAGCAACTTATTAACAAAGAGTACGTACATAGTTAATTATAAACTTACTACGAAGTAACATAATTCCCATTCGACATCGGTGAGTCAACGAACGCCTTTCCTATTCCGATATATCTCGGCGGTCCGGTTTGCTGCGACCAGAATATGTTTTGTGCAAGGTTAGTTAGGGATGTGTTTGTCGATAAAGTACACTTAAGATTTTTCTGTATAATACCGAAGAATGAGAAGAACTTTTTTTTTTATACGTAAACCTAACGATAAGGCAGACGGGCTACCTGATGGAAAGTAGTCACCGTCGCCTATGGACACTTGCAACACCAGAGGAGTCGCCAATGCATCGCCGGCTTTGAAGGAGAGCTCTTTTCGCACCTTTTTTGAAGAGCCCCATGTCATAACGCCCCGGGAATAATACCTCAGAAGGAAGCTCGTTCCACATCTTGCACGTCCGTGGCAGAAACGAGCGTGCAAACCGAACCGTGGAGGACCGCCACGGGTCCAGTTGATGTGGATGGAACCTCATCCTTCGGTGAGTGGTGCGGTGGAGGAAAGGTGACGTAGGCACCAGGTCAAAAACTTCAAGTCTTTTCAATTATACGAAGCCACTGCTGCCTCATTTAGCACAGATGCCTCTTTACCCTTTTATTTGCGGTGTATTTCATATGCAAAACATCCGTCTATCAGCCTTTTGATTACCACTGTTAGACATAGGCCTCCTCTAATAGGCGTTTTGCCAATAGTCATCAAGTCTGTCCCTGTAGTTTCGGAATCAGGGCTATGATATCCACTGCCTGTCGTAAGAGGCGACTAAAAGGGGCTTCCGGGGTTGCGGGCGGCAAGATTCAGAGCTTGAACCGTCCAGCCAGGCGATCCCGGGAAGGACGGCGATACGTGTGATCGCATACCGCAGTAAAGACTAGACGGAGCGGTGGGCCCAGCGGCCCATCTGGGAGGAGCCCGATGGAGCAACGCGCTCAGAGGATTCCAGTTGAGTTCCTTTGGAGATCTCAGAGTCCTCTTTGTTGTGCCGAGGACGGCCATCGGGAGGGTTTTAGTGCGGTAAAAATCCCATATAACCCTGCGTCATTCCCACGGCGTTGGGTACCTTTTGAAGGTTTCCCCTCGAAAAAAAAAGTCAAGTTTGACAGCCGTGTTGGTGACCACAGTGGGCGTTGATGTTACCCAGGAAGCTCCTACCTATCTCCGGGATGTTGTTCTTCCATCCTATCCTATGAATTTCTTTGAAAAAAGGAAATCGTGCATTTCACACCGACGCCATACAACCTACTTATTAACCTCAAAAATTCACCTTCACACTTTCTTTCATAATGATCACTGTGCTAGTACAAGTTTAAAACGATTCCTCAAGACCATTAACGTTTACGTTTCTGCCTCGTACCCGAGGGCAGTTAAAATTATTTAACCTCTGAACTCGAAACAACGAGCGAATATTTTTTGGAACAATTGGCTTTTATTTTTTTACGTCCTTCCCACGTCAGGTCACACTAACGCCCTCTTAGCATTACAATGAGTACTTAGACACTAAAACTACTGTTGAATATATACAGAACTTTTGTATGCTTGTCCTATTGTAACAGTTATAAGTACACCTTTAGTACTTAGTAAGGTAACGATTGTTTACTCTACAAATACTAGATACCATAAAAAACAATACTTGAAAAATATATATATACATGACGAATAGATAACCTCTTTCCTTTGCGGTTAGTTCGCAACTCGCAACTTAGTTCTTCTACCAAAAAAAATGTGAGATCCATGTAATACCAAGTCGGTTATTAATTTATTTAGTCCCTGCATAGGGGAGCTTCGGTCTTATAGTGTTACGTACCTAATTATCTAACCTAACAACGTCTTATGGTGACCATATCAATATTACAAATCTTTTATGTTTTTAGACGTACATCACGTCTTTGTGCTACAAAAAAAATGCATCCGTATCTTGGCAAATATTGACGAAAGTACCACACTTTATAAGATATAAATTATTAACATTAACATCTATTTATATATTTGAGGCATGTAAGTTTATATTAAAATTCCCGCACTTTTTCACCACCCGCGATGAACAACCGGCGATACCTAGGTCGCCATAAAAACCTATTGATAGTTCCCACCTCAAAGCTTAAGCTATATCGGTCCGGGCCATATGCCATGTTTGTAAAAATTTTTAATACCTTACCGGATGAAATAAGACGCGTAAAAAATGACACAATCTTTTTGCCAACTTTAGAACAGTATCTTATTTAAATATTGCTTCTACGATTTAAAGGAGTACTTCGAAAAATAAATCAATTAACTATATATAAAAAAGATCGGTGTGCTCCTACTAAATTGCTATACCCTAACAGGGTTCATACTATGTGTGACTCTAAATAATAAATAGATCGACGGGGCAATCGCCCTAAACAATCTAATTTATATATACTACTTACTGCTACTATATTACTTGTGAAATACGTTGTTGATTTCATCGGATCCAAGTTTGCTAGTTTGCGCTCACTTTATCCAGTTTGGACTTTGGACAAGCAAACTTTGGACACTCCATTTCAAATATATGGCAGGGCGAACTAAATCGATATTCGATACGTCGCAAATTCAGTCGGCCGCGAACAGTTTGCCTGCAGGGGACCACAGGCTTAGTCCTCAAGAGTAGCAACGTATCTGTGATTGACCACAGATAAAACTCTTGTATGTAAAGTTTCATACCAATGTCCATATGCGGCTGTGCTCACTTACTATCAGGTGGTTTGCATTTTTATTAATTTGACTTAGGTAGCAAACGAGCATGCAGTCCACCTGATGATAAGTGGTCACTGCTGCCCTGCGACATCTGTAATCAACTTCATATGGAACATGGGTTCCATCTAAAGTTAATCACAAATGCGTTGCTACTCTAGAGGACTATGATGGTCGCCTCATGTGGAAGTGTTCCGGCAACCACACCCGTCTATCGAAACGCAAGAAATGCTTCACGCTAGAAATAGGTGTGGCGGTCAAACTACGCTGGTTCTACCACCTTGAATATTGCATCCTTTTGAAAAAAACAAATAAAATTTATACTGCATGCTCGTTCTAATTCCATATTATTAAAAAATAATGATAAGTGTTTTATTGCCAATGAATAAAATAACCATTAGTTTAAGTAACTTCATAACAATTACCTAATTTGCAAGTGAAGCCAAGTGGAAAAGTTATGCGATAATAAAGCTAAATTAATTGCATTTATGACGTGTTGAATTACTTCATTCGTTGTGTAAACTTCACACGGAAAGTGTAAAATTGTTGTATGTTTATAAATTAGCTTCGTCAATATATAATACGTAATGAATATGTTATATAAAGCACCAAATGAGCATGTAGACCACCTGATAGTAAGTGGCCAATGTCGCATATAATAATTTGTCCCTGTAGTCCCGTGACCAGAATAGGGCTACAGTATCCCCTGCGTGTTGTAAGAGGCAACTAAAAGTGGCATGTGTGGTCCATGCCGCCGTAAATCACAGAAGGTGCGATGAGCGTATCGCTCACTAGGGACGAGCCTGAAATAGGCATCGCGCTCGGAGGACTCCGGTTGTGTTCCGGTTCCGGTTGCCCCATCGGGCTCCTCTCAGATGGGCGGCTGGACCCACCGTTTCGTTTAGTTACGACGATATGCGACCATACATACCGCCGTCCTACCCGGGATGGCCTGGCTGGACGGTTCAAGCTCCCACTCTAACCGCCTGCAACCCCAGAAGCCCCTTTTAGTCGTCTCTTACATGCCAGGGGATGCCGTAGCCCTATTCTGATCCCGGAACTACAGGGTGAAGGGTACTGGTCTACACGTCGATTCTACTGAACTAGGCGAATTTTTACATTCAAAATTTTGTTCAAATATATTTATATAATATTTATTTATTTATACAGACTTACGTCTATTTTTACAGGTAACACACCTAATACGATAGCGTAGGCAATTTTACATTTTTTTTAAAATCGTTAACCTTTTAGCTAAGGCTTATATTTAGGTTTTATCGATAACTGTCAATGTGGGTACATCTCTAGCAACAAATGTCGCGTCCGTAGTCCCACTCGGGTCCGGTGTAGATAACTTTTCACTCGTCAATCATATGCCCAGCCTTGTGTAGTTAAAACAACTTTGCATACTTTGTTTTATCTGACTGAAATAGCAAACGAGCATGCGGTCCACCTGGTGGTAAGTGGTCTCTGTCGCTCATGGCCACCTGTAATCAACTTCATACAGAACATAGGTTCTATCGTTACGTCACAGATGCGTTGCTACTCCCGAGGACTATGATGGTCGCCTCATATATAAGTGTGCCGGCAACTACATCCTTCCATCGAAACGCCAGAAATGCTTCACGTTAGAAATAGGTTTGGCAGTAGTAAGCACTTCCCCGGTCGAACTACACTGGTTCTACCTGTTAAACCGGATGCCTTTTTACTGCACTAAAAGCCCCCAGTGGCCATCCTCGGCCCACTGCTCCATCTGGTCTTTACGTATATGGCCACACATAGTGCCTTCTTTCTCGGGGTCACCTGGCTGGACGGTTCGAGCTTCCACTTGCCATTCGCAACCCTGGAAACCCCTTTTAGTCGCCTCTTACGACAGGCAGGGGATGCCGTAGCCCTATTCTAATCAAAAATGTCATAGTCAGGGTCAAAAATGTGTAGTGACAATATATTTTCTCACACCCTCAACTAAGAAGATCCGGCAAGAAACTCAGCTGCTTTGTTTTTGAAGTGAAACTTCTTTATCGGGGTTGGAAAAAAATTTAGTGTAACATTTTTTCGTTACGCGCCATCTTTTTCTGTTACGCGCCATCTTTTTCTTATCCCTACCACGCGTGATATTAGATAGATTATTATAGATTAGATTATTAGATAATAAGTTATATATATATAATAAAGTATTTAGGTCTAGGTTGAAACAAAGACTTAATTGCGTTTCTCTGTGAAAATTAAAGAAACAACATTTAAAGCCCTTATTTCAAGTCTTAATTTAGAATAATAAATTATAATTTTATTACAGCAAAATAATGTCTCTCTCAATATTTCGAATGTCACTTATTACAATACTTTATGTCAACTATAAATATAAGTTGCCTGATATCTACAACTTATGTACATATATATCATAATAGAAAAGTATTTTTCTTTATATCTCCCTCCCAAAGAGAAACAATTACGTGTGAAACTCACGTAATTGTTTATTCATGAAATATTACTGGTGATAGTTTAGTAATGTGGTAAAAATTTGATTCTGCTTTTTTATGGCCGGTATCAACTTCATAAATCGATTTTGAAACCTTTCTAATAATTTTGTAAGGTCCAATTCTCAATTCATCTGTTTTCTTTCTATTTAGTCGATTTCCGTTTTCTACATAAACTCTGTCTCCCGCTTTAAATTTATATTCTTTTCTATGTAGGTCAAAAATTTTCTTATTATAATTATGCGATTTAATTGTATTTTTTAAGGCTAATTTTCTATCTCTTTTTAGATCTTCTTTTGTATATCTAGTTTTCAATTCAATTGGTAATATATTCACATCTTCCCCTTCCAGAAGGTATTTTGGAGCAAACTTTGTTACTGTATGTTCAGTTTCATTATATTTTTCCACACATTTATGTGCAATTGTTGTCCACGCTATTTTATTTTCTCTTTCATTCATTCTACATCTTATTTTATTGACTAAAGTTTGATTTAGCCTTTCATTAATTCCGTTCGAAAATGGTGTATCTACAGCAGTAAAAACTAATCTTATATTATTTTTCTTCAGAAAATCCTTAAATTCTTTAGAATTTAAACCAGGGTATTGATCCGTTAATATCATATCAATATCGTAACTTTGTGTTACATTCTTTACAAGCTTAATAAAATCACTCGGACTTTGAGTTCTTGACGTGAAAATATGAGCATATCTAGTAAAATGGTCGACTAGTAGATGAAGATATTTTTTTGTGGACCGTGATCCTCCGAAACCTCCAATAGTATCAATTGATACAATTTCAAATGGTCGTCTAGCTGGACCTAAATGTGACAACAAACCATATTTTTGTTTTTTTCTTGATTTGTTTTTTATACAAATCTCACACTCATCACAAATATGTTTTATGTTGGTAATTATGTTCTTTGCAGTGTAGAATGGTGTTATTTTATTTATCATCTGTGTTCTTCCAAGGTGACAGTAAGTATTATGCACATCTTTTATTAAAATTTTACTAAGTTCTTCCGAAATAATTATTTTTTTCCGTCTTTTTTTTATTTTGTAATAAATTTCATTTTCTAATACAAATTTATTTTTTTCATTTTTTAAGCACATATTAGTTTTTTGGTCATTTTTTATGTCTTCTATTGTTATTAAATTGACTACCATTAAAAAATCATCATTATTGTCATAAGGATGTAAAACTGGATTCCGGCTTAAACTATCTGCTTCTTGATTTGACTTTCCTGGATTGTATTTGATTTTGAAATTATATTGGGATAGATAGTATGTCAAATCACCAAGTTCTTCATCAGTTCTAGCCTTTATATTCAAATTCTCTAAAGGCTTATGATCTGAATATACTGTAAATTCTTTTCCCATAAGCCAGTGCTGCCAATATTTGACAGCTTCTTTTATTGCTAAACATTCTAAATATATGGCCTTTTTCTTCTTTTGAGTTTCAGTTATTTTTTTTGAAAAATATGCAACAGGTTTACTGATTCCATTTTGATCTTCTTGTTTTAATACTGCTCCCACTCCTTTAATGCTTGCATCGGTGTAAATGCTTATTGGTAGTTCATAGTCAAATGTCCTCAGAATTGGTTCTAAACATAACAAACTTTTTATTTTATCAAATGATTCCTGACATTCTGTAGACCATACGAATTTAACATCTTTACGTAATAAATTGTGTAGAGGATCCAATATAATAGCGCTGTTAGGTATAAACTTATGATGAAAATTTACTTTTCCAAGGAATTGTCGCACATTTTTCCTTGTTTCTGGGATTGGAAAGTTTTTAACAGCAGTTAAATCATCTTTTAAAGGTTTAATTGAATTGTTTTCTATAATATGGCCCAAATATTTAGCGTAATTATTTGCAAAAATACATTTAGAAAATTTTAGTCTAAAGCCTTCAGTAAGAATCGCTTCCAATAATTTAGAAAGGTGTATCATATGTTCCTCATAACTTTTTGAAAAAATTAAAATATCATCGATAAAATTTACTGTAAAATTAGAGAGTTTGTGTTTTCTTATTATGTTTCCCAATATTCTCTGGAATATAGCCGGAGCTGTCTTTAATCCAAAAGGAAGACATGTCCATTGGTAATGTCCTTCTTGGGTAACAAATGCAGTTTTGTATCTATCCTTAATTTTTAATGGAATTGACCAAAATGCTGAATTTATGTCAAGAGTAGAAAAATATTTACAATTTACAGTTTTCATTATTAAATCTTCTATTAATGGAAACGGTTGTGATTGAGGAACCACAATCTTGTTTAATTCTCTAAAATCTATACATAATCTTGTTTTTCTATCATCTTCTTTTTTGTATGCCAGTGTAACTGGAGCAGCAAATGGGCTATAAGACTCCTCAATCATATTTTTCTCTAGTAATTTAGATATTTGATTTTCTATTTCTTTTCTATCATCCGCTGTGCATCTATAGGGACGCTTACTACAGTATTTATCTACCATTAAATCAATATGAGCTTCATAATCCCGTACAGTGCCGACGTCATATTTATCCTTAGCAAACACTGCTTTGTATTTTTCTATTAAGCTATTTATTTCTGCTTGTTGAAATGAATTCAAATGATCTATTTTCATTTCAAATTTATCGGAGTTTATATGTTCATTAAAATTAATTTCATTTTCATTTACCATTTTATCTTTATTTTCTTCTTCATTTTTGTCACCTAGTTCATCAGGAATTTCGACATTTATATTTTTAGTATCGCTTTCAAAGTATTTATTCTTCTTAACATCATCCTTATTTGACATTATCTCCTCTTCATTTTCATTTTTACCTTGTGTGATTTTTAAATCTTCATTTTGTCTCAGTCTAAATTTTTGGATGCAATCCAGACCAATTAGAAAATCGTAGTTAAAATTGTCACTATCTATCACAAATATATCCATATTTCTTTCAAGGTCATAAATCTTTATTCTTAATGATACCATTCCGTTCATTTTTTTCTCACCATTAATAGTTTTCAAGTTCACCATTGGTATATTACTTGTATTTTCTCTTTTTTGTATCTTCAATAATTTAGCATTAATTAATGACACATTGGAACCCGAATCGTAGATTCCATAAACGTTTAAAGTGTCATTTATTAGCAACTTTACTTTTATTAATGGTGGCGTTATCAGTTTTTTGGATTTTTGTCATTCAATTCGATTTCCAACTCAGAGTTATTTACATTTTTTATTACTGTTTGTTGATACTTATTTCGAAACCAACAATTTTCCTCAGGATGGTAACGGTTTCCTTTCTTTTCATTAAGACAAATTTTGCAAGATTGTTTTACTTCATTTCCTTTTTGTTTAGGGTCAAAGTTTGTATATATTTTTTTATTATATGTATTTTTTTTGATTAGATATTCCAATTTTCCTATTTCATTGAAAAGTTCTTCTGTTGAATGTAAATTTTCTCTGTCAATTTTATCAGCCACATAGTTAGGTAAACCAAATGCTATAAGATCTATAAGCGTCTCAATATCGATAGACTTTCTAACTTCCAACATTAGTTTTTCTTTTTTTAAGGCATAGTCAAGTAGTGAGCCTGCCTGGTATTTAAAACTAAGAGCATATCTTATAGGCGACCAGCCTTTACTTGCAAAGGTTTCGCAAAATTTTTTCTCCCATATTTCCCAATTTGATTCTACTGTATACTTAATTAGCATACATTTGTACCAATCCCTACCAGAGTATTGTAAAAAAAAATTTAATACTTCAATTTTCTTTTTATCATCCTTAATTTGGAAGCGTTCGCATTCTTTATTAAAATCTTTTATCCATTGTGTGGCATTTGAGTTTCTGCTAGTAAAATTGTCAATCGTGAAATCCTTTGCAATTTTTAATAAGTTTTCAGTTTCAGATGTTTTATCTTTTTCTTTAACTATTTTTTCTATTATTTTTTCCAATGTTTGATTGGAGCTACTAGGTATACAGTCATCTTTGTCTGTTTTTTCCAAAATTTCTTCTAGGTAAAAATCATTAAATTGCAAGTTCTCTTCTTCATCCAAATATATTTTTGATATCTGATCCGTCAATGTTATCCATATTTTCCGTATTTGATGTCTTTTAGTAAATGATTTTTTTACCTTGTTAAAATGTGGAGTTGTTGTGATTGTCTGATGTAGATTTGCAGATTGGTATTCTTCTGGTATTCCAAAAACTTGTCCATTAGGTGTTGCTATTGAAGTTATGCATACGATGTTTGATTTTCCATCTGCTGACGCCTTTACAGCAAAATCAAAACGTAATTTATTCATGTTTTTCTTGAAATATTTGCGGAAAATGTTGTTTTATAATAAAGTATTTAGGTCTAGGTTGAAACAAAGACTTAATTGCGTTTCTCTGTGAAAATTAAAGAAACAACATTTAAAGCCCTTATTTCAAGTCTTAATTTAGAATAATAAATTATAATTTTATTACAGCAAAATAATGTCTCTCTCAATATTTCGAATGTCACTTATTACAATACTTTATGTCAACTATAAATATAAGTTGCCTGATATCTACAACTTATGTACATATATATCATAATAGAAAAGTATTTTTCTTTATATATATTATAAGTTTAATAAAAGCCTTTTATTAAACTTTGTCTAATTTAACTTTATTTAACCAATTTCTGTAAAGTTGCATATAATAAATTATTTTTTGAAAAATAACGTCATAAAGAAGTTTCACTTCTTACGAGTGTACGCTAGTACACGCACACATTTTTTTTTATCTTAAAACCAATTTATGTAAAAAGCCATTTCTTCCGACATACAAGTGTACTACTCGAGCAAGGCCAGGTGTCCAGTTAAGAACCGACTCAATTGACCTACAACGTAACAACTAGTGTTACTAGGTACTATTTGTATTAAATCGGGGTAGGAGTAGTAAATCACCCGTCACATCGGTCGAAATTTGACGGTAATTTAAATTAAAAAACTAAACTTCATATTGTCCACTGTAGAACGAATATTTCTCAAATTCAAATAAAATGTAATAATAAAGTAATTTTGAACGCACCCGTTAAATATAAAAGAGGTTTAATTAGCTAAATTGCATTTAAAAGCAATAGCGGGTATTTTGACAAAGACACTGACATTTCTGACGTTGTGTGTTTTCATAGTAAGACATTGAATGTTCTATTTCGTTTATTATTTTTGTGTGTGACAAATGCGCAAGTGTGTATAATGTGTTTTAGTTGATTTTATGTGTGTTTTATGCATTATTTGACAAAAATATTAACATTCTGGACTCCTTCTCTACGTCCACTATAACCGTGCAAAATTGCATACTAATCCGTCCGCGGCATATTACTTAAAAATGCACCACAAGTTTTGGAATTCACGTATTAATATGTATATAGATTTAGTGTCAGAGAAAAAATGTATCAGGTTTTATTTATAGCCCTTCGCAAGTAATATAACTCATATTTTAGTGAATCTGAGTTATATTCTTTATAACAGGACTTGTTGAACTAGTAGAAATTTGGATAAATAACAATAAAATCGTGGTTCTTAATATTTAAACGGTATATTCGTTTAATTGTTTTTATTGTTTTTGACAATAAAGATAATTTATCATATCATTTATTAATTGATGGATTATTTGATTTAAATAAATAAACACATTCCACACTCATACCTCCACACTGGGATTGTTTCCTGTAACGTGGGTAATCAGTCCGCGGCATATTACTTAAAAATGCACCACAAGTTTTTGCTTCACGTATTAATATATAATATATAAGTATTTAATAATAATAATAATATGCTTTATTGTACCCAAAAAAATGAAATAATACAATGAGATTACAATGTTAAAATACTAAAGGCGGTCTTATCGTTAAACAGCGATTTCTTCCAGACAACCTTTGGGTTCGGATTTAGAGTAAAGATGAAAATAGAGTTAAGGTAGGATGTAAAAATCAGAATAAGGAATTAGAGCAACGTACAAATTAAATAATTAGCTATAAAAATTAAACACAGCAACGAATCATAAAAATAATTAAGTTGAAAAATAGTACTTAATGTACAGATAGGATGCGAAATTGGATGCCATCATCAGTTCCCGTAAAATCGGGACGTCCCATTCAAATCGGCACCTGGCAACACCGACCAACATAATTAGACCCGCGTCGTAAATGACAAGGCTTTTGCGCCCACTCCGCCCTTTCCACTGAGCAAAAACGAGACATATTACAAATATAATACGTTTTAAATGTCGTTTCCTGTATATAATGCGTTTTTATTTACGCTTGACCGGAGTGGTTTTGTGTTTATTTTTTACCTCATTGAAGTAGCGAACGAGCATGCAGTACTGATAGTAAGTGGCCACTACCGCCCATGGACATCTGTATGCAACTTCAAATAGAACCTGGCTCCTATCTGAAGTACGTACGTACGGACTTCTTAAGACAATCTTGTATATATTTTTTTATCTGACTGAAATAACAAACAAGCATGTCCACCTGATGGTAAGTGGTCACTGCCGCCCATGGGCATCTTGCATACTTCAAATAGAACATGGGTTGTATCTGAAGTCAATCACAGATGCGTTGCTACTCCCGTGGACAATGATGGTCGCCTCATATGAAAGTGTGCCGGCAACTACACCCTTCCATCGAAACGCAAGAAATGCTTCTCGCTAGAAATAGGTGTAGCGGTGGTACTACTCCGGTTGAACTCCGCTGGTTCTACTCAGTACTAAGTTAGAAATAGGTGTGACGGTGGTGGTTCGATTCCCGGCCAGACAGGTGTCTGAATGATGTGTTTATTCATGTTCTGGGTCTGGGTGTTTGTGTATTCGTCTTGTGTGTGTCCATGGTGCCCGCGACACAGGAGAGAATCCTAGTGTGGGGCTATGAGTGTAGAAAGCGTGCGTGTCCGTGTGTATTTAATTACATAATGAATTACCGGAATGTAAAAAAAACGTGATAATTATTGTGTATTTATTACGTGTGTGTGTGTTTCAATATGCTGAAGTATGAATGATAGACATTTAATCGTCAAATATATTTTAATCTCAAGCGAAGGTGGTAAACTAAATTATTATATTAAAGGCTACTTCGAACAAGATAAAATCGAGTGTAACATTTTCTATTAAGATCCATAAAACAATATTAATATTCTACTCGGAGCCATGTTTAAAGTTATCAAAGTGTCGCCGGGTTGATATTATTGAAAGCTCTACTTGGAATAGGGTTGTCAAAAAGAGATTTTTTTTATCTCAATGTGGTAAAATTTATATCGTCAGTGGAAAGTAAATAATGCTAAATCGCCAAAATATATATTGTGAGAAATTAGGTTTGTAGTTTTTTTGAAGTGAAACTTCTTTATCGGGGTTGGAAAAAAATTTAGTGTAACATTTTTTCGTTACGCGCCATCTTTTTCTGTTACGCGCCATCTTTTTTTTCCGTTACGCGCCATCTTTTTCTTATCCCTACCACGCGTGATATTAGATACATTATTATAGATTAGATTATTAGATAAAGTTTAATAAAAGCCTTTTATTAAACTTTATCTAATTTAACTTTATTTAACCAATTTCTGTAAAGTTGCATATAGTAAATTATTTTTTGAAAAATAACGTCATAAAGAACATTTTTTTTACAGGAAAAATCATGTCACCTCTAATTTTGGTGGGATCTTGTTGTTGGGAGTTCATACTACTCAACATGATCCCACGATCACTGCCATTCACAAGCAACTTCATATAGAACAAAGTTTCGTTGCTTTTCCAAAGACTAAGACGGTCGGTTCATGTAAATGTGATTTACCGCGTGGCCGAGCGGTTACCATACCGATCTGTCGCGCAGTGGTTCCGGGTTCTATTCCCGGCCAGACAGGTATCTGAATGATGAATTTAGATTCCTGTTCTGGGTCTGGGTGTTTGTGTATTCGTCTTTGTGTGTCCATGGTACCCACGACACAGGAGAAAATCCTAGTGTGGGGCTATGAGTGTAGAAAGCGTGTGCGTGTTTAAATCCGCTTGAAGTTATACTTTTTAGGCGCGTTATGAAAAAATGCTGAGAATAAAGCGAAAGATAAAATTTTTAAACAGATTTTTATCTTGTTACGGCAAAGAAGTATAACTTCTAACGCTTGTACATAAGTACACATACACTTTTTTGCAGCGATGACGATGCAGCCTTCCTGATAATAAGGGGTCACTGCATCTGATGGATATCTGGAACCAACTTTTAACATCTTTCAATTGACTATATGTAAATATCAAAACAACACAGCTTGACTATCCGTTACATATTAAAATGAAATGTATCAGTAACAATCAGCCCTGACAGTAACAAGCAAACAACAAAGTGTCGCATAAATCAATATTCAACAGCGGACACGCTCAAGTCCGCCGCTGTGCTGCCGCGCCCAGTGCCCACTGTATCGTAAACCTGCATAACTATATTGAATGTGGTTTGAATATTTGTATTTCGTTTTTGTATCTTTATCTGACTACAATTTGTGTTGTGTCTGTCCTAAATAAACTATGCCATTTAAGATCGCCACAGAAGGGTCGTAGTTTGTTACATACAATTAATAGGTTTTTTAAACAAAGAGGCAGCCAAGGCAAATGCAGTCCCAGGTGGTATTCACGATATGCAATTTTTTCTTTTTTTTTTGAAGTTATACATATTTAGGCGCATTATGGAAGAAATTATGAGAGTGAAATTTTAAGATTCGTCACACAAAAGTCACAGTATGAAGTTGAAATGAAAATGAGAATGAATATGCTATGCAGCTTCACTACCCGTTACATATTAAAATGAAATGTATGAGTAACAATCAGCCCTGACAGTAACGAGCAAACAACAAAGTGTCGTATAAATCAATATTCAACAGCGGACACGCTCAAGGCCGCCGCTGTGCAGCTGCGCCCAGTGCCCACTGTATCGTAAACCTACCTATATTAAATATGATTTGTATTTCGTTTTTGTAACTTTATATGACCAGAATTTGTGTGGCGTCTATCTTAAAGAAACTATGCCATTTAAGATCGCCACAGAAGGGTCGTAGTTTGTTATATACAATAAATAGGTTTTTTATACAAAGAAGCAGTCCCAGGTGGTATTCACGATATGCGGTTTTTTTTTTGAAGTTATACATTTTATACGCGTTATCGAAAAAATCATGAAAGAAAATTTTAAAATTCGTCACACAAAAGTCACAGTATGAAGTTAAAATGAAAATGAGAATGAATATGCTATGCAATAGCTTTACCGCGGCAGTCCCCGAGTGCCGCACGTTTTATGTTTTTTGAAGTTATACTTCTTTACGCGTGTTATGAAATACAGCTTAAATGCCCGTTACATATTAAAATGAAATGTACCTGTAACAATCAGCCCTGACAGTAACGAGCAAACAACAAAGTGTCGTATAAATCAATATTCAACAGCGGACACGCTCAAGGCCGCCGCCGTCCTGCCGCGCCCAGTGCCCACTGTATCGTAAACCTACATAACTATATTAAATGTTATTTAAATATTTGTCTTTCGTTTTTGTATGTTAATATCCAATGATAGCCTAATGGTTGAAACTTGCCCTTTCGTTTGGGAGGTCCGAGGTTCAAACCTAGGAACGCACCACTGATTTATGTGCTTATTAGAAATTAATTATCACTGCTTTTCTGTGAAGGAAAACATCGTGAGGAAACCTGCACACCCGAGTGTTGTTTAAAAAAAAGTTGTTACTTACTACTTACTTTAAAAAAGGAATGATTTTTAAGAGTCTAATTAAATGAGAATTAATTACTAATTTACGAATGCCTTTTAGTTGACTGGTTGTAACAATCGTTTTATCTAGTATCCGGATTCCTTTAAGATACTTTTTCTTTAATAATCTGTACTGCAGGTTTTATGTTCATAGCAACAAAGGAAATTAAAATACAAGCTTTCATTTCCTATTTATTCCCTTAGGGGTTAATTTTTTAAGCAACTCATTTATTTATTTACGAATTTAATGCTATGATCTTGTCTACCAAGATCATAGGTATCTTATACCTTACTCTAGGTAATAAGCTATGTTTGTGGCATATTACAACTAAGTCTGACTGGCAGTTTTTCACGTGAAAGAGTAACAAACTCCCCACAAAGATTCGGATTTATCACTACATAGTATAAAACAAAGTCGCTTCCCGCTGTCTGTCCCTATGTATACTTACTTAGATCTTTATAACTACGCTACGGATTTTTATGCAGTTTTTTAGTAGATAAAATGCTTCAAGAGGAAGGTTTTTATGTATAAAACATGCTTAATGTAGTAGAGGAATACTGATAATTTTAGATTTTTGACTTTTAGGCGGAACGAAATTCGCCGGGTCAACTAGTATTATTACAAAAGGAAAAATCAATGCCTAATGGCATTTTAGTTTGCGCTTTTAAGTGCTCATTTACTTTATTTGTATTAAAAATACTATCTGTTCTTACACTATGCAATAGGAGGTGTTTTAAATGAAAAATATACATATCTTTCAGTATTCCATATAGAAAGGTATTCCATAATAATCATAAATTAAAACCAATATTTCGAGTGTGATTAGTGAAAATGGCCCTTGTCAACCCACCTTTCATTTTTAGGGTTCGGTATCAAAAGGGCAAAACCGGGACTCTGTTACTAAGGCCCCGCTGTCCGTCTGTCTGTCACCAGGCTGTATCTCATGAACTGTGATAGCTACACAGTAGAAATTTTCACAGATTATACAATTCTGTTGTACACAGATTATACAATTCTGTATAACAAAAAAAAAAAACAGAATAAAACAAATATTTAAGGGAGGCCCCGCACAACAAACTTATTATGCCGTTTGTATTAATAATAATGGTACTCATCACACACATCACACTTTGCCGATTTTTATAACGACAATGATAATTGACGACAGTCAACCCATTATTGTCCCTCTGCTGGGCACGGGTCTTCTCAGAATGATAGGCCATAGTCCACCGCGCTGACCAAGTGCGAATTGGTGGACTTCACACACCTCAGAGAACTTTTTTTAAAGAACTCCCGGGTGTGTAGATTTCCTCACGATGTTTTTTTCGCCGAAAATCAGTGATTATTAATTTCTAATACGCACATAATTTTTGAAAAATCAGTGTTGCGTGCCTGGGTTTGAACCTCGGACCATCCGTTCCAGAAGGCAACTATCAACCATTAGGCTATCACTGCTCTCTGCTCTCAATGATTTGTATAATATCAAAGTAAATTCTAAACATATAAGCAATACGTTGTCCGTCGCTCCGTATTAAAGTTTCTATATTATTTTATATCACCTCGACCGTGACTATAAGAATGTATGTTTTTTATCACACGTTTCGCAAACAAACATTTATTTTTATCACTATAAGTTCACCTTACAACGCACTGAGGAAATTATCTGTTTCATTGAATGGTTATTACCGTGTCGTGACCGGAAAGTTATTAAGAGTTTTTCGCTTGTAAGACCTTATAAAACAAATAAATGAAACTTTAATTGCTGCTTTTGTTATTTGGTTTGAATGCAAATGCTATAAGTTAAGTTTTGATAATTGTTGAATCTCAATCGAAAGGTCCGAGGTTCAAACTTTTGATTTATTTTAATAATTAATTCTAACTGCTTTACGGTAAAGGACAATCGTGAAAATCTACCTTTCACCCAAATACTACGGATCGCATTTCGCTCAAAATGTTCGTGACGCGAATGAACACATAAGATACTCATTAGAGTGATAGACGTAACCGAACCGGACAAAGCAACAGAAATAACCTAGTATTTCTATAAAGGATCAACTTTTATTAGAAGATTTTACGTTTGATTTGTCTTTGAAATTTCGCGAGATTTTCTTTTCTTTAACTGACTGAAGTAGCAAACGAGCATGCAGTCCACCTGATAGTAAGTGGTCACTGCAGCCCATTGACATCTGTAAGCAACTTCATACAGAACATAGGTTCTATCTGAAGTCAATCATAGATGCGTTGCTACTCCCGAGGACTACGATGATTGCCTTATATAAAAGTGTGCCGGAAAACACACCCTATCATCGAAATGCAAGAAATGCTTCACGGTATACATAGGTGTGGCGGTGGTACCTCCCCGGTCGAACTACATTGGTTCTACCACCTTAGAAAGTTTGTATAATTGGCCCGAGTTCAAAGGATAAAATAGTTTTACCTAAATTTGTCGCTGTTACCTAAATCTATTAACACAATATTAATAAAAACGGTGTTGTAAAAAAACTTGTACAATTTTTATTACATCTGTGTCCATAGTGTAAACATGGTGCAATCGGCCATTTTAATTCGCATTAGGTCGCACCGAAATAGGCGCCAATGTCAGCCATTTTGCAATCGTTAATCATTGTGTGAACTTGTAAACTTTGGATACTAGTTATGTTTTCTGGCGTTG
Organism: Spicauda simplicius; assembly: GCA_949699795.1. Taxonomy (NCBI): domain Eukaryota; kingdom Metazoa; phylum Arthropoda; class Insecta; order Lepidoptera; family Hesperiidae; genus Spicauda; species Spicauda simplicius. The sequence continues at coordinate 6,696,572 of OX453085.1, forward strand.
TTCGTAAAAAATATGCTTTAAAAAAGTTAAGCAGCAAATGAGCGGTCATTTCATCTGATGGTAAATGGCCACTGTTGTGGACATCTATGTTATGATGGACTTCAATAAGCTATACACGATGAAGCCCCATATCGTACAGTTTACAACTGGTTTAATGAATCTAAACGTTGCGACCACGTTAATGCTAATCTCACCGATCATCTGCGCGAGGGACGCCCTACTACAGCGACGACTGAAGATACACGCTTTCACGCGCTTTCTACACTCATAGCCCCACAGTAGGATTTTCTCCTTTGTCGTGGGTACCATGGACACACAAGACGAATACACAAACACCCAGACCCAGAACAGGAATCTAAACTCATCATTCAGATACCTGTCTGGCCGGGAATCGAACCCGGGACCCATTGCCATTAGGCATTAAGTTCACCCTTGTAACCCTTAGATTAAGGTGTTTCAAAACTTTAAATAAATAAATAAATAAATTGCGCGTCAGATCGGTATGGTAACCGCTGCGCCAAGCGGGTCGTCAAAAGATGACAGAAGACATCAGTGTTGTGCGGCTGCGGTATGATAGAGACTGACAAAAGATTGACCTATCAGCAGATTCGGACAAGCCTATACATTGGTATGAGTCAAGTGCACAAAATCCTCCGTGAACAATTAGCGGTCATAAACCTTTGTGCCCGCTGGATACCTCATGATAATGCAGTATGATGAGGTCCTCATCTTTTAACCGAGGCCCAAAAACTCCGCCATGTTAATTGGTGCCGAGATATGATTAAAAATTTAACGGAGGAGACTCAAAAAAGGCGGCAACCCTAGCTGTAGGGCTAAAGAAACGAACATGCATACTTACAAACATACGTACACACACACATGCACACATACGCACGAAAACTTAACCTCCTTACGCAGTGGGGTAAATATCACATACATTGCAAAATGGGCCCGCTCCGAATATATCTATCCGAATAATATATATATATATTTTATTAGCCCGAAACAGTTACAATTACAAACAGACACACACCCTCAATGCATATACAAAACTAGCTGACCCGGCGTACTTCGTTCCGCCTAAAAGTCAAAAATCTCAGTTTCTCAATTTTAGTGTTTCTCTACTATATTGCACATGTATTATACGTAGAAACCTTCGTATAGAATTTATATATTTATTAAAAAAAACTGCATTGAAATCCGTATCGTTGTTTTTAAGATCTAAGCATACATAGGGACAGACAGCGAGAAACGACTTAGTTTTACACTATGTAGTGACGACACACGATATGCCTGTCCGTGCGTGTACAGACAGCCGTGTCATGGCGAATTTGTTAACGGGCAGCATATTTTGAGTCACGGTTTGTTTGTATGTACAATTATATTTTGAAGACGTGATGATAGTTTTTTTCTTGGCGGTAGGTCAATAAGTAAACATTGTGCTCTCAGTAATAATTTAATAAATACGGCTTTATTTACATATTTCACGATTTTTTTTGTGTGATTCGAAGATTAATAGCATAATTTACTTACAAGTTTCAAGATATAAGTATACGTTTATGATTTCGGACCTATAATTGTTCTGCGCAGTCCCGCCAGTGACACAATTTTTGTTCTACATACACTTTTATAATTTCGTCATACACTTTTAATTCTATCACTGTTTACGATGGCAAACATTAACACAATTTTGGAAACACAACATGCCATTGAAGCTACATTCCTGAGGAAGTTTTCTGAATTTGAGTCCAAGTTCAAAGCTGCGGAGCCTAAGAGTAGCACTACAATAAATCGTCTTCACGAGGAGTTCAACGAATTCAAGACCCACGTATGGACACTACTCAACTTTGTCCGGGAGCAAATAACGGAGCTCTCCAATGCAATTGACGTTGTTGAAATGCGTCATCGACGAAAATTCCTCTTAGTGAGTGGTGTTCCAGAAGAAACTGAAGACCTTCCAGCTTACATAGCTAAACTTTTTAGTGAAAAGCTTGGTATATGTGATTTGGCAAGTAGTCGTCTGAAGGCTTGTCACCGCCTGGGCAGTACGGTGGAGGGGAAATGCCGCCCCATCTTGGTTCGCTTCATAGATCAATCGGTCCGGGCTGCCGTTTGGAGGAAAAAGGCTGGATTCAAAGGAACTCCTTATGTTCTATCTGAGTTTCTCACACGCCAAAGGCAGACACTGTTCATTCTAGCTCGTAAGAAACTTGGCATGAAGAATTGCTGGACGATGAGTGGTAATATCGTAGTCAAGCTTCCTGATGGCTCCAGATGCCGCATACAATCCGAGCAGGACCTCGACGCTATAGTAGTTGACGATAATTTCCGTAATAGCGAAGAGCAGGTGAAGGCTAGTTCGCCGACTCCAGCTGCAGATATTAATTCCGCACAATACTTAAAGTCGAAGCGCACAGTTCGTAGGAAATAGACTGTTAAGGTGTTGTGACTTGCTTAGATACGAAGTTATAAGTGTTGTTGTTTATTTGATCTTTGCTTTGTATTGATTACCCCCTTTATATTGATTTTTTTAACATTTTAGTGTCATCAATTTGCGTGGGTAGTTAAGATTTATTATAAATAACAAATAATTTCATAACAAGTTGCCATATATATATTTTTTAACCCTTTTATATAAGTCAACGTCTAAATGTTTACGTCCAATGTCAAAACGTTAACGTTAAATGCCATATCGTCATTTTTTTATGTTTTAATTTTTAAACTAATCGCAAACCATAGACATTTAACGTTCCTTTTCTTTTAGTGTTGTATAATTTTATGTTAAATCTCATAAATTATTTTATTTTGCTAAATAGTATCTGTGAATGAAATGTATTTTATCTCACTCGATATTTTGTTAACATGCATAAAAGTGTTTTAGATATATTTACCCGGCGGGATAAGCAGAAAATTTTGTACAAGTAACTTTTTAGTACCTTTTTAATATTTTTGTTTTATTAATTATTTTCATAGTATCGTAGTCATTTATACATTGCATATTTATTACGTTTTTAATATGTCGGATGAAGAGTCCTTTTACTCTGCGCGTGACTCAAGCGGTTCTACTGACTTAAATGATAGTTGCGTTGATGACCCTATTACTCTTCATAACTCACTACAAACTTCTCTAGATTCTTCCCTTTTATCTTTCAATGTCTGTCATCTGAATGCTCAAAGCATCCCCTCTCATTACTCTGATCTTCTTGATGCCTTCTCGTCCAATTCTAATATTCACGCCATTCTCATCTCCGAGAGTTGGTTAAAACCGAGCCTTGAATCAATTTCCTACAGCCTTCCAGGTTATAAATTGTTACGAAACGACCGAACGGGTAAAGGTGGAGGTGGTGTAGCCATCTATCTCCGCAGCGATATTTCTTTTTCAGTAATTTCTTCTTCTCCTTCTTTGTATTCAGCCTCATGTGAATACCTTTTTTTAGAAGTCCGCCTTGGAGGTGCCAAGGCCGCTATCGGTGTCGTTTACTGTCCTCCTCGAACTGACTATTTCTCCAGCTTTGAGCTAATTTTAGAATCTTTATGTCCACAATATACACATCATATAATCATGGGTGATTTTAATACCAATTTAATGAATCCATGTACTCGCAGTTCCAAACTGATTAATATTCTTTCATCTGTTAACTTCTCAATTCTTTCATCGTTACCTACCCACCACAATATTAATGCTTGTGACAGTTTAATCGATTTAATAATAATTTCTTCACCTTCACATGTTATTAAACATGGTACACTATCTGCTCCTGGTTTTTCAAGGCATGATTGTTTATATCTCTGTTATAAACTTAAACCCCCTAAGGCTGTTCCTCAGGTCGTCTGGATGCGTAGGTTCGCAAGTATAAATCATGAAGCTCTTATTAAAGATGCTGCTAATTTGGACTTTTCACCAGTGATTTCTGCATCGTCAGTGGATGATAAAATATCTGTATTAAATAACTTAATTCTGAAACTGTACGACTTGCATGCTCCGTTAAAAGCAATTAAATTAAAACGACCACCAGCACCTTGGATAACGCGTGGAGTTCGCATGGCCATGACACGACGTGACAGGGCCTTTAGAAAATTTAAGCGTAACAGGTGTGACGAGAACTGGAACCACTATAAGATTGCACGTAATCGCTGTAATCAAATGGTAAGAGCAGCTAAACGCACTTACTTTTTCGAACAGGTATCCAACAACTCTTCTGCCGATTTATGGAAATTCCTAAACTCACTGGGTCTTGGTAAGTGTCACAGGAGTCCTGAAATATCCTTTCCTCTGAATGAATTAAATATGCATTTTTCTTCTTCCTTTTCTCTTTGCTCTGAAGTTAAATCTCAGACTATCTCAGAAATTTCTTCAATGACACAGCTCAATACACAAAAGTTCTTTTTCTCTCCAGTCACCGTGGACGAAATCTTCAAAATATTTTCTTCTATCCATTCCAAAGCAGTCGGTAATGACGATGTCAGCAGATCAATGATTATTCCTATACTTCCATATTTACTTCATATTATTACGCACATCATTAATACTTCCATGTCTACTGGCGTTTTTCCTTCTATATGGCGAATGGCCTATGTGATCCCACTTCCTAAAGTACCTATTCCACATAATCTTAATAACTTTAGACCTATTTCTATACTACCATTTCTTTCAAAAATTCTTGAAGCCGCTGTGCATAAACAAGTCTCCTCATTCATCTTCAATAATAATCTTCTTAGTCCTTTTCAGTCAGGCTTTCGACCAGGCCATAGCACGACAACGGCTCTTCTTAAAGTTATTGAAGATATTCGCGACGGTATGGAGGACAAATTGATCACAGTTCTTGTCCTCATAGATTTTTCTAATGCTTTTAACATGGTGAATCACGACATCCTCCTTACCGCCCTTCAATATTACAACCTTTCACCTACGGCACTAAATTGGTTCTCATCTTACCTTCAAGGCCGCCAGCAAGCAGTTCGGGTTGATCGTCAACAGTCAAACTGGTGCTGTCTTACTAACGGCGTCCCTCAGGGCGGAATCTTGTCTCCTTTACTCTTCTCTCTCTATATCAATTTCCTAACTCTTTCTCTCAGTTGCTCTTACCATTTGTATGCTGACGATCTTCAAATTTATGCACAAGGTAATATTAGTAATATTAACGATACTGTACGCACTATTAATTTTAATCTGGACAGCGTTAGGCTCTGGTCTCATAAGTATGGCATCCCAGTTAACCCCTCTAAGTGCCAGGCTATTGTGATTGGTAGTTCGCGGCAGTTGGCCTTATTAGATTTCGCTTCAGTCTCACCTGTTACGTTTGGAGGTGCTATTATACCTTTTCAATCTTGCATCAATAACCTCGGTTTATATTTAGACTGTAACCTAAGCTGGACTAACCACGTGAGCGAGATCAGTCGTTCCGTTTTTGCGAAACTACGCACCCTGAATCGGCTTCGGAACTTTCTCCCGTCTAAAGTAAAAGTCACTCTTGTACAGGCTCTCATTTTACCAATTATCGATTACGCTGATGTATGTTGTACTGACATTAGTGAAGAGCATCTCAATAAGTTGGAACGATTAATTAACTATGCCATTAGATTCATCTTCTGTTTACGCAAATTTGATCACATTAGTTCCTATCGTCGCCAACTTGAATGGCTTCCTATTCGCCAGCGTAGACAGGTTAGATTACTTTCCACTCTTTTCTCTATTCTTTTTCAAACGTCCACTCCAGAGTACCTGAAACAAAAGTTTCAGTACCTGTGTGATTCTCATGAGCGTAATCTGCGTTCTTCTAATTCTCTCGTATTAACGATTCCCCTTCATCGTTCCGGTTTCTTGTCCAACTCATTTGCCATTCACACATCCCGGCTTTGGAATTCCCTCCCAGATGATTTACGTAAAGCATGCAGCAGATAGACTTTCAAAATGAAAGTTAAATCTTATTTTCTAAAATTACTCTCCTAGGACTAATCTGTATATGTGTACCTATACCTTTGGATTTGTGATATATATGTATAAGGACAATTATTCTTCCACTTCTTGAGAATATGTTTGTTTATTTTTATTATATTTAGGTACTATCCTAGTATTTCATATGTATGTTTATATTTATAATTATCCTATAATTTCTTATATAGCATTGTTTAATAATGCCGCCTTGTATGTTTTCTGTTTAGCCTAAAGGTTGACTGGTAGAGAATGCTCCTAGCATTAAGTCCGCCTTTTGTACCAAAATTGTAAGGTATAATAAAGTATAAAAAAATAAATAAATAAATAAATAATTTAATTGTTTTGTACTTGTATGCTTGTATGGAGCAGTGATAGCCTAATGGTTGAAACTTGCCCTCTCGATTGGGAGGTCTGAGGTTCAAACCCAGGCACGCACCACTGATTTATGTGCGTATTATAAATTAATTATCACTGCTTTTCGGTGAAGGAAAACATCGTGTGGAAACCTACACACCCGAGAGTTCTTAAAAAAAAAAAAAGTTCTCGGAGGTGTGTGTAGTCCACCAATTCACACTTGGCCAGCGTGGTGGACTATGGCCTAAACTCTCTCATTCTGAGAGAAGACCCGTGCCCAGCAGTGAGACAATAATGGGTTGACGAGATGCTTGTATGATATGCATATTCGAGAAAGTCCGTAGTATCTTCTCGTCCACAATTCCTTAGTGCCTGAAGTCGAAATTATCCGACCGATGTCTGTTGCCAGTGATGATCTACGGCTCCGAAACGTCCTTCACTGTAGGCCTCATTCAGAAGCTCAGGGTCGCTCAGCGTGCTATGGAAAGGGTTATGCTCGGAATTTCGCTACGAGACATGATTCGCAACGATGAAATCCGTAGACGAACAAAGCTTACCGACATAGCTTTCAAAATCAGCAAGCTGAAGTGGCAATGGGCCGGCCACATCGCTCGTAGGACCGATAACCGATGGGGAAGAAAGGTCCTCGAGTGGCGACCACGTTTAAGCAAAAGGAGCACAAGTCGCCTCCTCACCAGAGGGACCTATGACCTGAAGAAGACAGCGGAAAACCGTTGGATTCAGAAGGCACAGAACCGGTTGGAGTGGCGTCATTTAGGGGGGGCCTATATCCAGCAGATGGGGTTGATGGATGGATGGATGGATGATGATATGCATGATCGATAATAGCCTAATTCAGAGGTTCCCAAAATCATTTCGTCTAATACCCACTTTGAAAATTAGTTATTTTGTAGGCTACCCCATTTTCTTTACCTTAAAACTTTATTAACGTTTCAGCTTTGATTGGAATTAAATTAAACCTATCGGAGTTGTCAAGCATTCAACTTTTAAATAGAGAAATTAAGGCTCAAAATAATGGTCGCGAAATCAAACTTAATCGAATTAAATTATACTTAATTGAATTAAATTATACTTAATTAATCACAATTAAAACACTCTCAATACAATGGGCCGAAGCCCGATGGGGCAACGCGCTCAGAGGATTCCGGATGCGGTCGGACCGAGTTCCCGGAGTCCTCTTTATAGCGCCGAGAACGGCCACCGCGGGGCTTTAGTGCGGTAAAAATCCCACATAACCCTGCGTCGCTCCCACGGCGTCGGGTACCTTTTGAAGGTTTCCCCCTCGAGAACAAAAAAAAAATGTGTGCGTGTACTAGCGTACACTCGTAAGAAGTGAAACTTCTTTATGACGTTATTTTTCAAAAAATAATTTACTATATGCAACTTTACAGAAATTGGTTAAATAAAGTTAAATTAGATAAAGTTTAATAAAAGGCTTTTATTAAACTTTATCTAATAATCTAATCTATAGATAATCTATCTAATATCACGCGTGGTAGGAATAAGAAAAAGATGGCGCGTAACAGAAAAAGATGGCGCTTAACGAAAAAATGTTACACTAAATTTTTTTCCTACCCCGATAAAGAAGTTTCACTTGAAAAAGGCATCGAATTTACTATAGCATCATTGCATAGCGATTTAACAACAATTTTTACGACGAGTGAACAATTTCGTTTATGATGTTATATGTCACGGGACATCTATATATTAATATGTGAAGCAAAAACTTGTGATTCGTTTTTAAGATACTTGCCGCAGGCGGAGGAGTATGAAATTACACACCGTTATAGTTGATGTAGAGAAGGATTGCGCAATGTTAATTTTTTTTTCAAATAATGCATAAAACATACATAAAATCATTACATCATTACATTTGACACAAACACACACATAACAAACGAAATGGAACATTCAATGTCTTACTATGAAAATAACGTCAAAAATGTCAGATGTCTTTATCAAAATACCTACTATTAAAAGCATTTAAATGCAGCTTAGTTAATAAACCTCTTTTTATCTCTAACGGGTGCGTTCAAAATAACTTGAAAATCATTACAATTTATTCAAATTAGAGAAATATTGGTGCTACTTTCGACAATATGAAGTTTAGTTTTTTAATTAAAATTACGGTCGAATTTCGACCGTTGCGACGGGTGACTAGTTAAATTGTATTTCTGCCGTTTGTGAATTGCATACACACACTTTCTTCTAAATTTACATAGAGCAGGTGCTATCTGAACTCAATGCGTTGCTTCCAGAGGACTAAGATCGCTTCCTATGAAAGCGAGCCGGCAACCACACCATTCTGCCGCAACGCAAGAATGGCTTCACCCTAAAAATTGAAAGAAAGAAAGAAATTATATGTATTCACGATGTATGTGATACAAGACAAACTTACAAACTAAACATAAAAATAAGCAAAACAATAACAAGAGGAACGAAATATTTTTTATTTATTTATTTTATTTATTTATAAATTACACCTTACGTCTAACATTACAGGATAGTACCTAATTCGTTAGCGTAGTTTAATATATTATGAATACACAACAAATTAAAATAAATGCATTATTAATATCATTTTAACATTACTTATAGTCCAGCATTAGATAAAATTAAAATCATGTCAAAAGTACGAAAATAATGAATGTCAAAAAATAAATGTCAAAAATCAAATGAACATAAAAAATATAAACGAATCATAGATCAATACAAGAATCAATATAAAAAAAAAGAAATGTCTAGATAATTAATAACAATTTATCGATCATCACAAATAATAATTATAATTTTTCAACCACACGTAAAGTTACCTTCATGAACTCACCCAGAGTACAACAGAAGATATCAATCTGGTTTGCCACCGTGTTGAGCGTGCGCAGCGCTCGGGTCAGCGGTGCATCGCGCAGCAGGTTAGTGCGTGCGCGTGGTAAAGACAAAAGGTGAGGGCGTCGGCGCCGCTCCACGCTATTATTCGGCACACAAAATTTTAGCTCCTCTAAGATAGCAGAGTTGTCAAGTTTACCTCGTAGTATTTTAAATAGGTACTTTGCGAGTGAGACTTCTCTCCTCGTTTCTAGTTTATAGTACCCCACCATGCCGAGAACAAACAAACTAGGGTACAATAAAGGATAACCTGGAAACACATTGTACAACTTTAAATACAGAAATCGAGCGTATTTATTTTGGATGCGTTCTAACATTGTCTTATACTTTGTCTCATTTGGAGACCATATAACCGAATTACACTCCAAATGACTCTTCACCAAGGCTTCATATAAGGCACGCAAGGCACTAAGATTAGTAAAACCATTAGCTTGCCGTAATATGAAGCCAAGGTTACGGTACGCTTGTTTGCATAATTCAGTTATATGATCTCGAAAGTTAAGATCAGCTGTAAAATGGACACCGAGATCTTTCACCTCCCTGACGCGCCTGAGTGGCTGATTTTCCATGGTATACTGATGATGGATTGGAGACTGAGAACGGCTGAACGACATCACAGAACATTTTGCCACATTGAAAAATAACTTGTTCTTGTGGCTCCATTCCACGACGCGGTTAATATCTCGCTGCAGCCCAGCGTGGTCCATTAAGCCACTGACTTCGCGAACCAGTTTTAAATCGTCAGCGAATAATAGGCATGTGGACTCATGAACCACCTCCGGCAAGTCGTTTATCATTATGATAAACTGGAGGGGCCCTAAATTACTTCCCTGACTCACGCCTGACCACGTCGGATACTGGTCCGACCGGCATCCGCCACAGTCGACGTACTGTCTTCTGTTTCGCATGTAGCTGGCGAAGAAGTTCAACGTCAGCTGAGTGCACCCCATGCTGGCTAGCTTTATAAGCAAGATATCATTGTCGACCGTGTCAAATGCCTTTCGAAAGTCGAAATAGGCGACATCTACTTGTTTACCGGCATCCACAGCTGGCACCACTCGTGACATTAAGTGCAATAGGTTTCCTGTTGTCCCGCGTCCCGGGCGGAAGCCATGTTGGGCATCAGACATCTGGACCTTTACCTGTTCATATAGTGAATGGTGGATAGCGGACTCAAATATCTTGGCCGGTGTACATAATAGGGCCACGGGTCTATGGTCACTTGGTTTCGGACCCCCTTGTCCTTTCGGCACCGGCACCACTCGAGTCAGCTTCCAACGGTCAGGAAAGGTCGCAGTCGCTAAACAGACGTTAAAGATGTGAATTAGAGGCTCCTCCAGCACGGAACGACAATCTTTAAAAAGAAACGGTGGTATACCATCTGGTCCGACTGAGCGTTTTGGTGGCAACCGTAAAAGCGCGCGACTCACATCCACTGGGCTTAACCGATGTAGTTGCACGTGCTCTGCACTGCCGCCCGCCGCCGCGACGCTCGCAGCTACATCTAGACGAGCCGGCTCTGGGTTGTAAATAGAATAAAAGAACTGCGCGAAACGCTCCGCGCTATAGTTTAGTGTTTAAGTTACCCGTGTGACAATTTAGTGTTTAAGTATAATTGGTGTGGGTTTATACCTCCTCGGTTTACCAATCGTTCCATACCCGTTTTGCCTTGCAAATGTGTGCTTACTTTACGTATCGACGTCTGTCCTGTCGATACTCATTCTTGATTGCAAAAGCCAAGCTTATCACAAACATACTAACGTAATTTCTCCTTGTTCCAGACGACGCGACGCCGACGAAACGCCAGCGGCCGCGCGACATGTCGCTGGCCGAGCCGCCGCACACCATGGAGATAGCCCAGATCCTGATGTCGCTGCTGCACGCCTGGGGCCTGGACGCGGACCTGGATAGGGTGTGCGAGTCGAAACTTGGACTGCTGCGGCCTATGGTAAGGGTTTTCTAGTATATCCCATTGAAATGGCAAACAAACTGTTGTCCAAGTCTTTTTTGCCAGCACACTTTTATATGAGGCGACCATCATAGTCCTCGGGAGTAGCAACGCATCTGTGATTGACTTAGATAGAACCCATGATTTATTGAACAGATGTCCATGGGCGGCAGTGACCATTTATCATCAGGTGGACTACATGTTCATTTGGTACTTCAATCAGTAAAAAAAAAAGATGAAAAGACCTATCCCCAGCAGTGAGACATTCATTGGTTGAAGACATCAAATGTTCCTCTCGCCAGGTACCAGTCTGCTTCGGCGTGGTGTCCCGCCACGGCCACATGGCGGTCCAGCTGCCGACGTGGCTGGGCGGCTGGGCGGAGGCCTGCGCGTCCGTCCCCGACGACCCAATGCTGCTCAACTCCAACCTGCCCCAGGAGCTGGTGCGGCAGGAGAAACTTACCAGGTATCTTAGGTAGACGCGGACTTGGATATGTGGGTCTGGGTAAGGTTTGGCAAGAGACTTTGTCATGATGAGTGATATAATTAGATGGTAGATTTAAAAATGAAACTGTATTGGGCATCATTGCTCATGTGCTATATAACAGGGGTGTTTAGAGGACCCAGTAGGCCCAGGTCCCTCCGTCCCTGTAGCTCCGGGATCAGAATAGGGCTACGGCATCCCCTGCCTGTCGTAAGAGGCGACTAAAAGGGGCTTCCGGGGTTGCAGACGGCTAGAGTGGGAGCTCGAACCGTTCGGTCAGGCGATCCCGGGAATGACGGCAGTATGTGTGGTCGCATACCGTCGTAAAGACTAGACGGGACCCGATAGGGCAACGCCCTCAGAGAATTCCGGTTGAGTTCCTTTGGAGCTCCCGGAGTCGTCTTTATAGCGCCGAGGACGGTCACCGGGGGGTTTTAGTGCAGTAAAAATCCCAAATAACCCTGCGTCGCTCCCACGGCGTCAAGGACTTTTTGAAGGTTTCACTCTCGAGAACACAAAAAGGGCCAGGTCCCTATAGTATAAACAAGTATGAAGGTAAAAAAAAAACATCTACCATTTTACTTGTTAATAAATTTAAAAATCCGATTCCTGAACACCAGTATAAGATGGGGAAAAAATTTAGAGATCGGTAGACCTTTTGTATTCATTGACAACTAGTGTTGGACCGCCTCCCACCCATCCTCAAGAAAAGCAATAACTATGGTGAATATCACTTTGATCTATCAATAAAATACCAGAGTTGACAAATAGAGAATTTTGAAAGATGTAGAAACCATAGTAATGTTTCTACTACGGAGGTTTCATAACAGCAAGATCCATCAAATCGCACTTGGCCATCGCAGTCGACTATGGCCTAAAAACTCTCATTCTGAGAGAAGACCCGTGCCCAGCAGCGGGTCAATAGGGACAATAATGGATTGTACCCCCTGGATGGATTATGGGGATAACACCAATGTTTAGCACTACTGAATTCTATTCTAAAGAGTGTGACAAGGGACCCGAAGTGTGAAAGGAATCCGAGGCGTTTCAACTTAATCTACTTGTGTGGGGAACTTCTTGTAAGATTGGAATCTTTTCTGGGGTTCATAGTAACGGATCATAGTCGGCGGTCAACCTCAAACTAACCTCTATTACAATTCTTGTTCAACAGTTTGCATTCCTCCACAGACTCTTCACATCCAAGCTCCACTGGGAGCTGAGCACAACCCTCACCACGAACCACCTGCTGTCCATAGTGGCGCTCGCTAACACCCTCATGTCGATGAGTAACGCCAGCTTCGTGCCCGAACAAGAGGTGGCGCGGCGTCTTCACAGGTGAGCATCCAATGGTCTTTTTAAAGTGAAAACTTATATAGGCTTGTTTAGCAGATTAGTTTTAGATAGACTTTGCCCGTTTCGTCCCTGTAGTTCCGGGATCAGAATGGGGCTACGGTATCGCCTGCCTGTCGTAAGGGGCGACTTAAAGGGGCTTCCGGGATTGCGGGCGGCTAGAGTGGGAGCTTGAACCGTCCTGCTAGGCGATTCTAGGAAGAACGGCGGTATGTGTGGTCGCATACCGTCGTAAAGACTAGACGGAGCGGTGTGCCCAGTCACCCATCTGGGAGGAGCCCGGTGGGCCAACGCGTTCAGAGAATTCCGGTTGTATTCCGTTGGAGATCCCGGAGTCCTCTTTTTAGCGCCGAGGACGGCCACCAGGGAGGTTTTAGTGCGGTAAAAATCCCACATAACCCTGCGTCGCTCCCACGGCGTCGAGCACCTTATAAGGTTTCCCCCTAAAAAACAAAAAAATAAGACGTAGCCCGTTTAGTTTTTGATGAAAGAGACTCGACGCGGCGTCTTCATAGGTGAGCAAGTAATAGTCTTTTCAGGTGTTTCTGAATTTAAAACTACTCTAGGCGCGTTTTGGTTTAACAAAACCCAAGGAACTTGCGCCATCGCCACCGAACGCTTTCTATGGTGTCTTCACAAGAGAGCATCCAATAGTCTTTTTAGGTCTGTTTGAAGTGAAGACTTTAAGCCCGTTGAGCACTTTTTGTATAAACAAAAATCGTGGAACTCGCGTCATCATCACCGAACGTATTATTTTATCTGACTGAAGCAGCAAACGAGCATGCAGTCCACCTGATGGTAATCGGCCACTGCTGCCCTTGGCCATCTGTAATCAACTACATACAGAACATGGGTTCTATCTGTACGCAACGCATCTATGATTGACTTAGAAAGACAGATGGGCACCCTATTCTATATGAAGTTGCTTACAGATGTTCGTTGGCAGTCATCACTTACCATCTGGATATGAACTACTCGCTCGTTTGCTACTTCAATCAGGCAAAAAACTTCAAACGTAGTAGCAAATATCCTTTTCTGGAGTTTACTCCTTAAGAATCAATTTACAGTTATATGGGCCCGGTATGAGTAAAATGTGAGGAGTAAAATCTACTGAATGACCTCGTTACGTTTTTTTTATTGAGTATAACGCCATCTAGTTAAAACTTTAGAACTATTTGCAGTACGCGTGGATGGTATGCATAGGTTTCGTGATTACGTTATACCGAAATCTCAATGGTATTTAAAATAGTAAATCGTTAAGATAAGTAATGTAAATACTCTGGAAATACGTACAATATTAATCTTTTAATACGTACTTATATATTGTATATATTTTTTCAAAATGAACCATGTATTGGTATTATTGATATGTTTAGTGTGGGAGTATGGCGCTATCTATTTTAAATGCGAGGAAACTCCAGTCGTGCATCGGGGCTGACACACACAATTTTTTCTATCATGTTCCTTTCCTTTAACCACTGAGACATATCTTGCTCCTCAGACCAACAACCAGGGGTAGCTCCTCGTGGGCCGGAGACGAGGAACGCGAGGAGCAGCTCGCGGCTCAACAGGCGCACATCAAGCAGGGCTGGTCGCTGCTCGCCACGCTGCACTGTGTGTTGCTGCCGGATAAGGTGGTCGCTGCTGGTAAGTAACATTCATATAGTTCGGGTTATTTTGAATATTCTGAGTATTCTGTGAGTAGGAGGATAACCTAATATCACCTATTTCTTTTTTTTTTTTTATCTGACTGAAGTAGCAAACGAGCATGGAGTCCACCTGATGGAAAGTGGTCACTGCCGCCCGTAGACATCTGTAATCCACTACATACAGCACATAGGTTCCATCTGAAGTCAACCACAGATGCGTTGCTACTCCCGAGGACTATGATGGTCGCTTTATGTGAAGGTGTGCCGGCAACCACACCCATCGAAACGCAAGAAATGCTTCACGCTAGAAATAAGTGTAGCGGTGGTACTTCCCCGGTCGAACTACACTGGTTCTACCAGCTTCTGATACCTATTATTATTTTTATTCCTCTGAGAATATATATATTACTGGACTTCATAGACATAATAATTATGTCTATTGTAATGAACACGACATGACACAATATTATAAAAAATCTCATTAACTTACCTTCATGTGTTTAAATACGAAAGTGATAGAAGAAAACGCTGATCATGTATCACACTGTTTCTCTCCTCCCACTTTTACTCTGAATGTAAAATAGGAAAAGCTAAACTACCCTCGTGTTCGAGAAGAGGCGCTGGAAGAAAGCGCCAATCAGTATCACTCCTTTTCTCCCTTACTCTTCCTCTCTATCTTCTTTCTATCGCGATATAAAACTACAGAAGAATGAATATAATCAACTAAACTTTATTCTTGTTCTCATTTTAGATAGTTTCAAAAGAATATCAACAAATTTCAAATGAAGTTTTTTTTTTGGAATTTACTGCATAAGAATCGATTTGCATATATAAGGGCCCGGTATGAGAAAAATATGAGGAGTACGATTATTTCATTCTAGGTGCGAAGAACTTCAAGCGTCCCCAAGTGGAGATGCTGGCACGTAGATGGCAGCACCACTGCCTGGAGGTGCGGGACGCGTCGCAGGCACTGTTACTCGCTGAGCTCGGCAGGTAAGCCAATTTCTTAATATTTTGAGGGTAGATGATTGACATTGAAAGTTTTAACTTATTTGATGACGCAAAATAATGATTTCCGAGTGATCGGTTGGAGTGGCGTCATTTAGGGGAGGCCTATGTTTAGCAGTTGAACCTCAAAGGGCTGATGGATGGATGATAGATGAAGTGACGCAGAACCCTGTTATTCAGTGGATAACCTATATCTTCCACTAGGCAAAGTCCTCTACCTAAAATATGATATCTAAACATATTATTACTTAATTTTCAGATTGGGGCCAAAGGGTCGCAAGGCGTTAGTGGACAACTGGGCGCAGTATCTGCCCCTCTACACCCACACTGAGAGCATCAACCCCCAAGCGGCCCCCAAGGAGCCAGTTGAGAAGGTCACTAAAGCAGTGAGTCTTGCGCACAATCACTAACGCTTTGCTGTTACTAACACAATGGCACAGTATTTAGAACGTATAAATAGTTAGTAGTGTGGAAAAAAATTGTTATCCCAGTAGGCCCCTAAGGAGCTGCTCCAGTAGATCTCTTCTATAAGTTCAGAATATTATCGTAGAGTAGATTTAATTTAATATGTATCAATTGTACATGTCGGCGCCGACACCGCGTATTTATGAAAAACACGTCGCCGAAAATAATTATTTTAGTTAGTTTAAAGATCGAAAATTGTTTGTTTGTTAAATTAGCAATATTTAGTGATTTTTAGAATTGTAATTTAGTTTACCCTCCATAAATTTGTTACTGTCACCTCACCAAACATTGTTATAAAAAGGCGAGCGAACGCCGGTAAAAAGATTCTTGTTTAACCGTCGAAGCGATCGGACCTCCTCAATTGTGAATAAATCGAAGAAGTTTACTCCTGTGTTTTACTTGAAATATTCAAGAATGAACAGTAATGAAGACACCTCGACCACCCTGATGTCACACGTCACGCTACGACTTCGTCATACATTTCGACCCACTTTTCAAGTATTTCCTGATATTTCGACCCAGTTTTCAAGTAGCACCTATCTATAGCATGAAGCATATCCATGAGCGGCAATGACCACCTACCATCAGGTGAACAACATATTCGTTTTATGATAAGTGGGAACTGCTGCCCATTGACGTCCCTAAGCAACTTCATAAAGAACAAGGTTTGTGTCTGAAGTAAATCACAGATGCGTTGCGACTCCCGAAAACTAAGATGGTCACCTAATATAAAAGTGCCAGCAACCACACCCTTCTACTAATAATAACTGCTTTAAGGTAGGAATAGGTGTTGAGGTACCTTCGCGGTCGAACTATACGGTCTACCCTCTTGCAAAAATAATAAAAAACTTAACAGAGTTACTTAAATGTGGCTTCAAAGAAAAGTTGTCATATTTCTTCTCACTCTCCCACAGCAAGAAGAAGAGTTCGAAGAGGAGGAAGAGGAGATAATCCGCAAGCCCTCCTCCCTCGCGGAACTGAAGAGGAAGCAGACCACCGCGGTGGTACTTCTTGGAGTCATTGGCGCTGAATTTGGCCAAGACATCGCCAGTGAAGGTACGTGGATATAGATACTTAACGGTTTAAGATATTTATTTCTCATTGGAATACAATTCATTTAACATGAGAAATATAAATTACAAATAATGTAGGTACGGTACAGACGTACTACTCAACCAAAACAATTAGGCGCATGACAGTTGAAACGTCATTAGAACTAGGGATTTCCCATCACGATACGAAGTATATTCTATTACCAAATACCAAAAGTATGTAGATATACCATTATTAAAACATACGCCATAGTGGTGTATGTTCAATAGTCGGGTATTTATTATAGCACTTTCATGTGTATAATATATTCGCAGACATGGAATATTTTCTTTCTTTTTTATTTGTGTAAGAGACTGATGCCTGTTACAACACACAGTCGATTTTCAACTTGTGGGACAGAAATACTGAGCCCATGTATCTTTTCTTGTTAAGAAAATGGATATTTTGAAAGTAAGAGTCCTTTCTCCTGCACCAATAGTCATTTTCCTATCCATTTTGAGGTTTATTGACTAATAATCAACTAATTTAATAATAACTTTAAAAATTCAACAATCACTCATTAAACTAACATTATAACGAAATAACATTAAACACGTGCTGGCTAACGTTAACACCTAGATGATACACGACTGCACGTCACTAGGGGATGCGCGGGCGCAGAAGCGAGGTGCGGGGGACGGAACCGCTTTTGTTTCATGCACCTAGTATACACAAACACCCAGACCCAGAACAAGAATCTAAACTTATCATTCAGATACCTGTCTGGCCGGGAATCGAACCCGAGACCCATTGCGTGTCAGACCGATATGATAACCGCTCCGCCACGTGGATAATTATTAGGTTATATTTATAATAATCGTATTAGGTAGGTAGGTACAGTAAGTCCATTCATTTTAGGGAATTTATTTGTGTAATTCAACTATTATCCTCCAATAAATAATGTAGTTTGCAAGCTATATGACATAACATATAGAAGGATCAAACTGAAAGTTCTTAGAAAATTTAAAAACTAAGCAAACTAACAAGTTATTCGTTATAATAATATAACTTTTTAAAATAGTGTCCGTTCACATCAATACATTGCTGCATCCGAAGGAACCACTGAAAAGCACTTTGCCTATTCAGACTTGGGGATCTCAAACAAAATTTAAAATCTTAATTTTATTTTTAAATTAAAATGAATTATTATTTTATTTTATTTATTTTTTTATTTTATTTTTTATTTCATTATATTTTATTTTATTTTATTTTAATTGCAATCGTTCTATTTTCAAAATTTAACTTATTTTTTTAATATAATGTTTATAAGTGGTCAGTTCTAAAAACTTTCAGTTTGGCTCTCGTATGTATATTTTATATTATTGGTATCTTACAAATATAATCGCTTGTAAATTCACATTTTGATATATCACTTACAATGATTTCAAATAGTTAATATTTTTATTTCATAATTTTTATTATATTTCATATTTTATCTTTAAAAGCCTTGCTTTAGGCTTAGCATTTCGCTTAGCTTCATATGTGTAATATATGCTTAGAATTTAATTTATTGTGACCTAATTACGAATCTACCTGTAATCATGTAACTCATTTTATAGGTAACAAATTTGAAAATAAAAATTAACTTAATATATCAAAAACATTATTTAGTACCTGTTTTTTTTTACTTTCAACAATGTATGTGTACTTTTGAATTGATTTTAATATTTATAAAAATACTAGTTGACCCGGCGAACTTCGTTCCGCCTAGAAGTCAAAAATCTAAATTTTTAGTGTTTTTCTACTATATTATGCATGCTTCGTACATAAAAAACCTTCCTTTTGAATAATCTTTATCTTTTAAAAAAACTGACAGCGGGAAACGACTTTGTTTTATACTATGTAGCGAAGCAAATTCCAGGTTAATCCCTTTTATTCTCACCACACAATATATATTTATTTATATATTTATTGCACCTTTACAAAAGTTACAATAGGGCAAACTTAATGCCTGATGGCATTTTCTACCAGTCAACCCCTGGGTGGCTGGAAAATTTCTGGCAGGTGTTAATTTAAGAACGCGAGTAATAGAAATATTTAATTTACATACTTAGTCATACTAACATATACATATCTATATATATAAAAGCGAAAGGTCACTCACTCACTCACTCATCATCTCAGAAACTACAAGTGCTAGAAGTTTCAAATTTTACATGCGGGTTCTTTTAAGGACGTAAGTGCTCACTAAGAAGGGATTTTATGAAATTCAACCCCTAAGGGGGTGAAATGGGAAAACTTTGTGATACATTGATTTGAACGCGGGCGGAGCCACGGGTACAGCTAGTATATCAATAACAAACATTTTCGCAATTTTCTTTCAAAGTTTTGCATTTTATTTTGCCGTAACGCTATATTTGCCGCAATCTTTCGTAGGTGCGGCTGGCAACAAGCGACGTAAGGAGGGCGATAGCAGGAAGAGCTCTATCGTTGAAGGTGAGTGGTTTTTTTCAAGGTAGAACCAGTGTAATTCGACCGGGGAAGTGCAACCGCCACACCTATTTCTAGCGTGAAACATTTCTTGCGTTTCGATAGAAGGGTGTGGTTGCCGGCACACTTTCATTGACCATCATAGTCCTCGGGAGTCGCAACGCATCTGTAATTGACTTTAGATGGAACCCATGTTCTGTATGAAGTTGCTTACAGATGTCGCAGGGCGGCAGTGACCACGTACCATCAGCTGGACTGCATGCCTCGGCTTTGTTTGTTTCTATTATTTGCGTCGCTGCCAATTTCAAAGGAAATTAAAGGCTAGCTTGGTATATACGAGTATCATAGTCATCATAGAATAACTCGTTTTGATATATTCTTAATGCAGTGAATATTGGAATGTGTTTTTTGAGTTTACTCCTTAAGAATCGATTTGCATATATAAGGGCCGGTATAAGAAAAATGTGAGGAGTAAAATCTATAGATGAATGACCGCGTTACAGTTTTTTAGTTCTAAAGTTTTAACTAGATGGCGTTATAGTCAATAACGCCAGAGGGATCTTTGTTTGACTGTTTTGACCAGGGTGGATTTCTTTAGGTTTATTTTTTTTGTTAGGGTGTTTCTTTGAATTATTTTAGTTTTGATCTGGGTTGTTATTTTACATTTATTTTAATTGGGGGGGGGGGGGTACTTGCTTAAGTCGGTTTTGATCATAGTAAATCCTCTCTCCAGGCTTCACTCTGAGCGCGTCCAACAACCTGGCCCGTCTGACGGCGCTGGCTCTCACCCACTTGCTTCTCGCGCCGGGCTCCGCGCGTCTACCCGCCCATACACCGCTGCGACGCGCCGCCGTGGACCTGCTCGGACGGGGTTTCGCCGTGTGGGAGCCTTACCTGGACGTCAGTCATGTACTGCTTGGTGGGTGACCATACACAGAAACACACGCATATATAGTCACACATACTAACAGTCAGTCACACATACATTTACACTCAATTTGTCTACCACACACTGCCATACTCTTCCTACAACATCTCTCTTTCTTGCTCTTTCACACTTTTTTTTGTCTTTCCCTCTCTTTCTTTTAAACACGCACACACACACACACTTCCTCTCCCAGCTCTCCTTCTCCTCTCTTTCTCTCTCTCACTCACACACAAACATTCTCCCTCACCCTTACTTCAACACACACATTTTTTTCACTCTTACACACATATCTAAACAATCCGTCCGCAAATTATATGTCCTATTTCGTTTATGACATGACTATGTGAATCCCCCTCAGGTCTGCTGGAGATGTGCTCGGACGCGGACAAGCTGGTGCCGTCCATGACGTACGGGCTGCCGCTCACGCCGCAGGCGGACTCCTGCCGCACCGCTCGCCACGCGCTCACACTCATCGCTACTGCCAGGTAACTATATAAATGTAATGTCTTTATTTTTTATAAAATTGTGACACTAAGTGTCAGTTACAATATTTTGTACAGGCCTACAAGGGCAAATACTAATTGTCACTAACAATTGTCATTGCTTAATACAATCATCTAATGTAAATAGGACCCTAAATTTAATGTAAGTATATATCGTCTGAGTCAATAGGTCCATTGTCCTTTGTTCTAGACAATTATCCAGAACCTGATTTATCAGATCCTGTTGATTAAATCAGTTAAAGGCATACATCTAACGTCCGAGTCAATAAGATGCGCTTTTTAACGTGATCGTTTTTGACGACCCGCGTGGAGCAGCGGTTACCATACCGGTCTGACACGCAGTGGGTCCCGGGTTCGATTCCCTGCCAGACAGGTAGGTATCTGAATGATGAGTTTAGATTCTGTTCTGTTCTGGGTCTGGGTGTTTGTGTATTCGTCTTTGTATGTGTCCATGGCACCCACGACACAGGTGAAAATCCTACTGTGGGGCTATGAGTGTAGAAAGCGTTTTAAGTTTTTTTTAAGTTTTATCGTCTAATTATTGCCTCTCACGCCAGAGGCTATTAATGTATAAGCTCCCTTTGTTTAAGCTCGCTACTTAAGGTTTATATAACGCCCGACTCAATAAGTCCATCCGCCCCCAGACCAGCGGCGTTCATAACAACGATGGCCCGTGAGGTGGCGCGCGCGGCGGCCGCGCCCGCGGGCGCCCCGCCCCCCGCCGCCGCCGCGGCGCTGCAGCGCGGCCGCGCGGAGGTGCTGCGCGGCGTCGAGCTGCTCATCGACAGGATGCACGCGGAGCTCGCGGACCTGCTGGTCGAGGTCAGTGGTTGCACTCGCGAGGTGCTGCGCGGCGTCGAGCTGCTCATCGACAGGATGCACGCGGAGCTCGCGGACCTGCTGGTCGAGGTCAGTGGTTGCACTCGCGAGGTGCTGCGCGGCGTCGAGCTGCTCATCGACAGGATGCACGCGGAGCTCGCGGACCTGCTGGTCGAGGTCAGTGGTTGCACTCGCGAGGTGCTGCGCGGCGTCGAGCTGCTCATCGACAGGATGCACGCGGAGCTCGCGGACCTGCTGGTCGAGGTCAGTGGTTGCACTCGCGAGGTGCTGCGCGGCGTCGAGCTGCTCATCGACAGGATGCACGCGGAGCTCGCGGACCTGCTGGTCGAGGTCAGTGGTTGCACTCGCGAGGTGCTGCGCGGCGTCGAGCTGCTCATCGACAGGATGCACGCGGAGCTCGCGGACCTGCTGGTCGAGGTCAGTGGTTGCACTCGCGAGGTGCTGCGCGGCGTCGAGCTGCTCATCGACAGGATGCACGCGGAGCTCGCGGACCTGCTGGTCGAGGTCAGTGGTTGCACTCGCGAGGTGCTGCGCGGCGTCGAGCTGCTCATCGACAGGATGCACGCGGAGCTCGCGGACCTGCTGGTCGAGGTCAGTGGTTGCACTCGCGAGGTGCTGCGCGGCGTCGAGCTGCTCATCGACAGGATGCACGCGGAGCTCGCGGACCTGCTGGTCGAGGTCAGTGGTTGCACTCGCGAGGTGCTGCGCGGCGTCGAGCTGCTCATCGACAGGATGCACGCGGAGCTCGCGGACCTGCTGGTCGAGGTCAGTGGTTGCACTCGCGAGGTGCTGCGCGGCGTCGAGCTGCTCATCGACAGGATGCACGCGGAGCTCGCGGACCTGCTGGTCGAGGTCAGTGGTTGCACTCGCGAGGTGCTGCGCGGCGTCGAGCTGCTCATCGACAGGATGCACGCGGAGCTCGCGGACCTGCTGGTCGAGGTCAGTGGTTGCACTCGCGAGGTGCTGCGCGGCGTCGAGCTGCTCATCGACAGGATGCACGCGGAGCTCGCGGACCTGCTGGTCGAGGTCAGTGGTTGCACTCGCGAGGTGCTGCGCGGCGTCGAGCTGCTCATCGACAGGATGCACGCGGAGCTCGCGGACCTGCTGGTCGAGGTCAGTGGTTGCACTCGCGAGGTGCTGCGCGGCGTCGAGCTGCTCATCGACAGGATGCACGCGGAGCTCGCGGACCTGCTGGTCGAGGTCAGTGGTTGCACTCGCGAGGTGCTGCGCGGCGTCGAGCTGCTCATCGACAGGATGCACGCGGAGCTCGCGGACCTGCTGGTCGAGGTCAGTGGTTGCACTCGCGAGGTGCTGCGCGGCGTCGAGCTGCTCATCGACAGGATGCACGCGGAGCTCGCGGACCTGCTGGTCGAGGTCAGTGGTTGCACTCGCGAGGTGCTGCGCGGCGTCGAGCTGCTCATCGACAGGATGCACGCGGAGCTCGCGGACCTGCTGGTCGAGGTCAGTGGTTGCACTCGCGAGGTGCTGCGCGGCGTCGAGCTGCTCATCGACAGGATGCACGCGGAGCTCGCGGACCTGCTGGTCGAGGTCAGTGGTTGCACTCGCGAGGTGCTGCGCGGCGTCGAGCTGCTCATCGACAGGATGCACGCGGAGCTCGCGGACCTGCTGGTCGAGGTCAGTGGTTGCACTCGCGAGGTGCTGCGCGGCGTCGAGCTGCTCATCGACAGGATGCACGCGGAGCTCGCGGACCTGCTGGTCGAGGTCAGTGGTTGCACTCGCGAGGTGCTGCGCGGCGTCGAGCTGCTCATCGACAGGATGCACGCGGAGCTCGCGGACCTGCTGGTCGAGGTCAGTGGTTGCACTCGCGAGGTGCTGCGCGGCGTCGAGCTGCTCATCGACAGGATGCACGCGGAGCTCGCGGACCTGCTGGTCGAGGTCAGTGGTTGCACTCGCGAGGTGCTGCGCGGCGTCGAGCTGCTCATCGACAGGATGCACGCGGAGCTCGCGGACCTGCTGGTCGAGGTCAGTGGTTGCACTCGCGAGGTGCTGCGCGGCGTCGAGCTGCTCATCGACAGGATGCACGCGGAGCTCGCGGACCTGCTGGTCGAGGTCAGTGGTTGCACTCGCGAGGTGCTGCGCGGCGTCGAGCTGCTCATCGACAGGATGCACGCGGAGCTCGCGGACCTGCTGGTCGAGGTCAGTGGTTGCACTCGCGAGGTGCTGCGCGGCGTCGAGCTGCTCATCGACAGGATGCACGCGGAGCTCGCGGACCTGCTGGTCGAGGTCAGTGGGGAAGGGCGGGGGGGGGGGCACTCAATCGACAATCGAGAAGAACAATGGGAGGGGCAGTCTGTGCGGGATGAAGATACAGAAAGAGTAAAACAATGCAAAGATAGCCGTTTTAGTATGTTTCACACATTCGATTACACTTCACAGATTATAAATTTTAACGCGCCAGATGCGTTCAAAGTACCTTGTAAAAAAATAATCCACATTGGATATACATTCGTAGAATACGTATTGATAGACGTATTGACCTTAGGAATAAACGTTATGTAAAAACGTGATTAAAATCTTGGAGCGAGGAACTTAAAAAATAATTTCAAAATATTCTGACCCTTTATTGACTATTTCTATTACAACTTTATTCCTCAGGTAATGGACATAATCCTGCACTGCGTGGACCAGTCCCACCTGAAGAGTAAGGGGCTGAACGAGGTGTTCCCGGCCATCTGCCGGTACAACCAGGTGTCGCACTGCCCGGCCACTAGGCGGATTGCTGGTAACTATGTTTTATTTATATATTATTTTATTACATTTTTTTATCTGACTGAAGTAGCAAACAAACATGCAGTCCACCTGATGGTAAGTGGCTGCCCATTGACATCGGTAATCAACTTCATACAGAACATGGGTTCCACTTGAACTCAATCACAGATGCGTTGCTACTCCTGAGGACTATGATGGTCGCCTCATGTGAAAGTGTGCCGTGCACGGCGTGTACCCTTCTATCGAACGCGAGAAATACTTCACGCTAGAAATATGTGTATCGTGGCTCACATATTATTATCCAATAAATATTATCCCAACACATCCTTATTAAAGTGGGGCTGGCATATTACTGACTAATGAATTATTGTTACCATAAATTCTTTTTAAATCGGGGCTTATATAATTTTGACCAATGAATTATTATTGCGACAAATGAAACATATTATTACTGCATCAAATCCTTATTAAAGCCTGGCTCACACATTTTTGTCCAACTAATCATTAATGCATCAAATCCTTCTTAAATCGTGGCGGAAATATAATTATCCAATGAAACATTTTCGCAACAAATCCTTAAAATGATTATTGCAAGAAATACTTAGTGGCTCCAATATTTTTATCCAGTGAATTAATTAATCCACTTATTGCATCGAATCCTTATTAAATAGTTCCTGACGTATTATTGCCCGGTTAATCATGTTTGCGAGAAATCCTTTATTAAATCGTGGCTGACATATCCAATGAATCATTGTTGCATCAAATCCTTCTTAAATCGTTGCTAATATTTTTAGTCCAATTTATCATTACTATATTAAATCCTTAGTATATCGTGGCTAACATTTTAGCGCTATTAATAATTACTGCATTAAATCTTTATTATGTTGTGCCTATTGTCCAATGAATGAATGAATGAATGAATTTATTTGTTACAGCATGCGTATATAAAGTTGAGAATTTATATATTAATATTTTGTTCTGCATACTCTACCGGTTATCCGGTCCAATCAGCCATTACTGCATAAATTCTTTATTTAATCGTGACTGACAAAAGTCTGACAAAGCCGACAACGTTGCATTTGGTCAGGCACACATTCATAAAGCCTATTTGTCTGTGGTTCTATCCGGAAGCCTTTTTTTTGTTCTCGAGAGGGAAACCTTCAAAAGGTACCCGACGCCGTGAGAGCGACGAAGGGTTATGTGGGATTATTACCGCACGAAATCCCCCCGGTGGCCGTCCTCGACGCTATAAAGAGGTCTCCGGGAACTCGGAACGACCGCAACTGGAATCCTCTGAGCGCGTTGCCCCATCGGGCTCCTCTTTCGAGTCTTTACGACGGTATGCGACCACATATATCGTCGTCCGTTCCGGGATCGCCTGACCAAATGGTTCGAGCTCTTACTCTAGCCGCCTGCAACCCCGGAAGCCCCTTTAAGTCGCATCTTACGACAGGCAGGGGATACCGTAGCCCTATTCTGATCCCGGAACTAGAGGTACGTCTATGCCTGACAACGTTGTTTCTGGTCTTACATATTTGTCTCTGTGTTTATCGCACACAGTGAATGAATTCCAGCTTTCAGTATCAAAACCGTTATTCATTGTTTATGAATACCCGACTAAGTTACGTGGGTAATGTTTTTCATAATCATACGTGATTCATACGTTGTTCATTAATGTATTTATGTTGTATTCCCCAGTGGGCAGCGGCACGGGCCAGCTGGCGCTGTACGAGCTGCGCGCGGGCCGCTGCCAGTCGCTGGCGGCGCACGGCGGGCCCGTCACCGCGTGCGCCTTCAGCCCCGACGGCCGCTACCTCGCCTCCTACGCCACCGCCGACAACCGCCTCTCCTTCTGGCAGACCACGGCCGGTACGTACCCCCGGTGGGCGGCACGGGCCAGTGCGGGCCAGCGCCGCCGGTCCCTGGCCCGTCACCGCGTGCGCCTTCAGCCCCGACGGCCGCTACCTCGCCTCCTACGCCACCGCCGACAACCGCCTCTCCTTCTGGCAGACCACGGCCGGTACGTACCCCGGTGGGCGGCACGGGCCAGTGCGGGCCAGTGCCGCCGGTCCCTGGCCCGTCACCGCGTGCGCCTTCAGCCCCGACGGCCGCTACCTCGCCTCCTACGCCACCGCCGACAACCGCCTCTCCTTCTGGCAGACCACGGCCGGTACGTACCCCGGTGGGCGGCACGGGCCAGTGCGGGCCAGTGCCGCCGGTCCCTGGCCCGTCACCGCGTGCGCCTTCAGCCCCGACGGCCGCTACCTCGCCTCCTACGCCACCGCCGACAACCGCCTCTCCTTCTGGCAGACCACGGCCGGTACGTACCCCCGGTGGGCGGCACGGGCCAGTGCGGGCCAGTGCCGCCGGTCCCTGGCCCGTCACCGCGTGCGCCTTCAGCCCCGACGGCCGCTACCTCGCCTCCTACGCCACCGCCGACAACCGCCTCTCCTTCTGGCAGACCACGGCCGGTACGTACCCCCGGTGGGCGGCACGGGCCAGTGCGGGCCAGTGCCGCCGGTCCCTGGCCCGTCACCGCGTGCGCCTTCAGCCCCGACGGCCGCTACCTCGCCTCCTACGCCACCGCCGACAACCGCCTCTCCTTCTGGCAGACCACGGCCGGTACGTACCCCCGGTGGGCGGCACGGGCCAGTGCGGGCCAGTGCCGCCGGTCCCTGGCCCGTCACCGCGTGCGCCTTCAGCTCCAACGGCCGCTACCTCGCCTCCTACGAGACTCCTGGACATGTACAGATGCGTTGCTACTCCCGAGTACTAAGATGGTCGTCTCATATAATAGTGTGCCTTCCATCGAAAGGCAAGAACTGTTTTACGCTGGAGATAGGTGTGGCGGTGTTACTGCGGTACACTGGCTCTATCACCTACAATACAATAATAATCTGAAAACATTCGCTGATAACAACCATCAAAGAAATCCCAACACTGTACAGTATTATCTTCATACAATTTCATTAACCATCACCCCATTCTCCCCAGGCATGTTCGGGCTGGGCGCGGCGCAGACCCGCTGCGTGAAGTGCTACAGCACCGCTCCGATGGCGGACGTGGCGCGACTGAACCCCGCTCGCCTCGCGCGCCTCGTGTGGACCGCCGCGAGGAGTGTGACCCTCGTGCTGGCTGATGGCTCGGAGACGCGGTTCAATGTTTAGGGGACAGTGGGGATCATCTCGTAGTGTGAAGCTGGTAATTGCTGATGGGTCGGAGACGCGGTTCAATGTTTAGGGGACAGTGGGGGTCATCTTGTAGTTTGAAGCTGGTAATAGCTGATTGGTCGGAGACGCGGTTCAATGTTTAGGGGACAGTGGGGATCATCTCGTAGTGCGAAGCTGGTAATTGCTGATGGGTCGGAGACGCGGTTCAATGTTTAGGGGACAGTGGGGGTCATCTTGTAGTTTGAAGCTGGTAATAGCTGATTGGTCGGAGACGAGGTTCAATGTGTAGGGGACACCGGGGACCGTTATTGTAAGGTAGCGTTCATGTATTACGTAACGCAATTTCGTCAAACTTTAGGATGCGATACAGGAGAGGAAGAAGGGAAGTTTGAATAACGCGTTATGTAACGTGTTTGCTTTTATTTAGGTATAAAACCTTATTGAAGTGAAACTTCTTTATCGGGGTTGGAAAAAAAATTAGTGTAACATTTTTTCGTTACGCGTCATCTTTTTCTGTTACGCGCCATCTTTTTTTTCCGTTACGCGCCATCTTTTTCTTATCCCTACCACGCGTGATATTAGATAGATTATTATACATTAGATTATTAGATAAAGTTTAATAACAGCCTTTTATTAAACTTTATCTAATTTAACTTTATTTAACCAATTTCTGTAAAGTTGCATATAGTAAATTATTTTTTGAAAAATAACGAGTGTACGCTAGTACACGCACACATTTTTTTTTTAGTAAAACATGGTCACAGCGACTTGCCGCCAAGGTTCAAGGGGGAAGAAAGGAGTGCAGCAAAACGTTAACATGCGTTACACTTTCTAAAATCTTCAAAAATTGCGTTGCGTAATACTTGAACGCTCTCTTCAGCCATAAGCACATGGCGTATGTTAAACGCGCAGACGACGCGCTGGTACCGCACATATACTTCAAACACAAACACGATTTGAACATAACCTTGTAACCTGAGCACACGGGGTGATCGTGCAATGTGTGTGATTATGAAAAAATGTCAAGAGTGAAATTTTAAGATTCCTCACATAAAAGTCACAGTATGAAGTTGAAATGAAAATGAGAATGAGAATGCTATGCAATAGCTTTACGGCGCAGTCCCCGAGTGACGCAGGTTTTTTTAAAGTTATACTTCTTTAGGCACGTTATGAAAAAAAGATGAGAATAAGGCAAAAGATAAAAATTTTAAGATTTTTATCTTGTTACGCCAAAGAAGTATAACTTCTAAGGTGTACATAAGTACACACACACTTTTTTTTTAAATAGAAAGAATTAATTGAAATGAAATGAAATGTCTTTATTTTGCATAGGCCTACGGGGGCACTTACAAATTATCAGTTACTTTTTTTTCTTACACTACCACCGGATCGGAACACGACCTCAACTGAGAAGATCCGGCAAGAAACTCAGCGGGTCTGTCTTTTTCCTTATTTATATCATTTTTTTTTTTTTAATATAATTACATTCATGTTTTTTAAACGATAATGAAAGTTAGCTCCATTCCAAACTCCACCATCTTAGGTGAGTAAATTGTACACGTATAAAGTGACTAGATTGGTTTTTTCCCCTAAATCTGTCTCCCGCCCCGTTTCAATAAAATATAGCAACGCCTATTTATACTTTTGCTTACTAGCTTTTGTTACCTACTTTTTATTATTTTAATGCCATGGGGCCGTTCAAATATTACGTAAGCAGAATTATTATACTACTCGACCAAAACAATTAGGCGCATGTCAGTTGAAACGTCATTAGAACTAGGGATTTCCCATCCCGATACGAAGTATATTTTATTACCAAATACCAAGAGTATGTAGGTATACCATTATTTAAACATAAGCCACAGTGGTATATGTTCAATAGTCGTGTATTTATTAAAGCATGTGTTTAATATATTCGCAGACATGGAATATTTCTTTCTTCTTCTATTTGTGTAAGAGAATAATGCTTGTTGCACACACTCCTTCACACATTTTCGACTTGGGAGACAGGAATACTGAGCTCCTGCATGTTCTCTTGTTAAAAAAATGCATATTTTGAATGTAAGATTCCTTTCACCTCCACGAATAATCTTTTTACTACCCATTGTGAGGTTTATTGACGAATAATCAACTAATTTAACAATAACTTTAGAAATTCAACAATCACTCATTAAACTAACATTATAACGAAATAACATTAAACACGTGCTGGCTAACGAAAATACCTAGACGATACACGACTGCACGTCACTAGGGGATTCGCGGGGACAGAAGCAAGGTGCGGGGTACGGAACCGCTTTTGTTTTATGCGCCTAATTGTTGTGGTCGAGTAGTAATTATTTACACCCCCATACGTCAGCAAAAG
This sequence comes from Spicauda simplicius, assembly GCA_949699795.1. Lineage (NCBI taxonomy): Eukaryota > Metazoa > Arthropoda > Insecta > Lepidoptera > Hesperiidae > Spicauda > Spicauda simplicius. The sequence continues at coordinate 6,726,730 of OX453085.1, forward strand.
TAAGGAAAAAACCCTCTCCCCTCATGCTTACGTAAATATTTATCAATTAAAATGTATTTTTGTACAATACATTGTAAAGAAGTAAATAACTAGCGATGACGTAATCATCATTCAGACCCCCTACCCCCCATGTCATCCTAATAAGCAGAAAAAAGACACCTCCACCCCCAATAGTACTTACGTAATACCTTAACGGTCCCTATACTGTTACTATATATAATGTATAAACCATTGTTAAGTTTGCGGCTTGAACAATAAAAAGTGTTATGATTTTTTTCTAAAATATATAACTTTTTATTTGAAAACGATTATAATGTGTTGGAGATTCCAAAAAAATCCAAATTCTACTTTGTTATTAACTATAGTTTTATTTAAAAGCACAATCTACTAAAAATAAAATATATTCACAATATTATAATATTCGATAATTGTAACTAACCACTTTGTCGTATAGTAAAGGAAAAAGTATTAGTGTTTCCGTGTATAATAAATATATTATCTAACGTTATTTTAAGCATTTATGTAATAATTGCTGTTATATTAATAAATAAAGATTGTTTAAAACTGTTTTACTTTTATTAGTATCTTGTGGATTTTTTATTTTAAAGTGAAACCTATCTGAAATACACAAATTATGCTCATGATTAGTTATTTTCCATAAAAGTGTAATCATTAGTTAGGTCATTATCAGACAATGGAAACAGCGCCACCTATGAATAAAGAGTGAACATGCATTGTTAAAAAATATTGTATAACAATACTATGTCCGCCCTGCATGCATAGATGGCGCTGTTTCTAATAAAATGATTTTTAAACACAACCTAAAAATCTTTATTTTACTACTAAAGAATTAGTACAAAAGTATAAAAATATGTGAAAATGATTTTAAAGAAATTTTAATACAAGTATAAACAAATACGAGAATGCTTGTTATTTTTAATATTTTTTTGTTACTAAGGATTTAAGTGTGCATGTGAACTACTCTTTCTCTCTTCCTCTGGTATGTGTGTGGTTGTCCCACATTTATAAACGCCTGGTACTTTCATGCACAATCACAGTCGTGTTGCTACTCCCAAGGACTACAAAGGACATTTTAAAAAACATTCCTAAATAAGAGTATTATTTTCCTTCCTCTACTTGTCAATCAAATCATATCAAATCAAGCCTTTAAAAGATGAAAAAATCACAATATTTGTCAAACACAACATTTATTGCTGTGTTTGACAAATTTGACGACTCGCGTGGCGCAGCGGTTACCACACCGGTCTGACACGCAGTGGGTCCCGGGTTCGATTCCCGGCCAGACAGGTATCTGAATGATGAATTTAGATTCTTGTTCTGGGTCTGGGTGTTTGTGTATTCGTCTTTGTGTGTGTCCATGGCACCCACAACACAGGAGAAAACCCTACTGTGGGGCTATGAGTGTAGAAAGCGTTTATTGCGAAAGGCCCCAAAATCTACCAGGACAAAATAACTCTATAGGAGATTTTAGCAACATAAACAAGAGTTTTTAAAGACAAAGTGTTGCACTAACGCCATCTAGTGACTGTCTATAATAATAGGAACCTGGCACCGCCCACTATTACACACACTTGAAGAGCCAATGACTGCCGTCTGATATCTGCGCTCGCGCCGCATTGCATGAATATCAACCAATAGGAGCGCGATCTGTCCGTCTCTACTATCTACTCTCTCTCTCTCCCTCTTTCTTTCTCTAGTTTTTATGAGTACCTCATGTTTATAAGCGCCTGGTACTTTTAGGCTCAATCATTGCATCGGAAATTCGTTTATTTGGCCAAATTTCAAATTTTTGCAAACGACGGAGATGTTTCGGGGCGAGATAACTCGATAGGAGTTAAATAGCACCAAAATGTCTTTGAGCAGTTCATTCCAGCTTTTATTAGCAAGTGTACAAGCAAAGAAATTAGATTCTTTATGAGCCCTTCGCTGTGAACCTCGGTTACGAGTGAACATTTTAAATAACTATTATTTTTATTTGACGTCCCGCGTGGCGCTGCGGTTTTCATACCGGTCTGACGCGCAATTGGTCTTGGGTTCGATTCCCGGCCAAACAGGTATCTGAATGATGAGTTTAGATTCGTGTTCTGGGTCTGGGTGTTAGTGTATTCGTCTTGTGTGTGTCCATGGTACCCACGACACAGGAGAAAATCCTACTGTGGGGCTATGAGTTTAGAAAGCGTGTTTTAATATATTTTTTTTAAATAATAGGAGTTTATAAACAGTGAAGAGTTATGCTAACACCGCCCAGGGACCGGTGTGGTCTTCACGCCTGTATGTGGTCACGCATGACGCCGTCCTTCCCGGTTTCGTCTGATCGAACGGTTCGAGCTCCTAGTCTAGGCGCCCGTAACCCTGGAAGACCCTTTCATTCGCCTTACAACAGGCAGGGGATGCCGTAGCCCTATTCTGATCCCGGAACTACAGAGACGCGATGTTGTCTCCTTAGTTAGTGTTTAGCATTAAATTTGCAATAAAAAGAAACGATTAAGAATCATTTTTTTAAGAATGTACATTGTAACTGAATGGATATAAGGCTGATTTTGGTCAGATTAAATTTTTATACCAAAAAAGACGGAGCTATATAAAAATATCTCTGATTTCTAAGAATTATGATAAAGATAAATTAGCACAAAATCGGATTTACCAACACCCCATTTGTCTAAGATCGTAGATAATTCATTAACTCTGCTTATTGCTGCGGGCAAGCGTGGTCACCTTCATCGCTGGAACAACGCGAAGCCTGGTAGGTACTGTGGTGTGCGCTCAAGCGGTACATTAATACCTGCGTTTTTTTTATAATAATAAAGTAACAAACAACATGCAGTCCACCTGATGGTAAGTGGTCACTGCCGCCCATGGACATCTGTAAGAAACTTCATATAGAATGTAATTTTTATCTTAAGTCAATTACAGATGCGTTGCTACTCCCGAAGACTATGATGGTCGCCTCATTAGTGTACCGGCAACCACGCAATCGAAACGCAAGGAATGTCCCACGTTAGAAATAGGTGTGGCGGTGGTACCTCCCTGGTCGACTACACTCGTTCTACCACCATTAAAAATGAATTGAATGCTTGTGTGTCTGTTTATGTGCTAGCGTGTCAGGATACGAGTATATGTTATATAAGTAAAACATTTACAACACATTCGGGATCTCGAAAAAAAACTAAAACAACATTGTTTATTGTGAGAAAATTGATGATATTCGGCATTGAATGTTTGATTTTATATATCTCTTGACATAGGCATTTTCAAATTTCAATTTATTTCACAGATATTTTAATTTATTTGATACTAGCTGTACCCCGCAGCTTTGCCCGCGTTAAAAAAAATTCGATGTATCGATTGTACCGTGGGAGTAAGATATTTTCCTACAGTAAAAAGTAGCCTATATGTCAATCCAGAGTGTCAGCTAACTCCCTACCAAATTTTATGAAAATCGCTCCAGCCGTTTACACGTGAAGAAGTAACACACTCAGAAACTTTCGCCTTTATAATATTATATTAGTATTAGTATTAGTGTATTAGTATATTAGTATATTAGTATGATTATTATTTACTTTGCATTTTTTGGTCGATAATGATTTTTTATGTTAAAGTAAATAAAGAAAACAACGGGAATATACCTTTATATTTTATTAGATATCACACCAAATCTAACATCAAAATGTTTTACATAGATAGACATACATCCTAGTTTCTTAATATGAGTTTGAAAATTGATTACATATGAATAAAATTACGGATATTATCAAGATAAAACGTCTATAAAAATATGCACATTTACATGAATAGGAAGTTTTCGTGACACGAAAAAATAATACAATGGGATTTTCACAAATTGAAGCCCGAATACAAGAAACTATGAATTTAATTTACACAAACTGAGAATGAAAAGGACGTGAACGTCGCTCCAGCAGGAAAGTAGCACGTAGAGTGATATGAGTGGGACGTATAATTAGTGCCCAATCTGCTGTAAATGTGCGCCAAATAAAAAATTTGTGCGTGTTGTAGTTTTTGAAATAAACGGAAAAAACGATTCCTGCTGGGGTAACGTTGTTCCAGCAGGAAAATTCTAAACGAAAGATCGGAGAGTTAAAAATTGCATATGAGCAGAGAGCTTATATTTGTGCAAATTTGTGCGCTAAAAATATAATTTGTGCGTCTTCAGGTTCTCGAGATATTGCGTTTCCTGCTGCGGTAACGTTTTGCAAAATCGCGTATCTAAAAGACTATTGTATGTGCGCCTGTAGAATAAACATGTACAAATAGCTCTTAATTTGTGCGTATTTGTGACAAAATTAGATTTAAAAAAATACTTATAGTTTTCGAGTAATCACGGTTTTTTCAAAAATCCAAACAGTGTCATAGCTCCTAAATAAGAAAACATATAAGGTCACTGAAAACTGCATTCGGCCCGTCTTGGCGTGGTTAATTAGCACAAAAAAAATCAAAAGTGCACATACGTGCGTTTTTGGATAATATGAATTAAAGTCAAAAAACGACGTCCTACCTTTGACGTCACCGTTCAAGAAACTGGCTCAACCTAAGCTGCTTGGGTATTAACCAAAAATTAGTGCGTTTAGTCAAATAATATGTAAGATAAAATTCCAGTGTGAAATATTTCGCATTAAGTAAATATAAACAAAAAACAAAACAGTAACACAAACGCTGGATATACGACCAAATTCGAATGACTACAAAAAAGCGGGGGTTTCATATATACTAATGACCTTTCTTTCTTGAACGTATTATTGCAGGTACTGTCACGCTCAAACGTTTATTGGTGATTAATTATACGACCTTTAGGGGACGTTCACGAAAAGGACCGTACTCAAAATTAAGCACTCAAATTTCAGTATATTGAGATAAATACTGATAAATTAGTATATCGTCTAGCGAATTAAGCCAAGGATACACTGAGGGACAAATGTCCTGCGACATGTAGCAGCGACATGTCAAGCAAAGCCATTATTGTCTCACTGCTGGTCTTCTCTCAGAATGAGAGAGTTATATGCCATAGTCCACGACGCTGGCCAAGTGCGAGTTGGTGGACATATATGGCGACAACGCGCGACTTGTGTCCGCAACGCCGACCGTTATTGCCGGACATGTCGACCAAAGTCCGGCAACATCGCACTACTTGGCCCAACGTCGCTGTGGACAGGTGTCGCAGGACATTTGTCCCCTAGTGTATCCTTGGCTTTAAGTAACAATTTTATGTTAGAAAAGGACAAATATATATTTTACATACCTTTGAAAACCGCGCTCTTTAGATTTCAAAATGCGAATACAATTTTGCTATTCCCATAGAATGCTAATTTTGAATAAGGTCTCTTTTATTTTTATCTTGCTATAACTAGACATGTAGCAATAAAAACACAAAATTTATAAATCACGTACACATTGTTCAAAGTTCTCTTCAAGTGCCCACTAAGGTATGTGCCCTATTTTCCGGTTGCGGTCGGACCAAGTTCCCGGAGTCCTCTTTATAGCGCCGAGGACGGCGTGCGGTAAAAATCCCACATAACCCTGCGTCGCTCCCACGGCGTCGGGTACCTTTTGAAGGTTTCCCCCTTGAGAACAAAAAAAAAGGTATGTGCCCTATTATTTATAATTTTGTGTCTTCTGCTACTAATCTAGAGTACATTGTACACAACAGAAATAATAGTACGCAAAAATCGTACAAAATTATTATAATACTGCTAATTTCAATACAATAGAAAATATTAAAAAAAAAAAACTACAAAAAAAAAATGGGAAAGACTGACCGCTTGTTTTCTTAATGTAATTTCTAACGTGAAATCTTTAGTTATGAAACGTAATAAAATAACGTGTAATAATGAAAATACAAAAAAGATAAAAAATATGTAGTGAAAAAAATTAAAACAAGCAAAATTAAAATTAAAAAAAAAACTAAGCACTTAATAAGAGATTTCTTCCAGACAACCTTAAGACAGAAACACAACGTATAAAAAATATGAAGAATTGATAATATGAATAATGTTATTGTAACATATGAAATAGAACATGAAAAACATAAAAAAATCAAACTTCCAGTCACAAGTCTTAAATTATAAAAAGTTGTAAAATATAATTTCAAAGTTTTTTACTTAGTTACTTGTATTCGGACTTTTACATTACAGATTGCAATTAATACACTAAAATAAAAACAACGTCTGTAAGATTGATAGTATGACTTATGATCGAAATGTTCTCCCCAAGGCCTTATATTAAACTTATGTAGTAATAAAACAAAGTCGCTTCTCGCTGTCCTGTCCCTATGTATGCATACATCTTTAAAACAACGCTACGGATTTTAATGCAGTTTTTTTAATAGATAGAGTGATTCAAGAGGAAGGTTTTTATGTATAATACATGCATAATATAGTGGAGGAACACTGTTTAGATTTATGTATACTTACATCTTCAAAACTACGCTACCGATTTTAATGCAGTTTTTTTTAATAGATAGAGTGATTCAAAAGGAATGTTTTTTATGTATAATACATGCTGAATATAGTAGAGGAACACTTAGATTTCTGACTTTTAAGCGGAACGAAGTTCGCCGCGTCAGCAAATTTTTTATAAAGCCCTGCAGTCACGAGAGTATTTATGTATGATAATGATACTCAATTGATGTAATGATATAATTAAATTTCTCTCCAATTCTGGGATGATATATAGAAACTCTCGAATTTTCTAGCTCTAAATATTAATTTTAAATACAGACGTGTTTTTTAATTAGCGTATTATTAATGTATGATAAATAGTATATTAGAATATTGGAGAAAACTAATAATCGTTAAACTTTAGAATACTTAAAGTAACAAGAAATTCGGATTCATTAGACCCATTTATAACTAGAAGATTGTCATTTATGACATAAAAAAACATAAAATGCTTTTAGCAATTCGCCTTGAACTAAAATGGGGGTACTTACATAAGATAAAGTGCCGAATATCACATACTACGTTATAAGAACTTAACCGTAGGTAGTAGTGAAAGGGACTCATCTTAAGTCCTATTAAAAAGACTCGACTCATTTTTACAGACTCAGAACTCGACTTAAATCTTGAGTCACACAGCAGTCATACAATACTGACAGATAAGATTCAGTGGAGTTCTTAAACGACTTTAAAGGCTAAAGCCAACGATACACTAGGGGACAAATGTCTTGCGAGACCTGTCGCCAACGACGTTGGGTGATGCAGCCCGACGTTGCCGGACTTTGGTCGACATGTCCGGCAACATCGGTCGGCGCTGCGGACACAAGTCGCGCGTTGTCGTTGGCGCGTTGCCATATATGTCAAGCGAAATCCGCCGACTTGCGACATGTCAGTCGCCGCTACATGTCGCGGGACATTTGTCCCTTAGTGTATCCTTGGCTTTAAGGATTTATTTACCTTGCTACGTTGACTGAAAATGTTTCCAAGTCAAGAATTAATTTGAAAACCATGTACTACACTCACTTCGTCATTTTAATGAGTCCTTTAAAAGTGACGGCCAGATATGATTCAGTGGATTCTTAAAAGACTTTTAAGACTTATTTACCTTGCTATGTTGACTGAAAATGATTCCAAGTCGAGAATTAACTTGAAAACCATGTATACACTCACTTCGTCATTTTAAAAGTGAGTCGAATCTTTTAACAATTATGAAGACTAAGTTCCTTTCATCACTACTCTTAGGTACTTATTTAATTACTAAGACATCGATTAAGTCACAGACCACATAGCTTTATTGACTTGTAATTAATTATAAGTAGATTATATATCTGAAATAAATGATAATACAATTAGCAGAAGAAATAAAAATCAAGGGATTTATAGTTGTAATAATATATCGTATAAATGGCAATCAATTTCCTACGCTCAGACAAATAATATAGAATTATACCCGAGTAAGCGAATGATAAGATGCTTGTTCTTAAGTTATAATACATTTTAGAAACAAGCAATAATCACCGAGAACTAGATCCTAGAAACTTCTTTCGAGACTTAAATAATGACAGTAGGATTCTCAGAACTTAAACCTAATAAGATTCTTGGCGCTTACAAATTAATATGATTCATACAACAAAGGAAATAATAATTTACAGATTCTTATAACTTAACAATAAGATTCTTAGGTCTTACGGTGAAACGAATACATACATTTCTTTAACGAAAACCATACAAACATTAAATAAATTGTTTACAATTTAACCTGTTATTTAAAGTATCGCTCACCTAATAATAAATCAGCATCATAACGTGTTTCATTTTTGCAGAAAAGATTATACAAATATTCAGTACAATGTTCCTATGAGTTAATATTTACTTTGTTATACCCAGATAAGAACAAAAAACATAATGGAATACACAGAAGGTATGAAAAATTAACCCATAACGGGATTAATTTATGCTTTTTGTCACAAATTTTATAATTTCTCTAGTAGCTTCCAATGGCTTCCAAAACACTTTATAAAATTTAATAATGCAATTATATTACTTGAGCCAATATATTACTAGGTACACGATATATAATAGGTAGTAATATCATATTTTTTTAATCTTAAAAGTAGCAAACATATAATCAGTCATACAGGTTTGTAAACTCATTAAAAACGAAAGAAATAGAAAAAATATCACCCACTGTATTGCTACCAGACAGGAAACGAAAGAAAGGCAAATATATCATTCATAGTATTAATAGTTACTATCAAGGCGTAATTTAAGAATCATTATAGCAATACACATTTCTTTGTTGTGTGGGACAGCTACAGCTTGTTCAAATTGAAGTCGCGAGCGCGGTATAAGTGCGGTCACGAAAAATTAAACATACTATTGTGTGAAGTCGTCACACGACACATGGGATAGGCATAAGTCACGGACTCGGTGTAAGTCATAAGCACAGTCATACATACAGTATAAGTCACGGGCGCTGTGTAAGTCATGAGTACGGTGTAAGTCACGAGAGCGGTGTAAGTCACGATCCCGGTGTAAGTCACGATCGCTGTGTAAGTCACGATCGCAGTGTAAGTCACAAGTCGTCCCATGCCACGAAAAGAGTTACATCTTCAAAAATACAACTTTACAGTATGGCCATTCTAAACATTCGAAAGTTTGTTTTGTGTATAACTTTTTTTTTACTAAAAATAGCTGTTTTATTTTTCTGGATGTCATATAGTTACGTTAAAAGGTACATTTAAGGCTAATAAACGGGTCTTAAATATTATTAATTTGCTTTCTACGGGGTTATATTTCGACATACACTTATTTTCGTCGGAAAAAGTTTAGACTTGTGCAGTTGTATAGGATTATAAAATCATATTCTCGGATATCGAATACAACAGAGCTGGTTCTAACTACACTTATAACTTTATTCTACGGACTATTTTCTATTTTTAAACTGATATATGTAACCTAAACTTCAAGTTTTAAGCAATAATTATTATTTATTACATCAAATATTTCTTACCAAGTACCTAATAAAACGGAAAAAATATTAACAGAAATTTCTTTTATTATCAGCAAACATAACATCCAAAATCCTTCAAAAATCACATAATAATTAAAAACAACATAATTATAATTTATATGTTCTCATACATAAATTCTTCAGTGTTAATGTCCTTGTCCGCCTCACCAGAAGGCAAGAGGCAAATTTACTGACATTATTTTTTATCGGATTGAATTAGCAAACGAGCATGCAGTCCACCTGATGGTAAGTGGTCACTGCCGCCCATGGACATTTGTAAGCAACTTCATATAAAACATGGATTCCCGACATGTTACACCCGAGGACTACTAGGATGGTCGCCTCATATAAAAGTGTGCCGACAACCGCACCTTTCCATCGAAACGCAAGAAATGCTTCACGCTAGAAATAGGTGTAGCGGTGGTACTTCTCTGGTTGAACTACGCTAGTTCTACAATCTTCCAGAAGATATTGTCTTGTCCAAATGGACAAGTCCATATTTTCCGGAAGTCGACGACAGCACACAAAGTAGAGCCCTGTGTATAGCTTCATTTTATTCTTTTGTTTTAAGTCTCTAGCATTTTTTTTAATTAGGTATATGATGTTCCTCATATAACATTTTAATCTTCTTTTGTAGGATGAGGTATATAGCAATATGTGTGGCATTGATCACATTGATCTTTCTTGGGACAGAATAATGCCAGATACTGTCGTTCTGTTTTCTCTTGGTCTGTGAACATACGGGATATACTAAGTGAACCATCTAAATATAGCTTTGACGACGTCTCCCCTAAGTAGTATTATGATTCTTGAAAAGCTCGAACATGGTCGCTGACACTTTCTACCATCTCATCAACTAATAAATAATTAATAATTACTAGTCACCCCTCGCAACGGTCGAAATTGGACCTTAATTTAAATTAGAAACCTAAACTTCTATTTGTTCAAAGTATATTTCTCTAATTTAAATAAATTGTAATAATTTTCAAGTTATTTTGGACGCACCCGTTAGAGGTAAAAAGAGGTTTATTACCTAAGCTGCATTTAAAAGCAATAGCGGGTATTTTGACAAAGACAACTGACATTTTCGACGTATGTGTTTTCATAGTAAGACATTGAATGTTCTTTTTCGTTTATTATGTTAAAATTTTGTAAAACTCTCCTGACGTTGTGTATTAGATACAGTCATGTAGCATTTTAAACGAAAACTGAAAGGTGAATTCATAGTTTTCTATTCTACAACTTTTCCTTTCCGATTAACAAAGGCTTTTCCTTGATTTGTGCGCCTTTTTCGTTGGACATCGGACCATTCGAGAACTTTCGTTTACGTTTCCTTGACTGACGCTATTTTGAACATGGAGTAGAAATATAATCCTTCCAATCTTCGGGTAAACTGCAAAATACATTTCTTACTTGAATAACTGTTTAAGGGTGAAGGGTGACGTATGTATATCGCGAAAATCAAAAATGTTATCTATAGGTGCAAGAGGTGAAGTTTCGTAGCTCATTGAATGTCCTGTAATAAAGGGTGAAAGCTGCATCTTGCGGCTAGCTGCTGAAAATTGATTTGTCGGGGCCTATTGGGGGCCTATTGCGAGTAATACTCAAATTTGATTCAGTTTGAGTACGTAAAGGCACAAGCAAGGTGTAAGACGTGTTCAATTCTTGTAATTCACGTGTGTTGATACGTGCACTCTGTGAGTTGTTAACATTAGCTTCCATGAAATGCTTAGACACTGATGCTGACTGCATAGAAGAAGCTTTAATCATGCTATTAGAAGTTGATTGTAGTCTACAACAAAAACAACAAGATCTTTGATAAGCATCGGGGGAACAACTAAATCAATGATAACTTCATTCATAACAACAATTTGTAAATACAAAACTAATTTACGTATTTTTTTTATCTATCTATAGTACATCTACATGAAGATTCATAAATTTAACTATTACACACGAAAATTTCACAAGAAAAAGATTACATGTTTATTTTGTTACGAAGAAAAAACATCCATTTGCACATGTAACCCCAAATCCCGAGTTATATTTCCGACGTAAATAGTCACAAGTAGACATGTTACTTCGAAATCAATTCTTGATTCCGACGTAAAAAAATCGATTGCTCGTTATAACATAAAATTTTATCATACATTTTTCCCCAAATAATGAAGTTGGTGATTAAAATGGAAGCTATTCTAAATACTACAAGGCGTTTTAGATAAAAAATGTTGTTTCCGAAGTAAACAAAAACATAAACAATTGTTACTTTTTACATCGTAATCAACATGGTTGTGAAATAAAACGCGATTACTTAATATAACATCAATAATTGAATTTAAATTTTGGAAGCTTTAAAATTATTCATTTACCAGCATTGTATTGGAATGATTTCATTACAATTGGGGGTAAATTCTTTTGGTTATCGCCATCACGGTTTTCGGTCAACGCTAGATTTAACACTTTTTTCAAGCATTGAGACTTCATTTTCCGTAATATTTAAAATAATTCGGAATATTTAATAAGACTCAATATGTATGTTACAAAAGAAAAGGATTAATCACTGGTGAATTTAAATTGAACAGCGAAGCATCCTCCTCCCACGAAAACCCGTGGCAAGTGACGATGCGTCGGGAGGCTGCTCGCGCGGCTCCCGCGAAAAATTGCTTATGTCTAACATGATACTTTTCTCCTCGGAACATACCGCTTTGTGTCTTTTTAGCGCATAATTATCTCGCAAACAAAAACGAATTAAAAAAAAATAAAAATGTACATATGTAGCCCTAAAAATGTTTATTATAATGACGCGATAAAAACAGTTTTGGTTTAACTAACTTTATAACTCTTTTCGTCGTATGGGACGAAGTACTGTGTAAGTCCTGTGTAAGCCCTAGGCGCAGTGTAAGTCACACGCGTGGTGTAAGTGCCGGATAAACTTGCAACTTTGCAATATCAACAGTATGGCGTTGGATTATGAACTAGCACTTGCGCTTGCGAGTTCAATATGAACAAACAATTTAAGGAGTGCCCAACTTCCGTTATAAACTTAAGCGTGCAACAGTCTACATGCTAGTGGTCTGCGAATATGGGAACATGCACATTGTAGGAATGTTTGAGTTTCAGAAAAAAGTCCGTAGAATATACATCAACAAATCGTCACCAAAACTATGTCTAGGGTTACCAGAGGGCCACGAAATATCCGTTTTAATCGCTTTTGTTGCAAGCGACGACGATAAGCGTTAAAATCAAATGTGCAGCGAATTTTGTGGTGTAATTTTAAACCACAAAATTAGCTGCAAAATGTAATTAAATATGCCAAAACAAAACCACGCATTTTCGATGCTTAACGAAATATGTCAAAATTAAATCGCGAAATTCCGCTATAAATTGCAGCGAAATATGCTAAAAATCGCTCAAACCTAACGCTTGCGCCAAGCGAGTGTTTCGCGACCGAACGACGACAGAGGGTAAAATAAGAGGCAATCTATTTTATAATACAAAATAAGCATGCGCCTGATGGTAAGAGACCATTGCGAATGGACATTTATACTCAACCTCAGATAGCTATAGACCTATTTAAGGTCGACTACAGATGCTTGTCTCTCGCCACTCTTCAAACCAGAACTTAGACACGCTTAACACTGTTTTTAGAAAACAAATTAAACATATTCAAACCCCCATGTTATAACACCCCCTGTCTTCCCTAAAAACACTCACTTGCTGTTTGTAAAAAAAAACGCATTTTGATGTCAAATCAATGATGTCCCAGTTTGTAGAAAAGAAATTTTAATATGATAATTTTGTTTATAATTCGTATAGTGCTTTCGTTTGGCAATTTTCATACTAGCATAATTAGGAAGTAAAAAAGTATAATCAATTCACATCGAACAGAAGTTTCATCTGAATTGCAGACGTTGCTACTCCCGAGGAACAAGATGGTCGCCTCAAATGAATTTGAACCGATGAGCTGGCCGAAACCATACCTACCTCGCGTGGTCATCTTAACACCGAATAACACATATAGCTTTCATTATAAACAAAATAAAGAGTGCTTCAATTTTTTTTATATTTTAATACGTAACGGTTAAAAACGATAGGCGGTTTTCAAATTGTTTTTGCTGATATTTAGACGAAGTTAGATGGATCGTGGTTACGACGAAACTGCACTGGCGAAGAGAAACCCTTGACAAGCACTAGTAGATTATATTATCTACCCTACGTCTAGCTCGTTTTTGAAAGTCCCTTATCACGTGACAACAAAACTATGTCCTTACGCACAGAACTTTGTAGTTTGTGATTTACATAACCACTGGATTCCACGTTTGCGTTTTTCTCACTTAAAACGTCTTCTCAGTTAAAGTTCTTAGGATGTTTTTTGATCTCCTTGGCTACCCGTTAAGTATTAAATATATCAATTTCGCGTAAATATATGTCTTAAATCATATAACTGTTTCTAAAACATAAATTTAAGCATTAATCTTGTGTTTGATGCAATATTTGGTAGTAACAAATCTATTTTTATCGAAATAATCATATATAATTAGGATAGAAATATTTAGAAAAATATAAGGAGAGAGATTTTCTTACGAGTATTTTAGAAGAATATGCATATTCCCCTACTTATGGCTAATTGAGACATAATACTTATGCTAATAGTTTTAAAGAGGTCTTGGCAAACAATTTGCATATAAATAATACTTATGTACGGCTTAGTTTTATTTACTATATAATGTATACTAACAATATGTGATTTTAATTTCTTTGCTGCTTATAATTCGACCCAGTTGCATGGATAATAGTTATGGCGTTTCCACCATTAAAATATAAACAAAGGAATTAAAACCACCTATCGTCAGAAACCATAACATTTTATAAGATTTAAGTGACAAACGAGCATTGAACTGGTAAGTGGTCACTGCCGCTCATGGACATCTGTAAGCATTTTCATATAAAAAACGTGTCTATCTGCAGTCAATCACAGATGCATTGCTGCTCCCGAGTACTAAGATACATACATATTTATATGCAAATTGTTGAAGTAAGCCATTACTCACATGTAACATATATTCAAATAAAGAAAAATATGTGCACTGTTGCAAGTATTTTGAGAATAAGGAAATCAGAACTGTAGAATGAGCTACGCAATAAAATTGCTAATAAAAAACAGATTTAGTTACTCATATCATAACATAACAATAACGTAGCCTACTCGTACATTTTACGCAATAAAATCGAAATATGGAATTTTTTGTCCTCCACCCTTTTTTTTCTGACTGAAGTAGCAAACGAGTATGCAGTCCACCTGATGGTAAGTGGTCACTGCCGCCAATGGACATCTGTAATCAACTTCATACAGAACACGGGTTTATCTGAAGTCAATTACAGATGCGTTGCTACTCCCGAGGACTATGATGGCCGCCTCATATAAAAATGCTTCACGCTAGAAATAGGTGTGGCGGTGGTATTTCCCCAGTCGAACTACACTGGTTCTACCACCTTGAAAAAGTGTTGATGTTACACAGGAAGACACTGCTGCCATTTGCTATATTTTATTCCTTAGTCGCCTCCTACGACATCCACTGAGAGATATATTCAAGACCGACACCTCACAGCATATAAGTAACAAAGACTTTTAAATAAAAACGTGCGGCACTCGGGGACTGCCGCAGCTAAGATATTGCATAAAATTTTTATCAACATATGCATTTATAATTATTTATTTATTTATGCAGTGCTTTTTTTCTTTGATATTAATTCAAGTTTTTTTCTTTGATACTATATACTTTCTCACAAACAACCGCTTACATATTCGTCCGATTTCCGAGCAGCCCGTCTCGAACCGTGCGAGCTTCGAACTATCGTACCATATACATACACGTTAAGCGACCGCTCCGCCGCGCTACATGGTAACCGGAACGGGAGGTGTTAGATTTTTTCGTTACGGAATTTCTTGATTCGTTCGCCGCGCTCAAAGCCCGCGATAAAAGCTATGCAATAGCTTAAAATGAGTCCTTGTGCTTCCTTTATTCGACTTTCTCACACATACACAGATGGTAAAAATGTTTATGGATATGTGGTACAACTTTTTGTGAGAAAGTGGTAAAACTATTTGTAGTTCGACTCTGGAAGTACTGCCACACCTTTTTTTTTCTCGAGGGGAAAACCTTCAAAAGGTACCTGACGCCGTAGGAGCGGCGCAGGGTTATGTGGGATTTTTAACGCACTAAAAGCCCCCGGTGACCGTCCTCGACGCTACAAAGAGGACTCCGGGATCCCCAAAGGAACGCAACCGGAGCCTTCTGAGCGCGTTGCCCCATCGGGCTCCTCATAGATGGGCGGCTAGGCCCACCACTCCGTCTGATCTTTACGACGGTTAGTACTGCCACACCTATTCCTGCCTTATAACACATTTATTATACGTTAAGAACGATGTTTTTAACGAGCATCCCGATTTAGATTCGCACCCGACCAGTGCGGTATACTATGACCCCACACTTCGAAGACACGTGCCCAGCAGTGTGACAATATTAAGTCGAGGACAAAGGGGCTGTACAGAGTGCACAAGTTTTTGAATCTATCTTCATTCAAGGTCAATTATAAAACCAATTTGACTACGACTCGATATATTGCGTTAAATTTCAGAATATTTCGTGCATTAAAGTATAAGCTTATTTTATTCACGGTATCTGCATTTGCTCTTTGTTTTCATTATTGTGCTGGTTAAAAAAAATATGAAAAATTTCTTGAATTCGCGGCAAAAGAAATATTTAGTAGAGATTTAGTCAGTATAAGCACAGTACTAGTATCCAGCATTCTAACTTCTTACAAACACACGAAACGCAAGTTGTACCTACGCACCACGATTTCGGTATGCACTCGGTACCCGACAGCTAGCGAATGTGCCGTAGTGGCGAGCGGGCGATGTGACGTTTTTCTGTAGGTATAAAATTCAAGGACACGGCCGAGTTAGACTACTGTATGATATTAATACTGTGATGTAAGTAACAAGATTCGGCGTTTGCGCGTCAGCTTTTGAGTACTGCTGGTGTTTCACGGTTTATTATTACAGTGAGTAATGACTTCTAATTGAAGGCCACCTCAAATAATGACTTATTACACTACTGATTATCTTAATCCCATCTAAATCATCAGACCTTTTAATCAATCTTGAAGTCTTTTCTTTCCGTCCTTAAAATCTAAACATTCATATAAGTACTAACTACATATTCCTAGTACATTAGGCATGGGACAGTCATAGTGTTATAACAAGAGCTTTTTTAAAGAAATAATTAGAAAAAAAAGTTTAATAAATATCATAAAGCAATCCTTTTCAGATGAAATGAAATGTCTTTATTTGCATAGGCCTACACTTACATATATTTTTTTTACGCTACCACCGGATCGGAACACGACCTCAACTGAGAAGATCCGGCAAGAAACTCAGTGGGTTTGTCTTTTTTCTTTGTATATATTTTTTATTGCCATATTGTTTTTACATTGGTTATGAAAGTTAGCTCCAGTATCTTGCCTTATATTTGGCTGTACAAGAGTGGGATTAGAGGTAACATTACAATCTGAATCACAGATGCGTTGCTACTTCTGAGGACTAAGATGGTCGCCGAAAGTAAAATCGTCTCTCGCCAGACCTCTTCAGTTAAACAGTTGGAGCCAGTGATCGTGTAAGAAAAATATTACAAACCTTAGGACTACAATATAAGTACATTGCATTTGATTTCATTAATTCTTTTGTTAAAAGTTTGTCATAGCGATTGGATATCTGAAAAGGATTACAAAGAGATTAGATGTGAAAGATGTTTGAGAGAGAGCTAAAGGCAATCAACAAACTTGTTCGTATAAAATTCCGTTCGACCTGGGTTCGATTCCCGGCCAGACAGGTATCTGAATGATGAGTTTAGATTCTTGTTCT
Organism: Spicauda simplicius; assembly: GCA_949699795.1. Taxonomy (NCBI): domain Eukaryota; kingdom Metazoa; phylum Arthropoda; class Insecta; order Lepidoptera; family Hesperiidae; genus Spicauda; species Spicauda simplicius. The sequence continues at coordinate 6,744,137 of OX453085.1, forward strand.
GGGTCTAGGTGTTTAGATATTCGTCTTTGTGTGTGTCCATGGCACCCACGACAAAGGTGACAATCCTTCTGTGGGCCTATGAGTGTAGAAAGCGTTATAATATTGAGCACGCAATCCATTGAGTACCTACAGGTCGCCCAACCAGGTGGACCTGAGGAAGACAGCGGGAAACCGTTGGATTCAGAGGTCACAGGACCGGTTGGAGTGGCGCCATTTAGGCCATTTAGGGGAGGCCTACGTCCAGCAGTGGTCATCAAACTGCTGATGGATGGATGCAATCCATTTGATTGTAAGTGGACAACTACGGCACATGGACATCTGTAAGCGACTTCATATAGAACATGGGTTCTGTTTAGTAACTTTTTGAGTGAAAAAGCGGGATTCCATAGTCAAAAGCGGGACAGTAGCCCACGCGGTACAAAGAACCTCGCGCCTCACAGACACAGAAAAAATCCTCCTTGGTGTAGGGCCGGAGGATTGGCGACCTTTTTATTGTCGACGAACAGCAGACCGTCTTAAATTGGTATATATTTGGCGACCTTTTTGGCGACAAACTGCAGTTCCACTTATATTTGCAATTAGCGGCTTTGTTTGCCAAAAGTCCAGTCCTTCCCAAAAAGCGGGACGATCGATCGACGAAAAGATCGGGACGGGCCCACCAAAAGCGGCACGTCTGGGAACCCTTCTATCTGAAGTCAATCACAGATGCGTCGCTACTCCTGAGGACTAAGATAGCCGCCTCATATGAAAGAGAACTTTGAAATAATTTACTGATTGCCTTTTTATAAAACAAAAAAATATATACGTGACGAATAGATAACCTCTTTCCTTTGGAAAGTCGGTTTAAAATGAGCATTGAAAACTTTAAAATATATTTCATACTAGCGACTTGCAATCTTGCAACTCATCTTATTTCAGTCTTTGACTACAAATCGCTAGTATGAAACGTTAAAACGACAGAAATAGATTAAGTATATTAAGAACTTTACGCACTATATGTTATCATAGACACAGAGATATTAAAAACACGTTTATATGTTTACTAAGATAATTTTAAAATAGTTAGACATATTTTTAATCTTAATACCACCTTTCTCATATCTTCACATAAATACTTAACTACAACATAGAATAAAATATAGATTATAGTACTTAAAAGTAACTTAGTCTAAATAAATATAACAGGTGGTACAGTTAATATCATTTAAATAAGTGCTCAATTCCAAAATTTTGAATAGCAGTAGAAAATATTTTAAAAAGCTTACATACAAAAATATAACATGTTTCCTTATAATCCCCATAGAAATCTTTCACACACGTTTAATACTCAGGAAGAAACACATGATTCTCCGGTTTATCCAACACGTTATTATTAAAAGACTTTTATGGCGTAAGGAAATGTTTTGGTAACATAAATATCTGTCGACAAACCATAAAGATATTATACAAAGAGTAGAGGAGACATACGGCTACATCCAACCGACAGTTAGAAAGAGACATTACAATAGCGGTGCCCTACCTGTCTCTCTCGCGATTGCGCGAGAAAGATAGAGAAGGCGCAGTATTCTCTCCCGCAAAGGACAGTTGGAAGCCCGGCTTTCCCTGGTCTATCTATAATAACTTCACATCAAACAGCGCTTAAGGAAAATCGTATGCATTGAGATTTCAAGGTAATACATGTGTCGCCATCTGTGATTTGAAAAATGAAATCATCTAAAATTGACTGCATTTGTGACAACAAACAAGCACACCCATCACATTAATAGTAGTAAAAATATATTTGTTTTGGCACTTTATTGTTACCTTTTATTGAAATAAAATCACTATTTCCCTCAACAGTCAATTTCTTAGTTTACTTGGGAGGGGGGGGGGGGATTAGTTAAGGGGGTTCGCTGTCACTTGGAAACTTTAACAGGGGTTCGTAAAACGTTTGAGAAACCCTGATCTATACCAACGAATAACGTATTCTATCCCAATGCAACGATGAATCCTATACCACCGCAAAGACAGATACTATATCCAACAGAGTAGTTGAACCTTTTTTTTTTGTTTACGAGGGGGAAACTAGTTGAACCTATGTTAACATATTTTGTGCAATTATTTGGCAGTAAATTAACTTTACATTAAATAAATGACTAGCAAATAATATTTACAACGCACCGAGAGATCATATGAAGAATCAAAAAATAGATTACGTTTGTATTTTCGCAAAAAGAGCTCCACTGTATTTTGTTAGTCGTTTTTTACGAATATTTAGAAAGTCCACAGTTTATAACTAATCTTGTAGTGGAGTTAGTGTTTCTGTAAAATATAAATGTCATATATCAGTGATTATTTCAAAAAATCAATGTCATTTTTTTCGGTTTTTTCTTTCTTATGAATACATCACACGGATTTATTTTAGTGCAAAATTGTTGTAACACTTTGATAAGCGCTGTTAAATTACATATTATTCCCAGTAGTTAAAAAAATTCAAATTAGAATACTGTTATATGGTGTCTTTATTTCAGTATAAAAATTTGAACGTCCAATTATGTCTAAGACAATTTTATCGTGAGTAAATTCGTGTTAGTGTCTGTCATATTCATAGGTATTTCGTATACATATATTATTGATTTCATAAATTGATTATTCATTTCTGTTGTACGTATAGTTGACATCATCAACAAAATCATCTTCGTCGGTTTCAGAGTCTGATTTATTGTGCATATTCTTCACTATATTAAGCAGGCTATCATCTTGGATTTGTTCTTCATCAGACGACGCATCAATAGAATCCACGTCATACACAATCCATTTACGAATACCACCGTCTTTTATTAGCGTCAACCAAATCTTTTTCATGATTTTTTCAAACTTCACCTGTATGTATTGTCCCTTGTTCGAATGTGATGCGTTTTTATGATCAATCACACCGTATAAGTCTAATTCGAAACCGTATTCGGTATCATTTACTGTTGCAGCGAACTTTAACGCTCTTTCCCTTATTTCCATAGTGTAATGTTCAACTCCAATCAGTAGTATTTTTATCATAACCATTGTTTTACTCTGTCTCCAATGTAGTTTTGGCTTCCTCAAATGGCATTCCTCTACCATCGGAACTACTGTATCTTTTGCAACAGATTGACAGGTTTCGGACGATGACAGATCATCGGAATCTAACTCTTTCGCATTAGGATTTATCTGCACTAGTTGAAAATGACGTGAGCACGCTTCAATGTTTCTTGCGACCGAATCCAGATCAATTTGTTCAACTTCTTCCGTTTCTGCGTTTTTGATTTCCGGCAATCTTGACTTTTGGATAGAATTTTGAAGCATTGGTTTGAACATGCTCACCATATCATCGGTCATATTGACATTCCATTTATCCGAATCATCCGAATCGTAGTCTGATGCCACCAAAGGCACAGATCTTATTGGCTTTGAAAACAAATTATTAGGTACTGCGAGAGCACGCGGACTCGCAGCAGAAAGTGCCGAAGTATTTGATATTTTCTCCCAATCATCTTCCTCTTCGTCATTAGACGACTGTTCACGTTGACTTTTAGTGGTAAGATGCTCAAAATATTTCATTTCTTCATCAACCCCTTTAGCCAAATTTAAATTTATCATCTCAGTATTTATGACCAAATCCACTTCGCCGTATGTATCTATCATTATGATTCCGTATTTGTTTTCTCCAGTATATTTAGCAGGTTCTTTTGTAACACACTTAACGTACAGCTGTTTCAACCCACCGTTGAAATTCTCAAAGCATTTGTCGTATAACCAGTTTGTGGAAAACTCCGACCATTCGTCACCCGCCGGTTTGATACCAATTAAACGGCATTCGATTGCTTGAAAGGGCAGTTGTGTTATTAGCTTATCTTCAATGGGCATCAATTGATCTTTAGTTATCGACCACCATTCTCCTTGATCTACAAAGAAACATCTAACAGATTTACCGTCGATTTCTTCGATTCTAGCCCTTTCATATAAAGAGTCATCAGGATATTTGGCCAATACGATGTCGCCTATTCCAAACTCTTGTGTTTCTGTGGTGACGGTTCCTGCATACGTTTGAATATTCTTGATTAAAATCTTTAAGCAATCATCGAATTTTGCAAGCCGAACAAATAATGTTCCAGGGTCGTCAGCAGACCTAAAGTAAACCGTAGTCTCATCAAAATTCATAAAAGCCCATCTTATTTCAGGTCTCTCTTTCTCTGTTTTTACGATATCAAATGATGTGTTCTCTGCTTTTAAATCTAACCCACCAATTGTACAAAGTTCTTCAATCTTGGCCAAATGATCTGGATTTACCTCAGCATGTTTTTCTAGAAGCTCCTTCTTCACATTGTATGTAACCACGGTTTCGTTTACAGACTTCAGATCTTGACAAACTTCAAGTGTATCAACGAATAAACAGTTCCCAAGAGTCAAAACTATTTTTCCTTTCATGTACACACCTTTGTTGCGTTCAATAGCTTCTTTTACTTGATTTCGCGCAAGTTCTGAGAAGACAACGTCTTTGTCACGCGGCTGAATACTTGCAAGTCGCACGTGGACAACATATGTGTTAATTTCTTTTAAATCTTCAGGTAAATGATACAGACTTGTGTCTGTAGTCGCCTCTATCAACTCTTCGTCCAGTAAATTGACTAGAACGTTTTTCGGATCACCTCTTTCGTATCTGTCAATAATCTTAATGACTTGGCAGCGAGCGAATAAATGGTTTCCCAGAGACACGGCACAGATATCCCCAAGTGTTGGCACACCAAACAATATTCTATTCTTCAACTTTGAATAATGTACGCCCATTTTCAAAGATAAACTGCTGTACGATGGGGAGAATTTCTTAGCATCATGTCTGATCAGTCTTGCAGAATAATGTGCGGCATTGTGAAAATGCAGAATTTCGAATGTGACCAGACCTGACGTAGGTACCCAGTCCTTCGGATTGTCAAAGATTTTATGAACCGTGTGTCGACTTTTACAATTATATAGATCCGTACAAGCGCCCAAAGCCAACAAGTTATTACAGAGAGGCGCGAAATGTGCCGCTTTTATAGCATCCTTTTCAGCTAAAACAGTTTTGCAAATTTCGTCAATGAAGTCGGGAACGTTAGCTGAGCAACGTTTGACAAAATTTATAATTTTTGGAAATTGTTCCACATTATTGTCTTCCAATAGAATCAATATTTTAATGTCACGATCGTTTGCTCTAAATATTGATGGATAGCTCTCGATGAGGGTCGCAAACCGTCTGCAGAACGTCGAAAATAGCGACGGCAATGAATAGTGGACCAAATAATGGGCATTTACAACGTTCATGTGATATAAATTGCTATCGCAACAAATAAGGATAGGTGCCATCATAGGCTCTCTGAATTCCTTCCACAACATGCTTAGATTGTATAAGTCCTGCACAGTCATTTTATTGTTGGCAGCGAATACAAAGTATTTGGAACTTTGAATGGCCGTATTTAGAAAATCTACTTCTTCATCCGTATCGCAAACTACGACGGTTCGCTTCGTAGAATCTACTTGTTCCAAAAATTCCATCAAGTGATCGTACTTATCTTTCCTCTTTACGTAACTCACTGTCATTTTCGCTTTCCCATACAAAACGTTCTCTTGGAAAGCACCAATGCAGACGACTGCATCGGGGGCCACCTTAGCGAAAGGCTCCATGAAATCGCACCAAATACGTGACGCGACTATGTACTGTACTTTAAGTTCTTTATTCAAACGCTTGTGCAACATGTCTTTGATTTTGTAGAAGCAGAATTTTAATTCAGTCATATACACATCGGATAGACGTTCGCAATCGTCAAGCACAAAACAAGCGAGTCGACGCAAATCTACACCAAACTCTGGCATTTGTAAGAGACGGACTAACGATGGCGCAGTGCTTATTAATAAATCGCATCCATTGAGCAAAGACGTTGCGATTTTCACTTCGTCGTGGCCGTAATAACAAGAAACTACTTTTTCATCGCATCCTACTAACATTTTAGCGATTTTCTCTACTTCGGACACGGATTGAGATGTCGCGCAAACTATGATCGCAATTGGACCTACGCTTTCATGGTCAGAATCAGTTTCAACGGTATCAGTTACTAAACGGCAAACAGCTGGCAAGTACCCTATAGTCTTACCGCTCGAAGCAGATCCAATCATAAACACACTATAGCCCCTGAGGATAGCAGGCCAAGTTATTGTTTGCAACATCATGGGCTTGCGAACGTTCAAATTCTTAAGAACCAAGCGAATGTGGTCGCTAAAGTTAATATCTCTGTACAGTGACGTCGGTATGAAACGTTTATTCATTTTCGAATGGACCAGCATAATTGGCGTCACTAACTTGTCCACGAAAACAGACATATGGAGGTCAGCATTTTGAAAGGGATTAGCACTTACAGCTACATGATGGCATATAGTATCCGTATTTTTACCTTTTTTATCATTTACCTTATCTTTATCGGAATCAGTTTCATCTGCCGGAATAGATTCATCACTAATATTACTTACCAACATTTCCATTATATCAGAAATGCTTTCGTCTGATTCTTCTTCGGAGTTCTGCTTTAATTCCTTGGGTGGGGTCTTCTCTTCTTGATTCGAGGAATCTTTGTTCGTTGTATCCGACGTTTGAGAAGCACATCTCTTGTTCTTGGCCAGTTCTTTGTGTAACTTCAGTCGCCGTTCTAATAGCGAAGAGCTAGACGAAGACGTATCTTTCTTATCGTTTCTGTGTGTCGATTGGCGAGTGTCATAGCTACAACTTGGTACTGGATCATCAGTAGCATCGACTCTTGTGGTAGTATCGGCATCACAGGTGGAAGAGGCACTTCCATTTTGCGTACGATCTGCAGAATCGCCATCATTATATAAAAGTATAGGTGGCACTCTGCAATTAAGTTTGTCCAAATCTATGCCCGGCGGCCCATACGATGTTTTAACACCCTCTTTATGCATATTACACTTTTTACCCTTCCTCTTCCTCTTTTGACCTGAAATAAACTTAACATTTTAACATACAATGGTAAATTATTAATTAATTTAGTACTTTGGGATAGAATGTGAATGAAAACGAGAAATAAATATTTCTACAAAAATCACAAGTGCTACACTCATTTTTATCCTCGATGGATATCGAATTAACCACTTTCTGCTTTAACAGATCCTAATAGTGTCTTTAGTACGAGTTTATTGTGTTTCCTCAAAACAATTAATGTTTAAGTTTTTTTCGTACATTGCACTGTATGAGTGAAAATGTAAACTATATTTGTTTTAAGAAAATGCAATAAATCTGTACTATGAATACACTCAACTTAAAATTTAATCGAAAAATATGACAATAGGATTATTGGGCATTCTATACCACTTTCGGCAAATCGCTCGGCGTGCGCCTCGCTGCCGTTGTATAGAATGCCCAATAATACATAATGGACTCGACTCTACGCAATCCGTTCCGTCGAGTTCTGAGCATGTCACTGTCCAAAGCGTGCAGAATGCTCAGACTCACACTAGTAAAGCAGGATAATTAGACATTTTAATATAAAATACTTACATCTTGTAGTTGGTAACTGCCTATCCTGGAGACATTCATTATGATTTTTGTGTGCGATTTGCTTAAGCTCCTTAATTTCACCCAGTAACTTATGCCTACATGCTTTCAAGGCATCTACACTCGCCTTACCATTCTTTCCGCTCGCACCGTTATTTCTGGCTTGGTTTATCATGTCTCTATGTCTCGTTCCTTCTACATTGAACCTGTGTATCACTGTGTTAACCATGTGATCATCACGAGGATGCGCTTCGTCTAAATTCTCTGCAGTGGGATTTGGTAGTGCAACTCTCAATTCTCCGTCTATGGTCGGTTTTGAAAGTGGTCCATTATTTCTATGATTTGTTGTTCTGGGACGAGCGCCACCACTATTTTGAGTCAAATTTGGTTGCGATGGTGCGACTTGCAAATTCCCACTATTTCGCCTATTGCTAGGAATCGCAAGATCTTGAACTCGTGTATCTTGGTTTGAACTCTGTGTCTCAGATTTCTCAGAAGTTTCAGATTGTCCTGATTGGTCATTATCGGAATTAGAATTTGATCTGATTCCATTCTTTCCTTTTTGCGACTTAAGACCGTTAGATAAAGGAACTAGAGAAATATCAGTTTTGGGTAACTGTGTGTGATTAGTAGACGTAGAATGCGTGGTATTATCAATTTTAGATAGTTGTTTCTGGTTATCCCCTGATTTCGGATGTGTAGAACTGTCAACTTTGGACATCTGTGTATGATTATTAGGTGTAGAATGTTTGGTATTATCAATTTTAGATGGTTGTTTCTTGTTATCCCCTGATTTCGGTTGTATAGAATTAGCAGCTTTGGATAACTGTGTATGATTAGTAGGTGAAGAATGTCTAGTATTATCAACTTTAGATGGTTGTTTCTGGTTATCCTCTGATTTCTTACGTGTAGAATTATCCACGTTGGATTGTTTATTATTACTACTCGATGAAGGTTTGGGCTCATTTTTAGATAATTCTTTATTAGTACCTGACGTAGAAGGTGTTTGATCATGTGCAACTGTAGATCTGCTGTTATCAACTTTGGATATCGGTTTTTGATCATTACCCGACTTTGAAGTTCCGAGATTAGCGCCTTTGGATTCTTTTTCATTGGAAGATGATTTTGGATTCGATTCCTTTTTATCAGTTTTCGGGACATCATCCTTTTCAGAATTTTCAGACGTAGAGCTATCAGATTGCGTCAATGTTGACAGTGAGTCATCGGATTGATCCGGTGTTGTTTCAACTACTTGAACTAACTTTTTATTCTTATCTTTCGAATCATTAAGAAGTCTCTTAACCAATTGTTCTTGTTTGGTCACTTTGTTGCCTGTTTTACACATTATTTTCCTTAATATTTGGGCCTTGTGGGCGTCCGTTTTGGTGCTAATTTTCTGTTGATTAGGGCTGGCATTTGCTTCTACGAATGCCTTCGTGTCTTCAAAAGCTTGTGCATACTCTTGAGTGTCATGTTTGTCTGGAGGTTTTGAGTCATTTTTAGGCTTCTTGGCATTTAGAAGCTTTAGCTTTGCCTCAACAGGCGTTGGTTCCTTCTTGGCTTTCCTCACTGAGGCTCTGCCTAATGACTGCTCATCAACACCTTTACATAGTTCTAAGTCTTTACTCTTGTTTTCAACCATAGCTTTCATAGCTTCATTATGCTTATCAAGATTCGATGTAGTGAGGGTTGCTTCAAGTTCAACTGATGCTCTAAATACAGTTGTTTGTTTCTTAATAGGATCTTCCCAGTTTTTCTTAGGTTCTTTTTTATTTAGGTAATATTTCTCAAGCTCCTTGATCACGTCTTGGGTAGCAGTGTTGCTTAATTTAGTCTTTATTTTGCCCGTACTGAGGTATTGATGGAACAGGCACGCATCGTACGTAGCAAAACCGCTAGTTCTGAGCAGTTTTGACAAGGATTTTGATTTGCCATTTGGCTTTTTTATTATCAAGTCGCCAAATTTGTGGATATTGTCATCAAAGATGGAAGATCTGTGGACAAGGAAAACATAATATCTAAAATAAGGAATTCAATATACCAATGATATCCTTCACAAAGAAACATCCCAAGTAGCTATTGGACACATATTAAAATGTGTAAATATGTAGGTATAAACCGCAGAAGAGAAAGAGGTTTTTCAAAACAAATTTCGCTGGATGAATATTAACTTTATAAAATTGGAGAAATAGGTATCACAAAATACAATGTTTAATAACAAATAGACTCCTAAAATCCTTTTTCTGTATTAGACTAGGTATAACTTAAGTGAAAGATTTGATAGCTTATTCATTTAAAAAATATCATTTTAAGGAGGCGATTTACTTACTGAATATCTCATATGTCAAAATATAATACAAGTGCTATTGCTACATCACCAGCAGTATCATGAATAAATTGTCTTTATTTCTATTGTAAATATATAATTTGTCTGTTTGTTCTTATTTACACGTGTCATATAACAATCAGGTATGCTGCAGACATACTGATAATTCGATAGACAAAGTCAAAACCTTACTCTTTACACTCCTTCCCACTCCACTTCATTTTACAAAAACTCCTATACTGTTTCAGCTATTCATTTGTGGAACTCCCTTTTTCGATTTGTTTCGCCAGAACCCTGTACTTGTTTAAAAATCTGGTGAAGTCCCATTACCTACTTTAAGCTCTAATTTTCCAATCCTCTCCTTACGCTTTTTACTATCTTTAAACTTAATGCTTTTTACAATTGTTAATACCTCAACTGATTCAGCACCTCGTGTGAACCCACTGATGTAAATAGGCAAAAATCGTTAATGGGTAGATAAGTAGAAGTAGTGAAGACAACTATCAGCATCTCTTCATCTGGCTTCAGACATCATACCAATTCATTTCTATCCTATGTGAGTGAGTTTCTATCCTATCCTATTTCTTTCCTAAGCAAATGTGATGTCAGATTGCATGTTGTTTGCAGATGTGAAGGTGGACAGATATCGTCTTGGTTTGCAGATATGAAGCTGGTCAGATTTCACCTCAATTGCAGATGTGAAAATGGTCACATTTCATCTTGCTTGAAGATAAGAAGGTACCACATTACATCTTGTTTGTAGACATGAAGATAGTCAAATATCTCATTTGTAGACGAGAAGATAGTAAGACTTCTTCTTGTTTGTTGTTCTGAATATAGTCAGTTTTCATTTCATTTGTAGATGTGAAGATATTCAGATTTCATCTCATTTGTAGATGTGAAGATAGTCAGATTTCATCTCATTTGTAGATGTGAAGATATTCAGATTTCATCTCATTTGTAGATGTGAAGATAGTCAGATTTCATCTCATTTGTAGATGTGAAGATATTAAGATTTCATCTCATTTGTAGATGTGTAGATAGTCAGATTTCATCTCATTTGTAGATGTGAAGATAGTCAGATTTCATCTCATTTGTAGATGTGAAGATATTAAGATTTCATCTCGTTTGTAGAGGTGAAGATAGTCAGATTTCATCACATTTGTAGATATAAGGATATTCAGATTTCATCACATTTGTAGATGTAAGGATATTCAGATTTCATCACATTTGTAGATGTAAGGATATTCAGATTTCATCACATTTGTAGATGTGAAGATATTAAGATTTCATCTCGTTTGTGGAGGTGAAGATAGTCAGATTTTATCACATTTGTAGATGTAAGGATATTCAGATTTCATCACATTTGTAGATGTGAAGATATTAAGATTTCATCTCGTTTGTAGAGGTGAAGATAGTCAGATTTCATCACATTTGTAGATGTAAGGATATTCAGATTTCATCACATTTGTAGATGTGAAGATATTAAGATTTCATCTCGTTTGTAGAGGTGAAGATAGTCAGATTTCATCACATTTGTAGATGTAAGGATATTCAGATTTCATCACATTTGTAGATGTAAAGATATTCAGATTTCATCTTGTTTGTAGATGTGAAGATAGTTAATCTCGTTTGTAGATGTGAAGATATTAAGATTTCATCTCGATTGTAGGTGTAAAGACAGTCGGATATCATCTTGTTTCCACATGTGACAATGACCAGATTTCATCTCATTTGCAAATGTGACAATTGCAAAAACTTATATCATTTTTAAGGAATGTAAGGATGATCTTGATGTAACACCAGACTTCATCAAGTTTTATGTTTTGGCAAGGTTTGGCAATACAAGGCTAGACCAATAAAATTTAAAATAGACCAAATATGAGCCATACGTAATCTTTTTGTAACTCAATTCTATACAAACATATAAGCTGAGCTATACTCGGGGCAAATTCGATATGGAATGTTTAATAACAAAGCGTTGCCTAGCAACCACTGACAGGCAGGGGAATTGAACCTTTTGTTGTTTTATCAGCAGTCTTTTACCTATTATCAACTTTTACTTGTAACTTATAATAGGTTGCAAATCCCTTCATGAAATTAGGGTTGTAACATCATTAGTTATACAATGATAATAATGGTAAATAAACTTTATTTGACTGGTTTTAGCATATTATCTGGCAATAGGTCGTTATTATTTAATCAACTCTTCTTAAGTAAATTACTTGACGAAAATTTAATGCATACTTTGGTTTAATATAAAATACATTTGTGTACAAAGTCGTGCAAGTTAGTGATAACCCTACATAGGAATTTTTATGGTTTGTTTACATTTATTCCAGATCGAATTTGCCCCGAGTATAAATGTACAAATCACAACATTACATACATTTTTGAGATCTGTCATTCTTGTCTAGGTACATTTTTTTATAAGAATAAAGTAGCAAGCGGTCACACCCCCTGATGCTAAGTTCACTGCCACTATAGAACAAAGGTTCTATCTGAAATCAATCACAGGTGTACTACTCTTGACTAAGACCACCTTACATGAAAGTGAGCTGACAACTACAACCTTCTATCAAAATGCATGAACTGTTTCAATTTGTTGTGGCAGTGACATCGAGGGATCTCTAGAACAAAATTGTATATAAAAAATATGTATGAAAATATGAAAAATATGTATAATTGTATATGAAAAATTACTAATTTACAGTATGAAGCGTTGTTGATTGTTACAGCTGATTGTAATAGCTTTTTAGGAAATTATTTAATAAGTTCTTAAATAGCTATTACAATGATTTTCCATAGATCGTCTTTCTTGGCGTAAGTAATCAATGTTTGTATGTCCACAAAACTTCTAAGCTTCATACTGTAAATTGGTAATTTTACACATACGAATTTGTTCTAGGGGCCCGTTGATATATTCCCTGTCGAACTGTATGTGTTCTTCAGCCTATCAAAAATCTCTCCGATCAACACATACATATTTTAGAAAATATAATGCAAACAATTTATTCCTATTCGGTAGCAAGCAGTGTAAAAAAATACAGATATTTCATTTTAACTACAATCAAGTGTGATAAAGAATAAAATAATGACTTTTTGTTACCATTAGGTTACCAATCGTCCATGTCTAGCTAATATATACATGAAAAAAATTAGATTTTTCTTTTAAGTGCAGTTATTCGCGCTTACATATGTGTTTATATTATTCACATCAAGAAATGATTGCAAATAGTTTTGGCAAATATTTTCATAATATATTGATACATGAAAATAGAATAAAGAGACAAAAAAATCGCATAGATAGACATAATAAAAAAATAAACGCAGAGCCGCGAGCAGGCTAAATCGTGCTCACCTTCGATCGATGTGCGTTGGGGAGAACCACACCTCCTCCTTGAAGAGGAACTGCTGCATCAGCGTCGTCGCAGCCGGCAGCCACTCCTTGCACCGCTGCACCGTGAACTCCTCATCGTCAAGATCAATAGTGGTTTCAAGCGGCACGACTCCATAGATACCGATTTGCTCGAATTTAAATTCGTCGCTCGAAACACACGGATCGCGCACCTCCACCCATATTAAGTGCGGATTTAGGCAATACAACACCTCGACCTTATAGCAGTCGGGCGGCATGGTGCCCAAAATAATATTTCTTCAGCGAAAAATTCGTTTATTTTCCGCCATAAAACAGACATTTGCAGATTAAAAATTATCAAGTCGCCGCCTTAGAAAACACGGCAAAAAAGTGACAGATAAAATCTTTAGCCTTTTTTTCTACTAAGGAACAAAGGAATTTAGTTATAGTGACTGAATGAACGAAATGATAATGATAGCGCTGCGATAAAATAAGCGTTCTTAAGGCGTTTAGACACTGAAATTACAAGGATTTGCTTCGATTTCGCATTTAATAATCACAACACAAGCTCACGAGACCTTCTTGCGCTGCGGCCATTACATGGGAAAGGCTTTGTCGATAACTACACATAGGTAGATCTAGTTATTTGTCGGAAGTTGATTGGTCCAACTGCAAGATGCAGCCAAATCAATAAATTTGTGAGATGGATATTTGTTAGAGGGAGACTGAATACTGATATAAGCCCTATGTAGCTGCCTATTTACATCGCTGTGAAAGCATATAACTCACTATGATAGATTCTAGATGTTCGTTTCGATGAGATTTAATGTATTCCATCTTTTAAGGTCGTTTATGATAATAAACTAATGAATAATATTGTTACGAGTTTCTAAAGATAAGGGGCGTAATTCTTTTTCTACAATTTGGAAAGAACATAGTTGTCCAACTTTATCATATGTTTTTTGAAAGCTTTAGTCTGCCCCTTTAAGCGTCTGGCATTTTCTAAGACGCATTGTCACATTCAGTCAAACTGTACCTCAAATAATACGTAATACCTACATTATATCCTAATTTGCGCTTACGGCTTAAAAATAATGTTTATGGAGTTATAACTTAATAATTATCTTTTGGAATAGTGTACCTATAGGTTTTGTGGAATTTACAGTATTCCCGAATTTACTAGTAAAATAATACTTGATTTTTTTTAATTGTAATTCGTAACTTCATTTAATACAATTAAATCTATGCTTTTTCGGCTTTTGTGAATTTATAGCAGGTTTATTAAAATTAGAAAGAAAGCTATATCGTAAGAAGTTCACGCTATAGCTTCAGAAACATATTTTTTTCATTGGTAATGAGGGTATAGAATCTTAATAATTATATACCGTATGTTAAAACACAAATATAAAACAATACAATGCAATAATTCGCATTTTTTCGTAGTATTAAATATGAAGATCTTATTATTAATGTAAGCTACGGAATCAGTATATTCATCACGTAGTTATAAAACTATTTTTTTTACATGCGTTTCGATTTCTGATTAGTAGATTATATTCACCCACATCTTTGCAATTTATAAGGAAAAGGTGAAAAGCGTAGCCGTACCCCTTTGGTCACAACTACTTCGTAGCCAGGTGTAAATAGGTAATATTCATGTATATTTTTTCCGTACATGTCGTATATTCATGATTTTTATAACAAATTAAAGCTTGTTATAATAAAATAGTGTGATTTCGATTCTTGTGAAAAAGGTTGCAGATTTTGCATAGCGCCAAAGTTTCGGAAAGAACTGCTAACCATTGGTGGGAATTCTGGGAATTGAAATCACGAGTGATGTGTAGTACCAAAGTCATTTGGAAGGTAGAGCCAAGTTAACGTCCAAGAAACTGGATATTCTTAACGGAGACAAATGGTATTTCACTGGGGGGCATTTTCTTATAGCGCAATTGAAATCCTCATGGAGTATCCTGCTTCTGCTCGCATCTCAGGAATGAAATGTCATAGTAATGACTTGACCCACGTGACTTTGAAGCACGCGGTCAGAATCCTCAACGACCGAAGGATCACCAATCGGTTACAACTCTTATGCCTGCAGAAAAACATAGGTCCCCTTTGCGTGTTCTACTGGCTGTACTCCTTCAAAGTCGACAATGCATCGGTGATTCCTCAGGTGTTGCAAATGTCCGTAAGTGACAGTGACTTCTTTCCATCCGTAACTCGTCTATCTCATCGTAAGGTACAACTATAAAAAAATAAGGTAGCTAGCGTGAAAACGCTGAAAATGACAAAAAAAAACGTGAAAAAGCGTTCTTTTTATATAATTTAAGTAGCAAACGACTATGCAGTTCACCTGATGGTAAATGGTCATTGCCACTCATGGACATCTATAAGCAACTGTGCGTAGAACATGCATCCTACCTGAAGTCAATCGAAGGTGCATTGCTACTCCCATGGATTAAAATGATCGCCTCGTAAGCGTGCCGCAACCATATCCTTTTTTTTTGATATCGAGGGGGAAACCTTCGAAAGGTACCCGACGCCGTGGGAGCAACGCCGAGTTATGTGCAATTTTTACCTCACAAAAACCCCCCGGTGGCCATCCTCGGCTCTGTGTGGAGGATACCGGAATCTCCAACAGACCGCTGCCGGTGTCCTCCGAGAAACCAACCACATCCTACCATCTAAATGCAAGAACTGCTTGATACAAAAAAAAAGCGTGGCAGTGGTACTTCCCCGGTTAAACTACACTGTTACTACTACATGGTAATGGTAAAGCAGGCAATGCCACTTATTTGACGAGGATAGTGAGTGCCAGTTTCTAAAGGTTTTAAAGGCATAACGCACCCTGTTATCAATTATTATTTTAATCATAAATGTTTTTATAAAATTGAGTTTGATCCACTACGTAATTAATGGGACTTTTTTGGTTTCCGGATCTTACACTACAAAAACATTTGAGAAATGAAACATTTTAGTTTATAGGTGGTGTGACCACGGTTTCACCTTCGTTTAGAAAAAACGTGATACGTCTTTAAATTACAATATCTTTTGAAAAACTAATTGATAGTTCAAAATATAGACAGTAATTATTAAATCCTTTGAACTTAATGAATTTAGTTAGTAATTTTATTTTGAGGAAGTTTCAAAAATAGAGGAACAAACAAAAATTATAAACGTTTCAAAAAAATCTATTGTTACTTATTCTCAGAACACATAGCCTAAATGGAACAAAAGTTAAAAGCTATTTTAACTGTTGCTTCATTTAGGCTATGCTTAGGGACACAATTTTATTGATAGATTGAATATAGATTCACTGAATAACATATTTTTCTTTTTAAGATTCTCCAGTTAAATAACTATTTTGTCAAAAAATATGAAGTGATTTGTCATGATTTTATCAGGATTATGCGCCAGCTATGTGATAGAATCGTTTTTAGTAAACGTCTCTACAACGCAAAGGTTGTAGACAAAAGCTTAGACTTCTATCCTATTACTGCAGAGGTATCCCAGTACAACTGCCTTTCATCAATAGTCGGCAGACTGACGAGGATGATGTAATGCTTGTATTGTTTACAGATAATAGTACTTACATACGTATTTACATCTTCGGTAACATGCACGGGACATGCCTTGTAAACGGGCCGTGCAAACACCTCTCGGATGCTCGTGCAGGAAAGGTAAATTCGACCTATGTCTGAAATCAAGGCCTCTCTAGAGTGAGTCTCGGAATGGAGTCGACTTAACCTAGTTGAATTCAACGAAGACACAAATCTGCGTGTTTACCACTAAATAAGCCTCATTTGTCATGGAACCAAAGTTCCAGGGACCTTTCTCACCGTTGACAAAAGCGTAGGGAACCTGGGGGTTGATATCTCGTGTAATGTGCATCTCTGGGCATGAGCGCCCCAATACCAATTTTACCCACTTGATTCCGTGCATTGTGCATCGTGCAGTGTGCGATTTAATTCGGCAACGACCCGAGGATTACCGATTGGTTAGAACCTTTAAACCTGCGGATGCATATATAGGCTCTCTCTGCATGTTCTACTTTCTCTACCGGCTTTACAATGGTGAGTGTTCCAGGGAAATTTTTGAACTGGTACCTTCGTCACCTTTTGTTCATAGCACAACTCGTTGAAGGATGAAGTTCCATCCACACCAACTGGACTCATGGTGGTCCTCCACGGTTCGATTTTCACGCTTGTTGGGCAAATGAGCTTCCTCCTGAGGTATTCTCGGAGCGCTATGACATGGGTTTCTTCAAGACAATGGGTTTCTTCTCTGGTGTGACAATGGTGGTGGACGGTGTCTAATTTCTATCAAGTGGCCCATCTGTCGTATCGTTAGGTTAAAGTGTAAAAAAAATTAAGATTGTTACTAATTACGAGTAGATACTGCTCGTCCTATATGGCTGGGTAGGTCGTTTCCACCTCCCTGTAGTTCCGGGATAAGTGAGAGCTCGAACTGTCCAGCCAGGTGTCTCCGGAAAGAATAGCCTGGTATAAGGACTACGTATGCTCTTATTCTTAAAAGATCCATAAGTTCTTTTCACAGTGCTAAGCGCAGGCTATGGAAGTTTCAATGCAGTCAAAATACCGCAAAAGCTTCCAAGTGCAGTCATTGGTAACCAAAACCGCGAGTAATGGTGAAGAGGTAAAGAGTAATCTAGGTAATAAAGTATGTTGTGCCATTTTAGTGAGTAAGAATAACAAACATACATGTACATCCACACAATCTTTCGCATTTGTAATATAAGTTAATAAATTCCCACCTGTTTCCGGCTTTTATATATACTTCGTTCCGATACTTACGGGAGAAATAGCATATATGTTCTCAGTAATCAATAATAAATAGTACGCAAAATATATAAGTGTAAGATGTAATATGCAAATGCAGTTATATATATCAGTTCTTATATAATATTTAAATAGGCTGGTTATTAAACAAACAGTAAAAGAAAGGACGTTTATAAATGTCAATGATTTGTATTTATGGTGTTATTTTCATGTCCTTCTATTACCTTGTCCATTCATTCGGAATACCTCATATTATGCTCCTATAATAAAATTTTGAAATATTATAACACTAAAAAGTTATATCTTTCCGAACGAAGAATTATTAAATACAGATAAGACAAAACAATCCACCTGGGACACACCATCACTTAAATCTGTGTATGCCTGCCTTCTTGAAGGATGCTCGGACAACACTAATAGGGCTCGTTTATTAGCTGTAGCTCAAAGCGAATCAGGTAATTGGTTACACGCACTCCCTTCTGTGAATATTGGCACCGTGCTAGATCCTATAACGTTGCGAATTTCTATAGGTCTCCGGCTCGGTGCCAAGATTTGCGAGTCTCATATTTGTCCGTGTGGGCAGGAGGTGGACAGGTTTGGTCGACATGGCTTGTCCTGTATCAGGAGTGCTGGCAGGCTTTATCGTCACGGGACTCTTAATAATTTGATTCGTCGGGCTCTTGCTACCGTCTCTATACCTGCGACTTTAGAACCTGCTGGTATGTTTAGAGACGATGGCAAGAGGCCCGATGGGATCACCTTAGTACCGTGGAGTCTCGGACGACCCCTGGTATGGGACGCGACCTGTGTCGACACGTTAGCCCCATCGCACATAATTAACACCTCTGTGAGCGCTGGGGCTGCAGCCGACCATGCCCAGATTTTGAAGCGCCGCAAATATAGTAATTTATTAGACAATTATTTGTTTGCGGCGCTTGCAATAGAGACCATGGGTCCATGGTCATCTGACATGAAAAAATTCATGTCAGATATGTCTATCAGACTTGTTCTGGCTTCTGGGGACCAAAAGGCTGGCGGCTACTTTGCACAAAGATTAAGTCTAGCTGTACAGCAAGGTAATGCCGCCAGTGTTTTGGGAACCATGCCTCACACGGCAATTTTAGGTGGCTTGTTTTATTTATAATAATAAGTTCCTTTCTGTTATTTATTTATAAGTTTAGTTTTTATTTCGTCTAGTTTATGGTATCTAATTTTATTTACTTATTTCTTTCTTATTATTATTATTCTTTCTTTATTGTACCTCTATAAAATAAAAGTTACAATTATGACTTGTGAACACTAAAAAGTAATATCAGTATCGTCGAGTGATATATATTTTCTTGAGAACTGCCCAGGACAAAAAAAATACCGTTGAGACCGTATCTCCCCATGCTACTCCCCCTAAAGCTAAACTTCGCAAATCGCAATGAAAGCCGTTTAACAGTGAAAACCTTCATTCATTCACAGACTAAAAATAATTGTCAACATGACAATGACAATTTCGTTTTGACATTTGGAATGACACATAACTATGAATTCGTGGCGTAGACACTACAATCGGCGTTTTCGATAAATAAAACAAATTTAACGACTTAATTAATGTAATAATTAGTAAATACGGTGCAGTGAAAAGAAAGTAAGTGTTTAATATTTATGTCCATATCAAAGACGGCATATTTATTACCTTTAACTTGCAAAACATATTTTAGTATTAGATAGATTAATATGACCGAAATTGCAGTCTTATTAAGCATTAGTTCTATTCTGTGGTGTTGGTTAATCTAATTGATAGAGCGTTGGTCCAAATTAATATGTACGTCTGTCAAATAGTGTAATTAGATAAAAAAAAAACAGTGCTTCTATGTCTTCTGTTTAGTGAAACACTATGTAATCTTTATTGTATATAAAATTTAACTTTATATCTTTATTTATATATTTGTATACGCAAAAGCAAATGTTGAACAATATAAATAACATATAACATATAATATCATAATAATGTAACATATAAAATCACTTACCATCAGGTGAGATTGCAATCAATTGTCTGCCTATAAATTATAAAAAAAAAATTTGGCTGTTTATAAAATGTATCTTTTTTTTTTTTTTTATTTGACTGAAGTAGCAAACGAGCATGAAGTCCACCTGATGTTAAGTGTTCACTGCCGCCCATGAACATCTGTAACCAACTTTATATAGAACATGGGTTTCATCTGAAGTCAATCACAGATGCGTTGCTACCCACGAGGACTGTGATGGTCGCCATGTGAAACTGTGCCGGCAACCACACCTATCAAAACGCAAGAAATGCTTCACGCTAGAAATAGGTGTGGCGGTGGTACTTCCCCGGTCGAACTACATTGGTTCTACCACCTCCTAAACCTTTATGGTTTACAAAATTTAGCTTTCAAATATTTGAATTCTTCAAGAGCTGCTCTTGAAGAATGGAGTGCTTTTGTAAGTATTACTCAATATTGCATTATTGTATGATTGTCTTTTAATGTTGTTTTGAATCTTACATCCTTCAATTGTTCGTCTTGAATAGCAGCAGTCTCTGTCTTCTCACCTTTATTTTTTTTATTTTATTTGTATCATGCCAACAGCTTAACAAACGTAACTTATGAACTACTAGCTGAACCCAGCAGTTTCACCTATGTTAAAAAATCGGAGTATCCATAGTCCCGTGGGTATAAGATATTTTCCCACAGTAAAAATTAGCATATATGTTAATCCAGAGTGTCAGCTAATTCCCTACTAAATTTTAAGAAATTCACTCCAGCCGTTTAGACGTGAAGAAGTAACAAACATACAAACTCACAAACTTTCACCTTTATAATAGTAGTGTGCTAACATTTTACATCTAAATACAGCTATTCTATGTGAGCCAATTATAGGCGTGTACAATTTACACAAAAGACATGCAATTTTTTATTTTAATTAATTAATATGCTAACAGATATTTTTGAAGTACTCAAAGAACATAAAATACAAGGATGTTAACTATACTTTAGTAAATTTGTTAGCTGTTTCAAAGCAAGGCTTGTGTCATAAATAGGTTAATGTTTATAAAGCACATAGGTACTTGGTTGTATTCATCACAATTCTTATAGATTTCATAGGAAGAAGAGACAAAATTCGCCAGATAGGCAGTACCATCTGAATGGGTTAGACCGTAACCGTTTAAATAAACTAAATAATAGAACTATCTTCTTAAAACTGTATATTTCCGTACTTAATGGAAATAAAACTAAAATGGGGTGAGTGACGCGCGGTATGCTTAATGACCAATTGTGAACTAATTAACAATTCTAAAGTAAAGCATGAATGGGTGTAAACTGCTGACACAGGACTGTACGTGCATTGCCCGTACACCATCCTATGCGATATCAAAACCCTCTAGTCTGTGGCGTCAATATGCTAGGTATGATGATTGTTTGTCCTTGTAGTCCTGGTACCAGAATAGGGCTACGGTATTCCCTGCCTGTCATAAGAGACGACTACAAGGGGCTTCAGGGTTGCAGGTGGCTAGAGTGGGTGCTCGAACCATTCAGCCGGGAGATCCCGGAAAGGACAGTAGCATTTGTGGTCGCATGATGCCGTAAATCACAGAAGGTGAAGTGAGCGTATCGCTCACCAGGGACGAGCCTGAAATAGGCATCGCGCTCGGAGGACTCCAGTTGTGTTCCTTTGGAGATCCTGAAGTCCCTCACGCAGCGCTGTTAACGGCCACCGAGGGGGTTTTAGTGCAGTATAAATCCCACATAACCCGCGTCACTCCCATGGCGCTGGGTACCTTTAGAATGTTTCCTCCTGGTACAAAAAAAAAGTGGTTACTGCTTTAATCTGAAGACAATCACACATGCTGCTCCCAAGGACTAAGATGGTCTCCTCATACGAAAGGGAGCCTCACAATCTGGTATACGGAAGTTCCGCCACATATAAAAGTTGATATTATGAATAACATTTTCCTCAGCAGACATGGGCGTAGCGATCAGTCGGTACTCTGAGCTGTCAAACAATGAGCATCTGGCGCGTTTCTGCTCGGACGAGCCCATTTGTCCAAACGACCCATTCTGGAACCAGGTGCTGGCGTTCAACATTACGCTGCCTGACAGCGCGTAAGTATCTTCTGTGTACTTCTAGAATAATGATATTATGGATATAGGTACGTCTTTCCTGAAATATATTCTTTATTAATGTAAGTTTAACATAATTTACATAGAAGTAGACTGAGATGGTAGTCAAAAATACAGAAAAACTTAGTGCAATCACAGTTTTTTTTATCTGACTGAAGTAGCAAAGAGCATGCAATCCACCCTATGGTAAGTGGTCACTGCCACCCATGGACATCTGTAATCAACTACATACAGAACATGGGTTCGATCTGAAGTCAATCACAGATGCGTTGCTACTTCCGAGGACTATGATGGTCAAGTGAAAGTGTGCCGGCAACCACAATTCTGCTTTATCGCAGTGTTAAAAATATATAAAAAATAATTTCAGTGACGAACAGCTGATGTTTGATTCTGCGGTGGAGTCTCTGCTGCAAACCTTCCTACAAAACAACCCGCAGACCGGCAACCTGGGATCTCTCGTGCAGGTCTTCATCACCCGCGCCACTGAGTTACTTGCAGCGCCGAATAGTGACAAGTATGTATAATAAATTTCAGTAACAATAAAATAGTATATTGTCTAGGTCTCTAGGGAATTCAAAATTTGACGATTTTTTAAGTTACTCCCCAAAATGTAAAAAAAAATATTATATCAATTGCATAATATTATATGCAAATGCAGGCGATGGCGATGGTTTTATGGCGTTTTTTTGCATATTTAGGTACTTTTTCATTAGTATTAGGCATGACATTTCGCAGTTGGTTTCTTTAGTTTGCTAATTCCTGCCATATTTTATTTATCTACCCTTTATTTAACCATTTATATCAGACAATATAAACAAAGATACATAAGTATAATTGAATACAGAGGTCCATATCATAAATACCTTATAGACTTATATAGTCCAAGCTTGACAATTAAAAAAAATGTCATCAAATCTACACCAACTCAAGTTTAACCAACGGACCAACCAAAAATAGAATAAATGGTGTTTTGACTATCAAAATATTTTGAGTATAATTTAAAATTTTTGTGCATATTTCGCCATTTTATAGTGCATATTTGCATGCATATTTTGGCATTTTGATAGTGCATATAATCCAATGTCTAGTTATATCACTAATGGGAGTTGGTCTTATTGTTTCTGAATCGATTTTTAGATATCTTGATTTAATTTTAACAATTATTATCTTTACTTTAAGCTACTGGAGGAGACCTTTGCCAAGAGGCAAACTGAGTTGAGAGATATACTATAACATTACAACAAACTAAAGAAAATGTCAGATCTCTCACTCAGTTCAAGGGCTATATAATAATATAATAATCTTTACTTTATGAATTGTGTGTATGTTTGATGACCCGCGTGGCGCAGCGGTTACCATACCGGTCTGACGCGCAATGGGTTCCGGGCTCGATTCCCGGCCAGACAATCAAATCAAATCAATTTATTTGTGAATAAGGTAACATAGGTACAGTTGGTATTCAAACATTTTTCTAAGTATCTGAACAAGTATCTGACTGATGAGTTTAGATTCATGTTCTGGGTCTTGGTGTTTGTGTGTTCGTCGTGTGTGTCCATGGTACCCACGACACAGGAGAAAATCCTAGTGTGAGGCTATGTGTAGAAAGTGTGTGTGTCTGAGTTTCTTTCCGGATCTCTTATTGAAGTGAAACTTCTTTATCGGGGTTGGAAAAAAATTTTGTGTAACATTTTTTCGTTACGCGCCATCTTTTTCCGTTACGCGCCATCCTTTTTTTTCCGTTACGCGCCATCTTTTTCTTATCTTCTTATTATATATTTTTTTTATCGTGTAATGTTTTAGTATATTCTTCCGTTTTTACCGTTTTCTAGTTTTGTTTTTTTTTGTTTAAGTTAAGAACTTTGTTAAGTCACAATCTTATGTTGTGGACGTTGTAATGCATGCAACCAATCACTTTTAAAACTTTTATTCAATTTGTTTTGACTTATTTAGCGTTAGTTGTGGTTGCCTGTGGGGCCGTGTGGTGTCGGTCTCTTGAATAGCACCACTCCCTCTCTTCCCGTGGATGTCGTAGGAGGCGACTAAGGGACATTAAACCAGATGATGGGCAGCAGCATCACTCTGAGAACTTTTAAATATACTGCGGTCACCAACACGCACAGCCAAGCGCGGTGACTATGGCAAAACCCCTTAATGGCAGCTCCAATTAAACCACGGCCCCCAGTCCCCGGCAGCCCCGCTATTCCTGGCTATGGTAGCGGTCACGGTTACGGCGGGGCAGGGGGTGCTAAGAATCTCCGGCAGAGATCGAGCTACCACAACCGACGACTTCTGCACCTGGCAACATATAACACCAGGACTCTGAGAAGTGGTGAGAAGATATATGAGCTGGAAGAAGAGGTAGACAAGCTAAACTGGAGTATTATAGGATTGTCTGAAGTCCGAAGACAGGGGGAGGACACGATGATCCTTAAATCTGGTAACTTGTTCTACCACCGGGAGGGCGAACATCTGTCCCAAGGTGGTGTCGGGTTCTTCGTCAACAGGTCCCTTGTCAACAACGTCGTGGAGATCAAGAGTGTGTCGTCCAGGGTAGCATACCTTATACTCAGAGTATCCAAGAGGTACTCGTTGAAGGTCATACAGGTATATGCGCCGACATCGACACACTCCGACGACGAGGTTGAGGTTATGTATGAGGATATATCCAAAGCCATACATACCTCAAAATCGTACTTCACAGTTGTGATGGGGGATTTCAACGCAAAGCTGGGCGTTCAATGTGGCGATGAGTTGAAGGTAGGGCCCTTTGGCATTGGTAATCGGAACCATCGAGGCCATTTGCTGGCTAACTTCTTGGAAAAGGAGGGATTCTACATGATGAACTCCTTCTTCAAGAAGAAGCCTCAAAGGAAATGGACCTGGATGAGTCCCGATGGTACTACCAAAAACGAGATTGACTTCATACTGGCAGACAAGCGGCACATATTTAACGATGTCTCTGTGATCAACAGGTTCAAGACCGGAAGCGATCACCGGATGGTTAGGGGCACGTTAAATATCAAGATCAAGCTGGAACGGTCCCGCCTTATGAGGTCAATACTCCGTCCAAGATCTTGTCAAATCCAGGGCTCTGAAGACTTTCAACTCGAGCTACGCAATCGCCTGGAATGCCTAGACAATTGCGTTGATGTTGACGAAATAAACACCAAGTTGGTAGAAACTGCCCATGAGGTAGGGTCGAAGTACTATGAGACCCCCTCCAATAGAAGTACTCAAAGACTGTCGGTCCAAACTCTCGAACTCATGGCACAACGGCGGGCAATGTGTGTGCAGTCTCCAGTTTCATTGTCGAAGTTTAGGCGGCTCAACGCGCAAATCTCTAACAGGATGCGACGCGACCTTCGTCTCTTTAATGCAAATCGCATTAAAGAGGAAATTGAGCGAAACAAGGGCTCCAAGGTCTTCGCAAGGGATTTGCGTGTTGGGCAAAGCTTATTAACGAAGCTGAAGACGGATGGAGGCACCACAGTTGCCGCGAGGCCTGAAGTTCTGAGAGAAATTGAGCGCTTCTATGGGCAGTTATATACCGCTTCGCGTGGCCCTCTGCCGCCTGTCAACGACAAGCGAGCCACGCTAACCCGACACTATACCGAAGATATCCCGGACGTCAGCCTGTACGAGGTTCGATTGGCCCTCAAACAGCTCAAGAACAACCGAGCGCCCGGTGAAGACGGAATCACAACTGAATTGCTAAAAGCAGGTGGAAGACCAATTTTAAAAGCGCTCCAACAGTTGTTCGATTCCGTCATAAGCCAGGGTATAGCACCGGAGGCGTGGAGCAGAAGCGTGGTGATACTGTTCTTCAAATAAGGCGACAGGTCCTTGCTGAAGAATTACAGGCCCATCGCGCTTCTGAGCCACATCTACAAGGTGTTTTCGAGGGTCATCAATAATCGAATAGCTCGCAGGCTCGACGACTTTCAGCCTCCCGAACAAGCCGGATTCCGAAAAGGCTTTAGTACCATGGACCACATACACACACTGCGGCAGATAATAGAGAAGACCGAGGAGTACAATCTGCCGTTGTGTGTGGCTTATGTGGACTATGAGAAAGCCTTTGATTCTATCGAGACATGGGCGGTGTTGGAGTCGCTTCAGCGGTGCCAGATTGACTATCGGTACATCGAAGTGTTGAAGTGTATATATAAGGCAGCCTCAATGTCGATCCGATTACACGACGGAAGTACGAACCCGATCCAATTGCAGCGCGGTGTGAGACAGGGGGATGTGTTATCTCCGAAACTGTTTACCGCTGCATTGGAAGACGTGTTCAAACTGATGGAGTGGAAAGGATTCGGCATCAACATCGATGGCGAATATATCACTCACCTTCGATTCGCAGACGACATAGTCATCATGGCGGAGTCGATGGAGCACCTCAACACCATGCTCAGCGACCTCTCTGGTGCCTCTCAACGGGTGGGTCTTAAGATGAACATGGACAAGACGAAGATCATGTCTAACGTCCATGTCACACCCGTACCGGTTGTTGTTGACGGCACCACCCTCGAAGTTGTTGACGAATACATTTACCTAGGGCAGGCGGTGCAGATGGGTAAATCCAACTTCGAGAAAGAGGTCACTCGTAGAATCCAACTCGGCTGGGCAGCGTTCGGGAAACTGCGCCATATCTTCTCATCCGATATACCTCAGAGCCTGAAGACGAAGATGTTCGAGCAGTGTGTGTTGCCAGTGATGACATATGGCGCCGAGACGTGGTCCCTTACTGTGAGCCTCGTGCGTAAGCTCAAGGTCGCTCAGCGAGCTATGGAGAGAGCTATGCTTGGTATTTCCCTGCGTGACAGAATTCGTAACGATGAAATCCGTAGGAGAACGAAAGTTACCGACATAGCTCTCAAAATTAGTAAGCTGAAGTGGCAATGGGCAGGTCACATCGTCCGTAGGACAGACAACCGATGGGGTAGAAGAGTCCTCGAATGGAGACCACGTCTGGGCAAAAGGAGTGCAGGCCGCCCCCCGACCAGGTGGACTGATGACCTGAAGAAGACGGCGGGTAACCGCTGGATTCAGATGGCCCAGGACCGGTCGAAGTGGCGCAGATTAGGGGAGGCCTATGTCCAGCAGTGGACTTTCAAAGGCTGATGGATGGATGGATGGATGTGGTTGCCTATAATTGGAAAGGCGCCTGATATGTTCTATTCCCTTAGTTATATAATTTTAGTGACGTGTACTTTCCGTTGGCGATCCTTAAATTAAATAAATAAATAAATAAATAAATCCCTACCACGCGTGATATTAGATAGACTATTATAGATTAGATTATTAGATAAAGTTTAATAAAAGCCTTTTATTAACCTTTATCTAATTTATTTTTATTTAACCAATTTCTGTAAAGTTGCATATAGTAAATTATTTTTTGAAAAATAACGTCATAAAGAAGTTTCATTTCTTACGAGTGTACGCTAGTACACGCACACATTTTTTTTGCGGTCGTGTTCCGATCCGGTGGTAGTGTAAGAAAAAATGTAACTGACAATTTGCGAGTGTCCCGGTAGGCCTATACAAAATAAAGACATATAATTTCATTTCATGTGTGAGTATTAGGAGATTACTTTTTTTGTTTTCGAGGGTACGCATACCGTCGTCCTGCCCGGGGTCGTCTGATCGAACGGTTCGAGCTCCCACTCTAGCCGCCCGCAACCCCGGACGCCCCTCTTAATCGCCTCTAACGACAGGCAGGGTATCCATCCATCCATCCATCCATCAGCCCTTTGATGTCCACTGCTGGACATAGGCCTCCCCTAAATGGCGCCACTCCAACCGGTCCTGTGCCCTCTGAATCCAACGGTTTCCCGCTGCCTTCTTTAGGTCATCGGTCCACCTGGTAGGTGAGCGACCTGTACTCCTTTTGCCTAAACGTGGTCGCCACTCGAGGACCTTTCTTCCCCATCGGTTATCGGTCCTTCAGGCAGGGGATACCGTAGCGCTATTCTGATCCCGGAACTACAAGGACGATTGGGAGTTTACTTACAACAGATTTAAAACTTATCCTCGCAGTGTGATGCTAGCATGGCAGACCTTCAACGCCGTGTTCATGATACGAGCCGTCGTGAAGTACCTGGTGGAGATGGTCCCGGACTACGAGCTGTGCAGGCACCTGGACGTGCAGGCCACGCTGTCGCCGAATGGACCGGTTGAACGGGATGATTCTGATGTATGTATATATGTATATTTATATGTACTAGTCACCCGTAGCATCGGTCGAAATTCGACCGTAATTTCAAAATTCAAAAACTAAACTTCATATTGTCCAAAGTTTCTCAAAATTTCTCAAATTCAAATAAAAGGTAATAATTTTCAAGTAATTTTGAACGCACCCGTTAAATATAAAAAAGGTTAAATTAGCTAAGCCGCATTTAAAAGTAATAGCGGGTATTTTGACAAAGACAGTGACATTTCTGGCGTTATCTGTTTTCATAATAAGACATTGAATGTTCTATTTCATTTACTATGTATGTGTTTGTGACAATGAACGGTAGTGTGTGTAATGTGTTTTTGTTGAAAAAAATACTCCTTCTCTACGTCCACTATAACCGTGCAAAGTTTCAGACTAATCCGTCCGCGGCATATTACTTAAAAATGCGTCACAAGTTTTTGCTTCACGTATTAATATAATAATGTGTATACATATCTGTATACTCCATAGTTTATAAGGTGTACTTTTTTATATCTAATTGACATAGCGAACGAGCATGCAGTCCACTTGATAGTAAGTATCTGTAGACAACTTTATAAAGAACATGATGCATTGCTACTCTCGAGGACTATGATGGTGGCCTCATTTGAAATTGTGCCGGCAACCATACCCTTTCATCGAAACGCAAGAAACGCTTCACGCTAGAAATAGGTGTGGTGGTGGTACTTCCCCGGTCGAACTACATTGGTTCTTCCACATTCAAATACATATTATGTAGAAGAGCAGTGGCCATTAGGGTTAAAACTTGCCCTCTCAACCGGGAGGTCCGAGGTTCAAACCCAGGCACGCACCTTTGTACTTTGGAAATTATAACCATTATAATTATTTTTGAAATCTCTAACGAAAAGAATATTTTTTATGATTTTATCTATAAACTGTTAAACAAAAAGTTTAATTTTAGGCAAAGAATTGGAAAATGATCTGCTATCAATCTGAGTTGACAGAATTAACAATTAAGTTAGAACAAGACATAGAAATAAACGCGGCCTTTTATCCTGAATCCATTATATTAGGTATATATTAGGTGCCTTTAGATTTAAAAAAATTATAGATGTGTCTTACGCTTTGTTCATTTCTTTTCTATAATGATGACTTTTTTAAAATTCGTAATCAAAATAATTAAAAATCCAATATTATTTTTATTTAATGAAATTGAAAAATAAATAAAAATGGCTTTCATTTCCAAATTTATAAAATCGTTTTTTCTACTTTACCTAAGGATTGAAAGAAAGAAAGAAAGAAAGAAAGATCTTTAATTAGTCAATTTTTGGGTTACCATAATTTTGATTACATAAGATGTTTAAAAAGGGTGCCGAAAATTGAATATGCCGGTTAAGGCGTTCTAAATGTATGGCACTCACATACTCGTATTTATCAATAAACTTACAATTTGACACTATATTACAATGCTGATAACTTTATCAGATTGATATGTTTTTGTAGTTTTATATATTTAAATCATCGTTTAAGAATTGCTCACTGTTTCTAAGAGGCCTTTACCTTCCAGTCACCCCAAGACCGTCCCTCCTCCCAAGAGGGCACGCCACCTGAGACAAGGTCCTCACCGAAACTGATAAGCGGGGAGAGCAGAGTGGAGATGCTTATTGATGCGCTGATCGGATTAATCATCGATGTTCCTATCACGTGAGTTTGTCTTTTATATCTGACTGAAGTAGCAAACGAGCGTTCAGTCCACCTGATGGTAAGTGGTCACTGCCGCCCATGTACATATGTAATTAACTTACAGAACATGGGTTCCATCTGAATCACAGATGCGTTGCTACTCCCGACGACTATGATGGTCGCCTCATATAAAAGTGTGCCAGCAACCACACCCTTCTATCGAAACGCAAGAAATGCGTTACGCTAGAAATAGGTGTGGCGGTGGTACTTCCCCGGTGGAACTACACTGGTTCTACCACCTTGAAAATAGACCTTTTACTATAGTTGTAAAGAACTCGAGTCTTTTAGTCTTAATTCGATAGACTCGGCTCAATTTTATTCGACTTAGTGAACTAACAGAACTCGGAGTCTTGAGTCGAGCCGAGCTTCAGTCCTATTTATGATAGGACTCGACTCGATAGGACTCGAGCGTCAAAATTGAACTCGACTCTTAGAAAGAACTCGAGTCTTAAAAAGAGCTCGAGTCTTATAAAGAGCTTGAGTCTTAAAGAGCTCGAATCTTCTTCAAACTGTTCTTCGAAATGCTGACAGTGATTTATTTAGAATTTATCTATACTTCTATACCAATATAATAAAGCTGAAGAGTTTATTTGTTTGGTAGAATGCGCTAATCTCAAGAACTACTGGTCCGATTCGAAAATTGTTGCATGAATGTCCGTGGATAACTTATGTGCGGGAAGACTGTGGCTCCTACTTGTACAATAATTTTAAAAGAAAAGCTTTTAAGCTTTTAAAAGAAAGACTCCAACGAAAAAAAAGAACTCGAGCGCGACTCGCCACGTAAAAAGGACTTGAGCGCTAAAGAAGACTCGAGTCTCGAGTCTCGAGTTCAAGAGCTCGTATAGACTTGAGTTGTCTAGTCTTAGAGTCTTACGGTTATGAGTCGAGTCGTGAAAACTGACAGCCGAGTTCAAAATTTAGGACTCAAAGACTCGAGTTCTTTAGAACTCTACCTTTTAAAGAATAGTTTTTAATTACAATAATTCACCACCACTTCGCAAGGACTTTCGTTACGAAGGAGAAGCAGTGAACGTAACGCAATAATAAGAATCTTTAATATTTATATTAAAACGTTTCAAATACATTAATGTATATTTTTTCTCTTAACATTCTAATTAGCTATTATTACATTTAATTAAAACAAGAAGTTATATCAAACTCGGCCAAGTGTGAATCAGTCACGCTCTGACTGACAAATCTGTATCCATACTAATATTATGAATGTGAAAGTGTTTGTTTGTTCCTCTTTAACGTCGCCACATAGCTATTATATGATATGGTTTATATGCTGGGAGATAGGAGGGCGAAGAGTGATATAGGCTGCTTTTTACCGCGCTCTCTCATTCACATGAGAATATCAATGTTTTGTTAGTTGATACATATTTAGTAGTTCCAGACGTTGTTAATGGATGGCGATAGTAAAATTCATTTGCAAGTTCTGAATCACGCTATCAAATGCTAATGTTAATTCCTTTTGACCCGCGTGGCGCAGCGGTTACCATACCGGTCTGACGCACAATGGGTCCTGGGTTCGATTCCCGGCCAGACAGGTATCTGAATGATGAGTTTAGATTCCTGTCCTGGGTCTGGGTGTTAGTGTATTCGTCTTGTGTGTGTCCATGGTACCCACGACACAGGAGAAAATCCTACTGTGGGGCAATGAGGGTAGAAAGCGTGCTTTTTTTTGACCGTGCGGGTGAAGCCGCGGGTAAGAGTGTCTAGTGTCTAATAAAAGAAAACATTTTTTCGTTGTTAGTTAAGGTAATTATTTTTTGGTGTTTCTAAACACTTGATGCCCAAGGTCAACTGACTGTCCGGTTTTTGAATTCATTCATTCACACATTCATTCTACTTAGGGTTCCGTATTAAAACGGAACCCCATTACTAAGACTTGACGACCCGCGTGGCGGAGCGGTTACCATACCGGTCGGACGCGCAATGGGTTGGGTTCGATTCCCGGCCAGACATGTATCTGAATGATGAGTTTAGATTCATGTTCTGGGTCTGGGTGTTTGTGTATTCGTCTTGTGTATGTCCATGGTACCCACGATACAGGAGGAAATCCTAGTGTGATGCTATGAGTGTACAAAGCGTGTTTTTAAGACTTTAAGACTAAGAGTTTGCTGTTCGTCTGTCTGTCTGTCTGTCTGTCTATCTGTCATCAGGCTATATCTCAATCTCAAGACCCGTTATAGGTAGACAGTTGAAATGTTTCACACATGAGGTTTTAACTCGTCTTTAAATTAAATATTCCTTCATATTTTGATGCTTAAAACAGTTTGGTCTAAAAAAACACCAGAAACCTTCGCGAGCTCATGAACAACAACTTAGCTAAAGATCATCACATGATCAAGTGAATAGTTTACGTTTATAGATGACATCGCTCGCTCGAAGGACCGATAACCGATGGGGAAGAAAGGTCCTCGAGTGGCGACCACGTTTAGGCAAAAGGAGTACAGGTCGCCCCCCTACCAGGTGGACCGATGACCTGAAGAAGACAGCGGGAAACCATTGGATTCAGAGGACACAGGACCGGTTGGAGTGGCGCCATTTAGGGGAGGCCTATGTCCAGCAGTGGACATCAAAGGGCTGATGGATGGATGGATGGATAGATGACATACAGACAAACATTCATTTTTATAAAGAAGAAGATATACTATTTTTTATTTTATTTCAGAGACAACACATATTACCTTCATTTGGAGTGTATAAACACACTTTTGGTCCTCATGTCCGTGTATATGTTTGCAAGTATACTCGGCAAGGAGAGGTTGATTGAATCTTCGCTTATATATCGGTAAGTATATGTTTAAAGAATCTTTATTGTTATGAAAAGATTTACATTTTTTTTACAATAATGAAGTGGCAAACGAGCATGCAGTCCACCTGATGGTAAGTGGTCACTGCCGCTCATGGACATCTGTAATCAACTTCATACAGAACATGTGTTCTACCTGAAGTCAATCACAGATGCGTTGCTACTCCCGAGGACTATGATGGTCGCCTCATGTAAAAGTGTGCCGGCAACGGTGTCTAGTTTTATTAAAATCTGATGGGTTTTGGAACTAAAAACCATTTACTCATCCATACTCAAAAAAAAGTGTGTATGTACTTATGTATATGTGTTGGAAGTTATACTTCTTTGGCGTAACAAGATAAAAATCTTCTTAAAAAAATTACCTTTCGCCTTAATCTCATAATTTTTTCATAACGCGCCTAAAGAAGTATAACTTCAATGAAAAAGTACGGCATTCGAGGACGGCGGCGGTAAACCATAGCATTTTCATTCTCATTATCTCATTATCATTCTTATTTTCATTCTCATTCTCATTCTAATTTTTATTTCAACTTCATACTGTGACTTTTGTGTGACGAACCATTAAAATTTTACTCTCACTAAGTCGGGGTAGCGTTAGTCGAGGTATTAAGGCGGATTTATATTTGTCTGATGTGTCGTGACATCACACGGGTATCGGTTTCATACATTTATGGTAACGTTCATACTAGTAATGCGCAATGTGTTGTGATGGCTTCTGTTGTGTCTCATCAGTTACCATACTAAATGTATGCAACCGATATCCGTCTGATGCGTCACGTCACGACACGACAGCCAAAATCCGCCTTTACTGTACGTGCGTTGTTTCTGTCACAGGACCCTATTCCAAGGTCGGTACGGAACCCAGGCGGCGTTGCTGGTGAAGACCCTGCTGAACAACCTGTCGGCGATGTTGCCGGCCCCACCCCAGTTCGGAGCAAATAACGGAGGGAGTCTTCTTATTAACTTTGCGTGTGAGTTTTTTTTTTTATTTGACTGAAGTAGCAAACGAACATGCAGTCCACCTGATGGTAAGTGGCCACTGCCGCTCTGCGACATCTGGAATCAACTTCATACAGAACATGGGTTCCATCTGAAGTCAATTACAGATGCGTTGCTACTCCCGAGGACTATGATGGTCGCCTCACGTGAAAGTGTGCCGGCAACCACACCCTTCTATCGAAACGCAAGAAATGCTTCACGCTAGAAATAGGTGTGGCGGTGGTACTTCCCCGGTCAAACTACACTGGTTCTACCACCTTGAGAATATAGCTATACCTACTCAAGGCAAATTCGATATGGAATGTTTAATAACAAACAGTTGCCTAGCAACCACTGACAGGCAGGGGAATGCAACTTTTTGTTGTTTTATAGCCGTATTTTACCCATCACTATATACATAGGTTGCAAATCCCTTCATGGAATTAAGATTGTTACATCATTAGTTATACAATGACGTTAATGGTAAATAAATTTTGTTTAACTGGTTTTAGCATAATATCTTGCAGTTGGTCGTTATTAATTAATCAACTCTCCTTAATTAAATTACTTCGCGAAAATTTAATGCATACCTTGGTTGAACATAAAATGCATTTGTATACAAATTCGTGCAAGCTGGTGATAACCCTACATAGGAATTTTTGTGGTTTGTTTACATTTATTTGCCCCGAGTATAGATATTTTTTTTGGCTAAGGGAGATCTCCCGCCAGGCTAGGTGATCATGCCTGGGGAGCGGCCGTGCTCCGACAGTCGTTGTTCGGAACTTGTATATATGCGAGGTATTGAGAATACTTCGATAGCGTGTTTCAGAATACTAATAGCGCTATCTCTTGATGAGTTGCGGGCGGTCGCCATATTTTTTTATTATAGCTAACGAGCATGCAGTCTATCTAGCCTTTTGAAGGCCAATTAACATAACCCCCCCTATTTTTTTTTTTATAGAGGTGACTAAAAGAAAGCTAGTAGCTTTTATTCTCTCTGAAGTCTATCACAGACGCGTTGCTACTCTCGAGGACTATGATGGTTGCCTCATATAAAAATTGTGCCGGCAACCACACCCTTCCATCAAAAAGCAAGAACTGCTTCACGCTAGAAATAGGTGTGGCGGTGGTACTTCCCCGGTCGAACTACGCTGGTTTCACCTTCCGTTATAATTAAATAATCACGAGATCGTATTGTTTGCAGATGATACCTCATTACTATTTAAAATTAAAAGACAATTAAGCAAGTTTGACGAAGTAAACAATGCTCTCTCGAGGGTCGTACATTGGTTCAACGTAAATAACTTACTTCTTAACGAGAAAAAAACTAAATGCATAAAATTCTCACTGCCCAACGTTAGGCAGGTTGAAACCAATGTACAACTCAATGGAACGGTTTTGGACCTTGTGGAGTCAACTGTCTTCCTAGGCGTTACTTTAGATGCCAAATTGCAATGGGGTCCCCATATTGAAAAATTGTCGGGTAGACTCAGTTCAGCGGTTTATGCTGTAAAAAAAATCAGACATTTCACCGATGTAGAAACAGCTAGAATAGTTTATTTTAGTTACTTTCATAGCATTATGTCATACGGCATACTGCTGTGGGGGTGCTCTTCAGACCTCAATACTGTCTTTATACTACAGAAGAGGGCTGTACGAGCCATTTATAACCTAAGTCCGAAATGTTCACTAAAAGAATTATTTAAAGAAATAAATATTCTTACTGTTGTATCCCAATTTATATACGAAAATTTGATGTATGTTAAGAAAAATATTAATAATTTTGCTAAACATTGTGATACGCATAACATAAATACAAGGAACAAGCACAATCTCTCTGCACATGTTACTCGTCTTCACAAAATTAATAATTCTTTTATGGGTCAATGTATACGCTTTTATAATAAACTTCCTGTTGAAATCAGAAATTTGCCAATGAATAAGTTCAAAGCATTGATTAAGATTAAACTTTGCCGTAAAGCGTATTATAAAATTTCTGATTACATAGAAGACAAAACAGCTTGGGACTGAGCAATAATATGCATTACTATAGTATATTTAATAAATGTCAAAGTGTAGCGTATCTTACCAAACAGGGCTCTCTTTTACTGAACTGCAAGGCAAGATACTGGAGCTAACTTTCATTACCATGTAAAAAAAAACATGATTGTAATAATATTTAAAAAAATGAATATAAATAAGAAAAAAAGACAAACCCGCTGAGTTTCTTGCCGGATCTTCTCAGTTGAGGTCGTATTCCGATCCGGTGGTAGTGTAAGAAAAAAAAATGTAACTGACAATTTGTAAGTGCCCCCGCAGGCCTATACAAAATAAAGACATTTCATTTCATTTCATTTCATTTCGTTCAATTTGGTAAAGAGAGATAAACAAGAGTAGCTCCCACGATGTTGGGTACCTTATAAAGGGTTTCTCCTCGATAATATTGTAATAATTATTAATCAGTAAAACACGCGAACACACACACACACGCGCGCGCGCTCGCACAGACATGTACCCTCAATCTTGCACTGAAAAGCATTAATTTAGCCGAATCAAAATATAAATATGTATAATTTAAGTTAGTTAAGTTTCTCATTTTAAGTGACATTTACTTTACTGTAACGTATGTCTTATGAGAAATAAAGAATCTTTAAACCGATAATATTAAAAGAGGTGGCAGCACACCTGTGATTAACTTTCGATGGAACCTATCTATAATTGCAGATGAGTTGGTAAAGGTGGGTTATGTTTGCTCGTTTGCCTTAAAGTCAGTGAAATGTGATTCCGTGTGTTCCCAGCGGGCCTGTGGAACATGATAACGTTCAGCGCGTCGTCCCAGCAGACGCTGTACGACGAGCCCGTTGCGGACAGACGCGAACTCCTCGCGAGATTAAGACGACAACACCCCGTCGCGAACCAGTCGTGTCTGTTGCTACTCGCGCTGACCAATCACTGCGTGAGGCATAATTTGTACCGCGCGGCGTTGTTGAGGTGCGAAGACGCTACGACCACCGGTGAGTTGTTGACACGCTTTTATTGGCTTGGGTTGTATGTATGTGTGTGTGTGTGTGTGTGTGTGTTTATGTATGTATTGGCTTGGGTTGTGTGTGTGTGTGTGTTTATGTGAGTATGTGTGTATGGATGTATCGCGAACCAGTCGTATCTGTTGCTACTCGCGCTGACCAACCACTGCGTGCGGCACAACTTGTACCGCGCGGTGCTGTTGAGGTGCGAGGACGCGACCACCACCGGTGAGTTTTTAACTCTCTGTACCCTGAATAAATCACATGAAACTGCTGGCAACCACACCCTTCCATCGAAACGCAATAATTGCTTCACGCTAGAAATAGGTGTGGCGGTTCTGTTGTATGTGTGTGTTTATGTATGTATGTGTGTATGTATGCTTGCGTTGACTAACCACTGCGTGCGGCACAACTTGTACCGCGCGGCATTGTTGAGGTGCGAGGACAAGATGACTACCGGTGAGTTTTTAACAAGCAAACAAAGCTCTTTCATCAACCGCCGCGGTTCAAATTTTGTGGCGGTTAAGTGCGTACACTCACAAGCGGTTGAATATTATGCTGGAGAAACGGCTAGCCGCGCGGATTGCCGCACCTGTGGTTAACCGCTAGTGCGTAAGAGGGCTAAGATGCGAGGACACCGCGTCGACCACCGGTGAGTTTTGACACGCTGTTATTGACTTGAGTTGTATGTATGTATGTGTGTGTGTGTACGCTAGAAATAGGTGTGGCGGTTCTGTTGCTTGCGTTGACCAATTACTGCGTGCGGCATAACTTGTACCGCGCGGCGTTGTTGAGGTGCGAAGTCGCTACGACCACCGGTGAGTTTTTAACAAGCTTTTATTGTCTTTGGTTGTATGTGTGTGTTTGTGTTTATGCACGGTGTTGGCACTGCTTGCGGCATAATTTTTACAGTGCGGCGTTGATAAGGTGCGAGGACGCGACGACTACCGGTGAGTGGTGGCCACCGGTCCCGCTTTTTTTTCTTTTTTTTTCTTCATTCTTTGTGTTCTCGAGGGCAAAACCTTGAAAAGGTATCCGTCGTGGCGATGCAGGGTTATGTAGGATTCTTACCGCACTAAAACCCCTCGGTTGACCGTCCTTAGCGCTACAAAGAGATCGACCACTGCGAGGACGGTGAGTGCCGACCGGGGGCGTGGTGACCACCGGCCCCGCCTGCCGCCGCTCGCGCTCACCAACCAGCTTACCCCATCAGACCACCAATGATATAAACACGCTTTCTACACTCATAGCCCCACACTAGGTTTTTTTGCAGTGTTGTGAGTACCATGGACACACATAAGACGAATACACAAACACCCAGACCCGGAATATAAATCTAATCATCATTCAGATACCTGTCAGGCCGGGAATCGAACCCGGGACCCATTGCGCGTTAGATCGGTGTGGTAACCGTTCCGCCAAGCAGGCCGTCGATGATTGTTTCTGAAACATCGATCAGAATTATAACATTTTCTACAATATATAGCTTTTTTGTCTGTCTATTTATCTGAGTATTTTAAACCGCGTCTAACCAAGACTACTAAATTTAATTTTAAGGACTACGAGTATATTTTTGACGACCCGCGTGGCGCAGCGGTTACCATACCGGTCTGACACGCAGTGGGCCCCGGGTTCGATTCCCGGCCAGACAGGTATCTGAATGATGAGTTTAGATTCTTGTTCTGGGTCTGGGTGTTTGTGTATTCGTCTTTGTGTGTGTCCAGAGCACCCACGACACAGGAGAACATCCTACTGTGGGGCTATGAGTGTAGAAAGCGTTAAGTTTTTTTTTTAATTTTTAGTCCGTATCTTGAACCAGCATTCACTCTTTATACATTTTATGTTATTAAAATCAAAAATAAAAGTTGTTTTTTAAAAAAATGCGGACGACACCACAGACTTTAGAATTCACAAGCGGTACAACCATAATTCATTTTCCTAACAGACATATTGTTTCAGAAACGTCGACCACGCCACAGAAAGATTCGAACGGCGCTGTGAATCAAGTAACGCCACCTCGTATAGATATGGCAGCTGTGAGTTATCATCTTTAATCTTTATGAAATGAAATGAAACGTCTTTATTTTGCAAAAGCGTTTTTATTTTAGTAAACAAGCTAGTCTTACATTAATATGTAATAGATTCAAGTAGTAGAAATGTGGCCGAACCTTCATTTTTATTTCATAAAAGTTTTCTAGTATGCAGTCCACCCTGTGGTAAGTAACAATGCTGCCCATGGACAACTTTGATAAGTTCCATCTGAAGTCAACCAAAGATGCGTTGCTACTCGCGAGGACTATGATGGTCGTCTTATATAAAAGTGTTATATCTCATAACACTTTTATACTTTTATGCTCATATAAATTTTTATTTATATTAATATGTAAGTACCAAACGAGCATGCACTCCACCTGATGGTAAGTGGTCACTGCAGCCCTGCGACATCTGTAATCAACTTCATACAGAATATGGGTTCCATCTGAAGTCAATCACAGATGCGTTGCTACTCCCGAGGACTATGATAGTCGCCTCATATAAAAATGTGCCGGCAACCACACCCTTCCATCGTAACGCAAGAAACGGCGGTGGTATATTAGTATATTAGTTCTACCATCTGGTACATACATTTTTAATGTGAAGTTTTTTGCGTGCGATGGAAGCAAGGAAGGGTGTGATCTTCGTTGTCAGGAATAGCAACGCATTTATGACTGTAGATAGAATCATTTTTCTGTATGGAATTGCTTACAGATGTCCATGTGAAATTAACTCCTACAAAGGGGAATGGTGGGAAATCTCACCTTGTAATATTTGTAAAATAATATGTTTTTTTATATATATATGTCGGAAACGACGGTATTGTGGCAACACCGGAACGCCAGCGCCATCTAGTGGCGTTCGATGAAGTTAGGGTTGTACCAGTTTAATGGCCGACACCTCAGTCTAT
This sequence comes from Spicauda simplicius, assembly GCA_949699795.1. Lineage (NCBI taxonomy): Eukaryota > Metazoa > Arthropoda > Insecta > Lepidoptera > Hesperiidae > Spicauda > Spicauda simplicius. Next base: position 6,783,992 of record OX453085.1, read on the forward strand.
CGTTGACAGTCGGCCGAAGCAGACAACTCCAAAATCATCTCGCGTTAGTGCTGCGATTATTTGCCTACTTAATTTAGTTTGATTAATTCAGTGATTGTAACAAGTTTAGTTCGGCAATTTACTGAGTGTTAAAATCAAGTCTGCAATTTATTCTCGTGCTAACATTGCCCACATCAGAGCCCACAGTAGGTTATCCTGATACGATGAGCGAAAAAGAACCACCCCCTCCGTCATATATTTCAGCTCCACAAAGCGCTGTGTGCGACAGCGGGCTGCGAGCACTCAACGTTGCTGCTGTACCTGATGTTACATTCTTGCAAGGCGTACAAGAAACATGTTAGCAACTCGCCACATATCGAGAATTTGGTGAGTGTTCTATTCATATCTACTTGCTTTAGGAGGGTACGATTTTTGAGCTTATGTATGTACTAGGGTTGTAACGGAGGCCTCTTAGCGGAGGCGGAAGCGGACGCGGAGGTGAAAAGATTCGCCTCCGCGGATGCGGAGGTTTAACGGAGGCGGAGGTGAAATTTGACATTGTGAAATTTCAGAATCATATGTGATATATATTCATGGTTTAAAAGAATAAGAAAGCATTAATTAATTGAAGTAATTGAAAAGCAATAATATATTTATTTCAAATAAGTACAGTGGGTGGCCAAATTATTAGGGACAGTACACAGATTTTAATATTTTCTACTTTAACTAGTATTACCAAACAAAATGTTCGTTGCACGACTGGTTTTTATTTTTTTATTATATGGACATGGTAGGGAGATATTAAAAACAGCAATTTTTATGTGTAGAACATTTTTTTTTATGTCAGTATATAAATCAACTAAAGAAAAAAAAGTTAGGCTTAATATTTTGTAGTACGATTTTATCACATAATTAAGGCTTCTATCCATCGAGTTTAGCTGTGCATAATTTAGCTTGAGTTTGATGTATTTTTGACTTCGTTGTTCTTCAAGGTCAATGTATAAACCTCCGTTAAAACTCCGCTATAATATCGCGGAGGTGGATGCGGAGACGCGGAGGAGGTACGTATTTTAACGGAAGTTCCGCAGTAACGGAGGCGGAAGCGGAGCTCCGTATTACCGCCGCACCGATGCATTATTCTAATATTATTTATTCTCGTTACCGTAATGGGACAATGACTTACCGACTGACATATTATCGCACAGCCGAAACTACAGTACCTTTTTTTTTGTTCTCGAGTGGAAAACCTTCAAAAGATACCCCACACCGTGGGAGCGATGTAGGGTTATGTGGAATTTTTACCGCACTAAAATCCCCCGGTGGCCGTCCTCAACGCTACAAAGAGGACTCCGGGATCTCCAAAGGAACGCAACCGGTGTCGTCTAGAGGCGTTGCCCCGTCGGGCTACTCTTAGGTGAGCTGGGACCACCGCTCCGTCTGGACTTTACGACGATATGTGACCACACATACCGCCGTTTTTCACGGGGTCGCCTGACCGAACGGTTCTAGCTCTAGTCGCCCGCAACCCCGGAAGCCCCTTTTAGTCGCCTCTTACGACAGGCAGGGGATGTCGTAGCCCTATTCTGGTCCCGGAACTACAGGGACAAATAAACTACAGTACCTACTGAAACTTGAAATTTGGTACAGAGTTTTCTTTCATGATTTAAGTGAACACTAAGGATTTTTAGAAATTCAACCCGTAAGTGTCTAATCTATTTTAAATTACGGATAAACAGTCTTTAACAGAATTGATGGAAGACATAATTGGTATTGGACGTTACAAGTTACGTTACGCGTGACAGTTACGTTACACGTATTTGGACGTATTTCATTTAAAGTCATCGCCTAAATTGGTACAAAATTATTTTGGGGGATTGTGCATCGAAGTTTATATCGACCCTCCTTAGTGCTTTTGAGTTAAACATTTCTTTTTTGACAAAAAACCAAATCATCGACTGGAAATTTCAATTGTAGCAGTCGCAGTGTATTTTTCGTTTTCATAATAATTGCTTAGGGGCCATCCATAACTTCATTACACGTTAAGGGGGGGCGGGGGGAGGGAGGGGCCCATAAAGTTTTGACCAATTTTTTGTATTGTCACATGTAATTTTGAAACTACTGTTTTTAATTTTATATTTATATGTGTAGGATAGCAAAATATGTGACATCGCACTAGCGAGGGGTCTCACAAATGTGACCAGTAGTGACAGGGGGGGGGGGGGGGTCAAAAACCCATAAAATTCGTGCGACGTAATTTATGGATGGCCCCTTATTGATCAGTCTAGGTTTTTTAATAAATTAACAATATTTTTTACAGGGACCATTAAAAAATAATTATTTATCTCTCCCCTCTTTCTTCGCAGATAGTGCCGATCCTGCAAGTACTGTACAACGCTCCAGAGAGCAACTCCCACCACATCTACATGTCCCTCATAGTACTCCTAATTCTCACAGAAGATGACCACCTCATACGGAATATCCATTTGATTGTGAGTAATTTTAATTTTCTATTTGACGTGACAACGTCTTATAATTTGATGGAGTCGGTTGCACGCACTAAAATGACTCATGCGGCGTTACCTCGTTCTGAGGCGTTCCATTTAAGGCTTCAAGTGGAAGCGAGGGCGCAGAACGAGCGGCAAAGAGGCACAATCGGCCTCCGCGTTCGGCATCAGTCTCTCTGCTATACAAAAATGCAACCATTCCATCAATATTTTCTTATGACGTTCTCATGTTCAACTATCTTCAGTAAACCGATTATACAGACAACCGATTTTCTTTTAATTTAATTTCAGGTTTTTTAAATTTCGTTTGCGCAGAATATTTATTTATTGTGAGTGAATGTCATTTCCTTAGTGACCTCCCAATTGTGTAGGTATCACGATGTATGTTTTACCGTTAAATACTGATAATCAAGTTTATCATTTTTTTTATTTATTTATCCGATAAATAGCATCCTAACGACATTTTACAAATGTTAGTATACTATTGCAATATTCCAGAGTAAAATTGTCACTTATAAGGACGTGTAGCTTACATGGAAACCAAATATAATATGTAGATTTAACATAACATACAGAACATAATATTTTTTTTCATTTTCAAACGGTGTAATTTCAAGAAATTTTAAAGAAGACTAAGGAGAACGCCTATATGTATATTCACCGTAATTTAACATTACAGTGATAGATGGCGTTTGCATACCTAATATTTAATTCATCGGGAATTCTTCGTAATTGTATCTTTTGTATTATAAATATATTTTCGTCTTTTATATTCAAAAATTATAGGTAAATTAAAATCAATTTAAATCACACCTATTTTTATGATAATTGATACTGAACGAATTCAGAATGGCATCCGAGCGGCCAATATGGCTGTTGTCATTTAACAAAATCCGCGACAATTCGAATTTTACGGATATATGTTGTCGACTCGAAATCAATGTTTTTTTATGTTTTATTATTTAGATAAGGTTTCAAGTAAGTCTATCGTACCCCTTGACGGGATTGTCAATATGGGACTTTTTCAAAAACGAACTTCCATACAAACATTTATGCCCGATTTTAATGCTTTCAACCCATTTTTTGAGATAAAAAGTTCCCTATGCTCTTTCTCGAGGTCAACACTATCTGTGTGCCCAATTTCATAAAAATCAGTACTGTAATTTAGGCGTGAATACGTAACAGACAGACAGACATACAGACAGAGTTACTTTCACATTTATAATATTAGTAGGGATAAACTATGGACATTCGCAACACCAGAGGATTACATCAGTGGCTTTGAACAAGAGCTCTTTTTGCACCTTTCTTGAAGAGAATGTTATGGCGCTACTTTATATACTCCTTTCATTATGGAAGCTTTTGCAAATAGTCCTCGCAGAATGCATGATCGTTTGCTACTTCGATGTTATTAATGAATCCTAATATCCTAATCTTAATCAGGCTCTAAATCCTTCTTAGGTCCTTGTCAACTTCTCCTCGGTCTTCAGACCCTTACCGTCATATTGTACTTACCGTACAGGATTAGTACTTCGATCTTATTACCAGCTAAGTTCCTCATAAACTCTGAATAACCTTTTTAGTTTCTTTCAAAACTTTCCTCGGGTTCATGTTCCTTTCTTAGACCGTTAATGTAAGATGCATATTTCGATTGCTACTTCGATTTTTTTTATCTGATTGAAGTGGGAAATGAGCATGCAGTTCACCTGATGGTAAGTTGTCACTGCCAACCATGGACACCTGTAAGCAACTTCAAATAGAACATGGGTTCTATCTGAAATCAATCACAGATCCGTTGCTACTCCCGAGGACTATGATGGTCGCCTCATGTAAAAGTGTGCCTTCAACCACACCCTTCTATCGAAACGCAAAAAATGCTTCACGCTAGAAACAGGTGTGGCGGTGGTTCTTCCTCGGTCGAACTACACTGGTTCTACCACCTGATTTTAGTAACTGGCTAAAGTTCCTCACCGGACTCTGAAAAACCTACTTGGGTCCTTGTTCCTCTTTCCTGAGACCCTCACCATGTATAAATTGTTCGATTCTTGCGTCAATCTTTCTAACGGGTCCGTTTTCTTCATTAAGCTCTAAATAACATTCTATCATTCTTAGGTTCTTAACTCTCTTCCCTACGACCTAATGCTAAAGCATCAGGTGGCAAGGTTCTTTCGTACTTCAATTTCATGATGTTTGCTACGACGGTCTTTTTGACGGGTTCACCTTGCTCACCGGACCCTAAGTGGTATATGAACTCTGCTCAGGTTGAGTAGGGTTCATATACCACTTATGAACCCCTTTTTTGTTTTCGAAGGGGAACCTTCCAAAGGTACCCGACGCCGTGGGAGCGACGCCGGGTTATGTGGGATTTTTACCGCACTAAAGGTGGCCGTCCTCGGCGCTGAAAAGGAGGACTCCGGGATCTCGAAACGACTTCAACCGGAATCCTCCGAGCGCGCTGCCCCATCGGGCTCCTCCCAGATGGGCGACTGGGCCCACCGCTCCGTCTAGTCTTTACGACGGTATGCGACCACACATACCGCCGTCCTTCCCGGGATTGGCTGACTGAACGGTTCGAGCTCCCACTCTAGCCGTCTGCAACCCCGGAAGCACTTATGAACCCCTAGACGTTCTTGTTCCTGTTACTTCGGACCTGTGCCATTTTGGTAGCACTTACATTTGCTTCATCAAACCTCAGACCTTCACCATCAGATAAATTGCTCGAATGCTACGTCGATCTGTCTAACGAGTCTACATTCCTTACCAGACCCTGATGATCTCGAGGAGATATCATGTTTTTCTTTCGCCAGACCTTTACTATCTCATAGGCTGCTTTCTACTTACCTCAATCTCCCTAATAGGTCTACCTTCCTCACCAGACACTAAAGAATCTTCTTAGGTTCTTTTTCCCCTTTAATCAGTCCTTCCATCAGGTGGCACGCTCGTTTGATACTTCTAATTCATGCTGATTGTTTGCGACGTCAATCTTTCTAATGGGTCCACGTTCCTCATTAGACCTTGAAGAAACTTAGGTCCTTAACTCTTATTCCTCAAACTTATACCATCAGATATAATTTTTGAAGGTGGTAGAACCAGTGTAATTCGACCGGGGAAGTATCACCGCCACACCTAATCCATTTCTTGTGTTTCAATACAAGGGTGAGGTTGTCGGCACACTTTCACATGAGGCGACCATTATAGTTCTCAAGAGTAGCATCTGTGATTGACTTCAGTTGGGACCCATGTTCTGTATGAAGTTAATTACAGATGTCCTTGAGCGGCAGTGACCACTTATCATCAGGTGGACTGTATGCTCGTTTGCTACTTCAGTCAGATAAAAAAATAATAATAATACTCGTTCCCTACGCCTATCTTTCTAACTGGGCCATCGTTTGCTACTTCTCATAAACGGATGTATCTCCGTCACCAGACCCTGAAGAACCTGACGTGGTACACGGAGCGGCCGCTGTCGGCGGTGTCGCTGGGCGGGCTGGCGGCGCTGGTCCTCCTCCGCGCGCTGCGCCACAACATGGCGCGCGTGCGGGACAAGTACCTGCACACCAACTGCCTCGCCGCGCTGGCCAACATGAGCTGTGAGGGGGACTGGGTTATATGAGCTGTAGGGCCTGTCCCGGTACACGGAGCGTCCTCTATCGGTGTCGCTGGGCGGGCTGGCGGCGCTGGTCCTCCTCCGCGCGCTGCGCCACAACATGGCGCGCGTGCGGGACAAGTACCTGCACACCAACTGCCTCGCCGCGCTGGCCAACATGAGCTGTGAGGGGGACTGGGTTATATGAGCTGTAGGGCCTGTCCCGGTACACGGAGCGTCCTCTATCGGTGTCGCTGGGCGGGCTGGCGGCGCTGGTCCTCCTCCGCGCGCTGCGCCACAACATGGCGCGCGTGCGGGACAAGTACCTGCACACCAACTGCCTCGCCGCGCTGGCCAACATGAGCTGTGAGGGGGACTGGGTTATATGAGCTGTAGGGCCTGTCCCGGTACACGGAGCGTCCTCTATCGGTGTCGCTGGGCGGGCTGGCGGCGCTGGTCCTCCTCCGCGCGCTGCGCCACAACATGGCGCGCGTGCGGGACAAGTACCTGCACACCAACTGCCTCGCCGCGCTGGCCAACATGAGCTGTGAGGGGGACTGGGTTATATGAGCTGTAGGGCCTGTCCCGGTACACGGAGCGTCCTCTATCGGTGTCGCTGGGCGGGCTGGCGGCGCTGGTCCTCCTCCGCGCGCTGCGCCACAACATGGCGCGCGTGCGGGACAAGTACCTGCACACCAACTGCCTCGCCGCGCTGGCCAACATGAGCTGTGAGGGGGACTGGGTTATATGAGCTGTAGGGCCTGTCCCGGTACACGGAGCGTCCTCTATCGGTGTCGCTGGGCGGGCTGGCGGCGCTGGTCCTCCTCCGCGCGCTGCGCCACAACATGGCGCGCGTGCGGGACAAGTACCTGCACACCAACTGCCTCGCCGCGCTGGCCAACATGAGCTGTGAGGGGGACTGGGTTATATGAGCTGTAGGGCCTGTCCCGGTACACGGAGCGTCCTCTATCGGTGTCGCTGGGCGGGCTGGCGGCGCTGGTCCTCCTCCGCGCGCTGCGCCACAACATGGCGCGCGTGCGGGACAAGTACCTGCACACCAACTGCCTCGCCGCGCTGGCCAACATGAGCTGTGAGGGGGACTGGGTTATATGAGCTGTAGGGCCTGTCCCGGTACACGGAGCGTCCTCTATCGGTGTCGCTGGGCGGGCTGGCGGCGCTGGTCCTCCTCCGCGCGCTGCGCCACAACATGGCGCGCGTGCGGGACAAGTACCTGCACACCAACTGCCTCGCCGCGCTGGCCAACATGAGCTGTGAGGGGGACTGGGTTATATGAGCTGTAGGGCCTGTCCCGGTACACGGAGCGTCCTCTATCGGTGTCGCTGGGCGGGCTGGCGGCGCTGGTCCTCCTCCGCGCGCTGCGCCACAACATGGCGCGCGTGCGGGACAAGTACCTGCACACCAACTGCCTCGCCGCGCTGGCCAACATGAGCTGTGAGGGGGACTGGGTTATATGAGCTGTAGGGCCTGTCCCGGTACACGGAGCGTCCTCTATCGGTGTCGCTGGGCGGGCTGGCGGCGCTGGTCCTCCTCCGCGCGCTGCGCCACAACATGGCGCGCGTGCGGGACAAGTACCTGCACACCAACTGCCTCGCCGCGCTGGCCAACATGAGCTGTGAGGGGGACTGGGTTATATGAGCTGTAGGGCCTGTCCCGGTACACGGAGCGTCCTCTATCGGTGTCGCTGGGCGGGCTGGCGGCGCTGGTCCTCCTCCGCGCGCTGCGCCACAACATGGCGCGCGTGCGGGACAAGTACCTGCACACCAACTGCCTCGCCGCGCTGGCCAACATGAGCTGTGAGGGGGACTGGGTTTTATGAGCTGTAGGGGGGAGGGGGTATTTCAGCTGTAATAGGGAGGGGGTACCTGAGCTGTAATAAAGCGGGGGTACCTGAGCTGTAATAGTTAGGGGATACCCGAGCTGTAATAGAAAGGGGGTACCCGAGCTTTAATAGGGAGGGGGTACCTGAGCTGTAAGGGGGAAGGGGGGCTTACCTAAGCTGTAAGACTCTATCTCGGTATACGGAGCGCCTGTGGATTGACGGCGCTGATCTTTCATGAGCTGTTCTTGGTCGCTTTGTTTTCACCAATAAGCTCGCAAATAAATAAATAAATAACTCTCGCCAATATGAGCAGTAAGGGTGGGGGGTTACCTAATCGCTTCATTGTGACTTCTCATGGGACTATGAGGGAGGAAGGACAGGAAGTCAAACCGATTAATTACTTCGTTCTCTTAATTGCCATAAGCTATAGGAGAAAACCTAGTTCTCGCCATTGTGAGCTGTAAAGTGGGAGAGGCAGCATGTCACACATATAGGAATAGATTTAACGTTTCTTTCAATGAAATACATTTACTCATTTAAATCCGCAAAAATGCTAACACAATTTACTTTTTTGAAGCATAGGTGAAACAACGAGTACAGCTAGTATTAAAATAGAATATTAATACGGTGTTCCGTTTCAGGTGAATTCAGAAATCTACATCCGTATGTGGCTCAAAGGCTAGTATCCCTTTTCGAGACGTTATCGAAGAGAAGAGCCCGACTCTGCAATGAAATTGAAGGTAATGATAGAAAAACTAAAAATGTACCTAATCACGTAACCATTTTTTTATCCGATTGAAGTAGCAAACGAGCATGCAATCCAGCTGATGGTAAGTGATCACTGCCGCCCTGCGACATCTGTAATCAACTTCATACAGAACATGGGTTCCATCTGAAGTCAATGACAGATGCGTTGCTACTCCCGAGGACGAGGACTAAGATGGTCGCCTCTTGCGAAAGTGTGCCGGAAACCACACCCTTCCATCGAAACGCAAGAACTGCTTCACGTTAGAAATAGGCGTGGCGGTGGTACTTCCCCGGTCGAACTAAACTGGTTCTACCACCTTGTTTCAAGGGGGGAGGAGTTGTTCTAAATACCGTACAGAAAGGGAGGTGGGGTTTACGTTTTCGTCACGTGGTCAATAAAGCAATCTTGCGCTTTTTCAAACTATATGTAGGGAAGACAATCTTTACTATATCACACAAACGGGGTAGGAGTTTTGTGAAATCAAAATCACCCCACTTATTAATAGACGCCCCACCCCTACTTTCCTACTAATATTATAAATGTTAGTTTGTTACGGTTTGACGCCAAAACAACTCAACCGATTATCATGAAACTTTGTGTACATATTCTTAGAGGTATCAGTAAAAACATAGGATACTATGTACAAAAAAGTATGTTATAAATAAAAATTTCCTGTGTAGTATTTTTTAAATACTGATTCACATGTTTCAGTACAATTAGAATGTATTTTCATCTTTGATATTTATTAAGAGGCTTTAACGCGAGAGAAGCCGCAGTAAAAGCTAATATTTATATAAAACATGTAATCAAAAATTTACTTGTACTAGTTAACCGTCGCAACGGTCGAAATTCGACCATAATGCCACTCAAAATCTAAACTTGATATTGTCCGAAGTATTTCCTAAATTCAATTTTTTTAATAAATCTTATTTTATTACACCCGAAAGGTAAAAAGATGTTTGAGCGACAAAGCTGCATTTAAAATCAATAATGGGTATTTTGACAAACACATCTGGCATTTTTGAAGTTCTGTGTTTTCATATGATGAATATTTAATTTCGTTTATTATTTATGTGTATGTGACAAATGCACACACTACGTGTGTAATGTGTTTTAGTTGATTTTATGTATGTTACATGTTATGAAAAAAATTCTGCACTCCTTCTCTATGTCCACTGTAACCGTGCAAAATTACATACTAATCCGTCCGCAGTATATTACTTAATAATGCACCACAAGTTTTTTCTTCTCGTATTAATGTAAGAATTATTATAGGTTATGACATGAACATGGATTTGCCTCACCACGCCGAGGAGAAAACTGAAGAAATTGTAAGTATTTTCTATCCCATTGATATAGCAAACGAACATGCTGTTCACCTGTTGGAACGTGGTTACTACCGCCCATGGACATGTGTAAGCAACTTCGTATAGAATAGGGGTTATATCCGAAGTTAATCGCACATCGCAGATGCATTGCTACTCTCGAGGCCTAAGATGGTTGCTTCATCTTAAAGTGTGAGAGTAACCACACCCTTCCACAATTGGTGTAGCGGTGATACCTCCCAGGTCGAAAAGCACTGGTTCTACCATAATTTTTGTCCATGCGTGTAAGGACTTAAAATGATAATAGAACCAGTGTATTTTGGAGTGCTTGCTTTTACGCGTCCGCACACACAGGCAAACAGACACACACGTGCGTCCATATATTCACAGAGAGAGATAGAGGTGTATATCTGTTTGCGTGTGATCCTGTGTGTATACAGGTATTACAGAGCCACACACCTGCTCTGTACGTGCGGGTGTGTGGCTCTGTAATGCAACTCTCAACATACAGACACGGACATACAGAGACAGACGTGTGGCGACCTCCCGCAACTCGTCAAGAGATGGCGCTACTAGTATTCTGAAACACGCTATCGAAGTATTCTCAGAATCCTGCATATATACAAGTTCCGAACAGACTGTCGAAGCACGGCCGCTCCCCAGGCATGATCACCTAGCCTGGCGGGAGATCTCCCGCCGCCAAAGACGTAAACACATAATCACAATGGACCTCCCCACTAGATGGAGCACATCGCGGTCCTGGACGAGGTTCTCCGCATGCTGCTGGAGATCATCAACTCGTGCCTCACGCACCAGCTGGCCAGCAACGTCAACCTGGTGTACGCCTTGCTGCACAAGCGGACGCTCTTCGAGGAACACTCGCACCACCACATCGTGCAGAATATCGAGATGGTGAGTTATACGGCTTATAGGACCAGGTTTGTGGAATCCGGCTCAGAGGACCAAAACTATAGGATTTAAATCGTTTAAAAAGCCAATCAACTTCGCGATTTATTAATAGAGGAGTACCTCAAGGCTCTATTTTGGGCCCCCTTCTTTTTATCTTGTATGACTAAAAATATTAAGCATTGTAGGTTTCACATGTACGCAGATGACTTACAGCTATACATTTCGTTTAAGCCAAGTGACTCGGATATTGCGGTGGGGAAACTAAATTCTGACCTTGATAATATTTCGCTGTGGTCTGAGCGCAACGCCTTAGTATTAAATCAGAAAAAGACAAAGTTTCTAATTATTGGAACACCTACACAGGTTCGCAAAATCAGTGCTAAAAATCCAGCTGTGGATTTATGCGTACATGAAAATCTCCGATTTGAGAAGCATATTAGAAACATTGCACGCAATTGCTACTACAGGCTAAAAATTTTATATCGTATAAGAGATTACATTAGTGTAACGGTACGCATTATTGTATTGTGTAATTTTTTACGAATAAACCTATTTTTATTTTTTTATTTTATTTAAAAGGTGGTAGAACCAGTGTAGTTCGACCGGGGAAGTACCATCGACACAAATAGCAAACGAGCATGCAGCACACCTGATGGTAAGTGGTCACTGCCGCCCTGCGACATCTGTAATTAACTTCATGCAGTACATGGGTTCCATCTGAAGTGGATCACAGATGCGTTGCTACTCCCGAGGGCTATGATGGTCGCCTCATATAAAAGTGTGCCGGCAACCACACCCTTCCATCGAAACGCAAGAAATGCTTCACGCTAGAAATAGATGTGGCGGTGGTACTTCCCCAGTCGAACTACGCTGGTCCTACCACCTTCAAGTCTTAATACAAAAAGGTTTTTACAACTGAGCTTTAATTTTACAATATAGTCTTCTCTATATTTTTAGAGTATCTTTTATTGCCTACAATACGTAATTCGATTACGATACAATTACGATGTAATTACGATTTAATATTGGTCCAAAATCTTTCACGTACAATTTATGGTTGGTTGATTATATTTGTTTTTAATAACAAATCCTTAAAAATGAAAATTCCACGTATAATTATTTCATTGTATATTCATTGTTTTCTCAGGTAATAGGTTATTTCTCAACCCGACTGCAGAGGGTTCAGGAGGGCGCGGGAGGTGATCTCGGTGTGACAGAGGTACTACAGTGCATCAAGAAGGGGGCTGAGCAGTGGTCCAGTGATAGATTGAAGGTACGTATTTTATTTACCTTTGCTCCGCTAAGGACGAAAATGTCTGTCCCTGTAGTTCCGGGACCAGAATAGGGCTACGGTATCCCCTGCCTGTCGTAAGAGGCGACTAAAAAGGACTTCCGGGGTTGCGGGTTGAGTGGGAGCTCGAACCGTTCGGTCAGACCAGAAAGTACGGTGAGCGTTTCACGCCCACAAGGGAAGAGCCCGAAAGGGGCATCGCGTTTGGAAGACTCCGGCTGTGTTCCGTTGGAGATCCCGGAGTCCCCCACGCAGCGCTGAGGTCGGCCACCGGGGGGTTTTAGTGCGGTAAGAATCCCACATAACCCGCGTCGCTCCCACGACGTCGGGTACCTTTTGAAGGTTCGTAAACAAAAAAAAAGGGCTGTAAATGTCACAAAAATAGTCGCCATCTTTAAATAGTGCAAAATCAAAAGCAAATATATAATTACTATAGATATAAGGGTAAGAATAAAAGGAGCTTAATGCAAAATGCATTTTGAGGTACCGGGTTTTGGGATAAAATTGAGAAAGTTCTATTGTTTCTGAATTAATTTTAAATTAATTTTAAACGTTTACATTTGTAGCATTACTTCTCAGTACATTGAAGAAAAAATATATACTCAAACCTTGGAAAACATATGCGTATGGATTTAGCAACTTTTTTTTGCAAACGACTCGCAATTCAATGCAAATCGCGAACGCAATTATCTACGACCCGCGTGGCGAAGCGGTTACTATACCGGTCTGACGCACAATAGGTCCCGGGTTCGATCGGCCGCACCGGTATCTGAATGAGGGGTTTAGATTCATGTTCTGAGTCTTGGTGTTTGTGTATTCATCTTGTGTGTGTCCATGGTACCCACGACGCAGGAGAAAATCCTACTGTGGGGCTATGAGTGTAGAAAGCGTGTTTTTTTTTAAGTGAAATTTCTTTATCGGAGTTGGAAAAAAATTTAGTGTAACATTTTTTCGTTACGCGCCATCTTTTTCTGTTACGCGCCATCTTTTGAAGTTAAACTTCTTTATCGGGGTTGGAAAAAAATTTAGTGTAACATTTTTTCGTTACGTGCCATCTTTTACAACGCGTGATATTAGATAGATTATTATAGATTAGATTATTAGATAAAGTTTAATAAAAGCCTTTTATTAAACTTTATCTAATTTAACTTTATTTAACCAATTTCTGTAAAGTTGCATATAGTAAATTATTTTTGAAAAAAAACAGCATAAAGAAGTTTCACTTCTTACGAGTATACGCTAGTACACGCACACATTTTTTTTTATTTATTTTATTTATTTATTTATTTTATTTATTTAACCCCAGCCTCATATTTCCATCGTTTTCATTCCAGAAATTCCCAGACCTAAAATTCCGTTACGTGGAAGAGGAGAGACCCGAGGAGTTCTTCACGCCGTACGTGTGGGCCCTCAGTAGCAGTTGCGGTGGGGTGTACTGGGCCAGTGAGTGCGGGGCTCGCCTGGCCGCCCACTTGCTGGCCGACTGATGCCCAGCCGTGGGCGTTGGGACTTGGTTCCAACTACCGATTGACTTGGCAACGTTGGGAACACTTGGTATTCGTGACAGTGGGACGGTTGATAAGGACTTTGTATTTGTGCAGTAGCATGTTGATGAATAGATCACCGGAATTAATGGTAATAGCTCACACCAGTGATAAATTATTTATAAGGAAAACGGTTACAAGGTGGTAGAACCAGTGTAGTTCGACCGGGGAAGTACCACCGCAACACCTATTTCTAGCGTGAAGCATTTCTTGCGTTTCGATGGAAGGGTGTGGTTGTCGGCACACTTTTACATGGCGACCATCATAGTCCTCGGGAGTAACAACGCATCTGTGATTGACTTCAGATGGAACCCATGTTCTGTAAGTTGATTACAGATGTCTACGGGCGGCAGTGACCACTTACCATCAGGTGGACTGCATGCTCGTTTGCTACTTCAATCAGATAAAAAGGATTTTTAGGGCATTGACTCGCGTGGCGGAGCGGTTACCATAACAGTCTGATGCGCAATGGGTCCCGGGTTCGAAGCCAGACAGGTATCTGAATGATGAGTTTAGATTCATGTTCTGGATGGGTGTTTGTGTATTCGTCTTGTGTGTATCCATGGTACCCACAGGAGAAAATCCTTTTTTTTTTTTTGTTTTCGAGGGGGAAACCTTCCAAAGGTACCCGACGCCGTGGGAGCGACGCAGGGTTATGTGGGATTTTTACCGCACTAAAACCCCCCCGGTGGCCGTCCTCGGCGCTGAAAAAGAGGACTCCGGGATCTCGAAACGACTTCAACCGGAATCCTCCGAGCGCGCTACCCCACCGGGCTCCTCCCAGATGGGCGGCTGGGCCCACCGCTCCGTCTAGTCTTTACGACGGTATGCGACCACACATACCGCCGTCCTTCCCGGGATTGCCTGACCGAACGGTTCGAGCTCCCACTCTAGCCGTCTGCAACCCCGGAAGCCCCTTTTAGTCGCCTCTTACGACAGGCAGGGGATACCGTAGCCCTATTCTGACCCCGAGGCTACAGGGACACAGGAGAAAATCCTAGTGTAGGCTATGAGTGTAGAAAGCGTGCGTAGAGTCTACCGCGCTGGCCAAGTGGGGATTAGTAGACATTGATAGTGGATAGGTAGTCAGTTTGATTATCCAGCACTAATACCTTAACGAGGACTTCTTCTTTTCAATTCTTTAATTAATAAGTCGTCGTCAACCCATTATTGTCCCACTGCTGGGCCCGGGTCTGCTAATGAGAATTTAGGCCATAGTCCACCGCGCTGGCCAAGTGCGAATTGGTGGACATGAATTAATAAGTGACGATCTTTTTTTTTTTTTTTTTTCACCTAAGTAGCAAACGAGCATGCAGTCCACCTGATGGTAAGTGGTCACTGCCGCCCTGCGACATCTGTAATCAACTTCATACAGAACATGCGTTCTATCTGAAGTCAATCACAGATGTGTTGCTACTCCCGAGGACTAAGATGGTCGCCTCATATAAAAGTGTGCCGGCAACCACACCCTTCCATCGAAACGCAAAAAATGCTTCACGCTAGAAATAGGTCTTATCTTAGCTCTTCAAAAAAGGTGCGAAAAGAGCTCTCCTTCAAAGCCGGCGATGCATTAGCGACTCCTCTGGTGTTGCAAGTGTCCATAGGCGACGGTGACTACTTTCCATCAGGTAGCCCGTCTGCCTTATCGTTAGGTTTACGTATAAAAAAAAAAAAAAACTATTGATCAGTGATCCTGTGAACTATTCTTCAATACACTTAAATTGATGAAGCTAGTGATTAGTGGTCCTATAGTCTAATCTATACTAATATTATAAAGCTGAAGAGTTTGTTTGTTTGTTTGTTTGTTTGTTTGAACGCGCTAATCTCAGGAACTACTGGTTCGAATTGAAAAAATATTTTTGTGTTGAATAGACCGTTTATTGAGGAAGGCTTTAGGCTATACAATTATATTTATAGGTTAGATATATTTTAGAGCAAGATATTAACCTCATGTTGATCCACCCGCAGTATATGCCGCATGCACCGTATACGATGAAGTGCAATAAAAATTGTTATATGTTTTTTACAAGACACAGGAGCAAAATGGGAAGAGTAGGTCAATGTGAATGAAAACTTTCAATTTCCTAGATCATCCACATATTAGGTATCTTTTTTACGCGGATGAAACCGCGGGTACTGCTAGTGATTAATAAGGTCCAAATATTTAACAATGATTTTGTTAATAGTTAATATAATAAATAACTTAGTGCGGTCCTTATTATATTATTAATTGTAGGGCTCTATTTGTGTTCTTATGTTTTAAATATTTTAATCTTAATAGATTCTTTGACAAAATATGTAATTAAGTATTTTTTCTCAGTATGTTTAAAATAATTGATGAATTTATAGAATATGATTCTTAATGCAATAAATGTAGCCTTATATAAGCATTATAATGGAAATGTCTTCCATTTATTTCTGGGGTCAATATATCGCAATGTGAGAATAAAGGAACCGAACGCAAAATTGTCTTTTTAAAATATAACCAAATTTTGTTCGCATTTTAATACATTATTTAATATTTTGAAACCCGCGTGGCGCAGCGGTTACCATACCGATCTGACACAGTGGGTCCCGGGTTCGATTCTCGGCCAGACAGGTATTTGAATGATGAGTTTAGATTCTTGTTCTAGTCTGGGTGTTTGTGTATTCGTCTTTGTGTGCGTCCATGGCACCCACGACACAGGAGGAAATCCTACTATGGGGCTATGAGTTTAGAAAGCGTTTTTTTTTGAGACTAAAGTGCGTGGTTATAAAGCTTACCGACATAGCTCTCAAAATTAGCTGGTAGTGGGCCGCCACATCGCTCTTAGGACCGATAACCGATGGGGAAGGAAGGTCCTTGAGCACGTTTAGGCAAAAGGAGCACAGGTCGTCCCCTCACCAGGTGGACCGATGACCTGAAGAAGACAGCGGGAAACCGTTGGATTCAGAGGGCACAGGACCGGTTGGAGTGGCGCCATTTAGGGGAGGCCTATGTCCAGCAGTGGAACTCATAAGGCTGATGGATGGATGAATGGATGGGTTATGAAAGGGTCTTAACATAAGAAAGATGATAGAACCAGTGTACTTTGACCGGGAAAGTACCACCGCCACACCTATTTCTAGCGTGAAGCATTTCTTGCGTTTCGATGGAAGGGTGTGGTTGCCGGTGCACTTTTATATGAGGCGACCATCATAGTCCTCGGGAGTAGCAACGCATCCGTGATTGACTTCAGATGGAACCCATGTTCTGTATGTAGTTGCTTACAGTTGTCGCAGGACGGCAGTGACCATTCACCATTAGGTGGACTGTATGCTGTAGCTACTTCAGTCAGACCAAAAAAAACGTAATATCTTTAAATACTCGAGTATTTCACTACATTTGAAGAAATTTTGCGTTCGGTCTTCTAAGTTCTCACTAGGCCATAAGTCATATAATTTGATATTCTAAAACATGGAACTTATAAGACAATATGGACAATTGTACAATAAAGTCACAATTCATCTACATTGTAATTACATAAATATAGTATTATGTTTATTCATCACAATGTGTTTCATTCCTTACCGTGGTTGAGGTAACCGAAACGGGCGAACTCGCGTGAATAACATAGTATATACAGGGTGTAATCGTTAAGTGTGCACTATACTACATATTTTTTTATGTGTACAACCCATTATTGTCCCGTGGTGGGCACGGGTCTTCTCTCAGAACGAGAAAGTCTTAGGCTATGGTCCACCGCGCTGGCCAAGTGCGAATTGGTGGACTTCACACACCTCCGAGAACTTTTTTTTCAAAGAACTCTCGGGTGTGTAGGTTTCCTCACGATGTTTTCTTTCACCGAAAAGCAGTGATAATTAATTTCTAATACGCACATAAAGCAGTGGTGCGTGCCTGGGTTTGAACCTCGGACCTACCGATTGAGAGCAAGTCTCAACCATTAGACTATCACTGCTCTGTGATGCATTTTTTTATACTTTAACCTAACGATAAGGCAGACGGGCGTATCGTTAGGTTATGAATAGGTGTGGCAGTGGTATCTCCCCGGTCGAACTACACTGGTTCTACCACCTGTAAAATATATATTTTTTAAATGGTTAGGGTCATTTTGGTTGTCGTCCACCAATTGGACTATGGCCTAAACTCTCTCATTCTGAGAGAAGACCCGTGCCCAGCAGTGGGACAATAATGGGTTGACGACGACGTATTGTCATTTTACTCATTAGGTAAAGTACTTTTGATATCAGTTTAAAGTTTTTCAATATCTGTAATAGTTACGGAATAATCGCCTGTGCACACTAAAGGTGGGCATTCACATTACAACGGTCGCGTGGACTGTCGAAACGACAGTTAAAGTTGAATACTTCAACGGACCTGCGACATGACTTTGCTCGTACTCCGCCTTAGGACCAAGCCATTCACGATCGAACTTGTCGCATACGACCGTAGTTCGTGCGACCGTTGTAACGTGAATGCCCACCTTTTACGATTACATCCAGTCTAAGTTTAGCAAGGGGAGATCTCCTGCCAGGCTGGGTCATGCCTGGAGAGCGGCCGTGCTCTAACAGTATAATTATGTTCGGAACTTGTATATACGCGGGGTATTGACAATACTTCGATAAAGTGATTTAGAAATACTAGTCGCGCCATCTCTTGATGAGTTGCGGGGAGTGGCCACATAAGTATGCATTTTTCTCATTATTTTATTATTATTAATTATTATTAATAACTAGACATCGGATTATATGCATTTGCATATACAAATACATGTACTTACATTTTTATAGCGTTATTTTTTGGACTTTTTTTTTAGTATTGGGCAAAATAGTTCGGTTTCTTCTTTTAGTTGACTAATTCGTATCATAGTTCAAGCTTGACGACCAAAAAAAATCTCATCAAATCTATACCCATGTCAGTTTCACAACCAAAAATGTTTTTTTGATAATGAATATTTGGGTATATTTACCATTTTTGTGCATATTTCGCTCTTTAAATCAATTGTCGCTCTTACAAATTTTTGACTCTTATCTGGGCTTAATAACACAATTCCTAGGCTGGCAGTAGCCACTTACCAAAACAGGTTGCACGCTTGTTTGGTTTAATAGCGTAGTTTTAAAGATTTAAGCATACACAGGGACAAACAGCGCAAAGCGACTTTGTTTTGTACTATGTAGTGATGACTCTTACCAGTCCATTAAATCAATTGTCGCTCTTACAAATTTTTGACTCTTATGTGGGTTTAATTACACAATTCCTTGGTTGGCAGCAGCCACCAACAGTTTGCACGCTCGTTTGGTTTACTACTTCTATCATCCCTCCTTCCCTACTAATAATATGAATGTGAATGTATGTTTGTGACGCTTTCACGCTATAACTACCGATCGGATTTCGCTGAAATTTGTCTCACACATAGTGTATGACCTAAATTAAAACATAGGATACTCAATACCGTGGAAGACATAACCGGGCGTACCCGCGGGAGTAAGCTAGCTTATTATTACTAATATTATAAATGCGAAAGTTTGCGAGGTCTGTGTTTGGTACTCTTTCAAGAAAAACTGCTGATGCGATTTGATTGAAATTCATATATTTCATGATCTGGATTAACATATAGGATACTCCATACCACCGCCACATCTATTTCTAGCGTGAAGCAGTTTTTGCGTTTCGATGGCAGTGTGTGGCTGTCGGCACCCTTTTATATGAGGCAACCATCTTTTTTAGTCCTCGGAAGTAGCAACGCATCTGTTATTGATTTCAAGATAGAAAGCCATGTTCTATATGAAGTTTAATTAATTACATTGAACAACAGATGGACTGCATGCTCGTATACTAATTCAATCATATAAAAAAGATTTTAAAAAAATCCACATCAGTTGCGGCGCAAGACCTAAACTTAATACGGGCAAGCTGCAATTCGCGAGGCCCTCGTTCGTCGACCAAAAAAGGTCACTTAAAACGAAAATTAACGTCGATGTGCATTTGACGACCGAAAAAAAAGGTTGCCAAATGTTGATCTAAGTCGATCTGCAATATGACTACCAAAAAAAAGGTGGCCACGTCTAGATCCTCCGGGCCCCAAGTCTTGGGAGAACCTGTGTCTGTGAGACGCGAAGCCTTTTACACCGCATCTGAGTTTGATACTTGAAAGTATTAATAACATAATCTATCGTATATCGGATTAAAAAGTAAGCATTTCGTTGTTGAAGGACAAATATAAACGTTACGTCCTTCTTATAATAACCGTTGGTTTTAAAAATGTCATTAAAATACAAACATATTTGATTAAAAAAAGCAAAGTTTCACTTTTATTCTTACCACGCGATGCGTTTAACATGTTTTATTCGAGGATTTATTTATTTGATAAATTTATAATTGATCCGCACTCCATTTGTTGCTATTTTATTTTCATGATTAAGTATAGAAGCATTTATCATTAGCATTATCGTGTATTCCATTTTATTAATATTAAGAATATAAACGCGAGATTATGTGAGGATGTATGTATGTATGTATGTTTTTTCCTTTTTCACGCAAAAACTACCGGTCAGACTACGCAGAAATTCGGCACTCAATTTAAGACCAGTGTTGCCAGACGTCCCGATTTTTTAGTCACAATTAAATGTTCCGCGCGGGACAGGCTTAGTCTCGCTCTTCGCGAACTTCGAGACTGGACTTTTGCAAAAAAAAGGTCGCCAATCGCAAATATAGGTGGAACTGCAGTTTGTCGATCTGTAGTTCGTCGACAAAAAAGGGTCGCCAATTCCTCCGGCACCCCTTACATCGAAGTAAAAACTAAAATTGTTGTCCGTGTTTTTGTGAGGTCCGACACCCTTTGTGCCACGAGGACTACTGTCCCGCTTTTGACTATGAAATTCCGCTTTTTTACTCAAAAAATTTCAAAATCCCGATTTAATAAAAAAAAAACTGGCAACGTTGTTTATGACCTAGATCAGGGTTTCTCAAACTTTCGGCTTAACTAACCCCTGTTAAAGTTTCCAAGTGACGTCAAACCCGCTTAACTTCGCCATCGAATGGGGTTCGCGTACCCCAATTTGCGAAATCCTGACCTTTATTTACACATAGGACGCTCATTACCGATAGACATGACCGAAGCGGACAAAGCCGCGGGAATAACCAGCATGTCTACACAGACTCGACCAGATATGTATTAAATGAGTAATTAACATGTAATAGCTGTAAGTAGCTTAATAATTTAGTATAAAATATAGGGTAATGAAATAAATGATATTTAAATAAAAATTGTTTTATTTTAGTCCCTGAGCTAAGAAAGCGTGAAGCAGTTTTCAGCGTTTCAGTGAGAGTATGAGGAGACCATATTAGACCTTGGGAATGGCAATGCATCTGTGATTGATTTCAGGTAGAAACCATGTTCTATATGAGGTTGCTTTTTTCAAATGAGGCGCGATAATTCATAATCTTTGGCAGTAAGAATGTATTTGTAATTGACCTTATTTAGGACACCTTGTCAACCCATTTGTCCCACTGCTGGGCACGGGTCTTCTCTCAGAATGAGAGGTTTAAGCCATACCTAATCCACCGCGCTGGCCAAGTGCGACTTGGCGAACCCCTACTTAATATGAAGTTGATTTATAGATGTTTATCGCAAGCAGAACATTTATCATCAAAGATCAGGAGAACTGTATGTTCATTTGCTACTTCAATTTTTTTTTTAAATATGGCTTGGTCTTAGCTGTTTGGAATGAATTATGTAGGTAATGAACCTTTTGATGATGTTAATAGACTTGAAATTTTGAACATTTTTCAGATTTAAATGACAATAAAATGTTTACACTACTAAGACCAGGAAAGCAGTAATTACGAAGCTATTTCTTACTGTACGACTTTTTATTTGGGGTTACAGTAGAAATTAATTTAAATGCAAAATGTGGTTGGCATAGGAAGCAAAATAGTTATAAACGAAATAATAAATAGATTATAAGAATTAGGATTCCCAAATTCCAAGTGGTTTATTGAAGATTGTAGATGGAGATTATCTTCTAAAATACAGTATTTTATTACAAATTTAGTAGCTACCTACTTTTTTTAACTTTTTGAATTATTTGAATATTTTTATATGATATTTTTTTTCTAACCAATGTACGAGTGAGGGGAAGAAATACTTAACCATTATTCATATATTACATGCCAAAAGTATCGTAAAAAATCTCTAATTATGGTGTAAAAAAATTGAAATGAGACCCGTTGTATTTAATTTAATTATTACAAAATTAGGTTTTGGTATTTAATCGTGTCAGGCTTAACAATGAGTTCAAAAATTAATATGTTACTTCGATACACACTTTGACACTTCTTATTTAAATTTTCCCGCGAAATCATCAGACACAGACTATAGATTATTAAAATAATTTCACACAGAGTACGACGACAAAATCTAAGAAACATCGAATATTAAAATTGATTCAATCTGGATAATAATTAATATGTATTAGTATTATATGATTACAATTGTAAGAATATTAAATAGTGTGTTTATATATTTTTAATTTATGACATACGAAAATAATGTTACCATGTTCAAATATTCTTACTGTAACCAACGAAAACCCACCAAACTAAATCAGAAATCAATCAATCGAATGTATTTTGGTGGTGTATGTCGTTAATGTGCTGCAATAAATTGTTTGTTTTTGTTTAAATAACGTGAATTGTGATATGAAATCTCATGTGATAAACAAACCCTAAATCGTTTATTAGTGTACAGTGATATTTTAGAAATATGTCGTAATTTTGTGTATAAAAATTACGTTTTACTGCCTGATACAGGTAAGTTGTTTTAAAAAAGTTTTAGGATAATACATAAATTTTGCAAACTCTTTTCCTTTAAAATATTACAACAACTTTATGACTCATTAAGCCAATTTATTTTTATGAGATTTTATTTCGTATTTATTACCTGCCCGTAGATACAGAACAATGTGTATTGTTTATTGTTTTCCTTATAAGTTGGTACTTTAGAATCCTACGAATGTGGGCTCATATGAAATTCGAAATGTCTGGAAACATAATTTTATATTGGATCATTTATGCTCTTTTTTTTTCTCATATTATGGTTCTTTTGAAAATTAAATTAAAATACCCACATTGGTGAAATACTAACCGGTATTTCCAAATTCAATAAAATTTAAATTTAATTGCGCTTATTCGTTCATAAATTATATATTTTGACACTACTTAATTGATTGTTTCTCAGTGACTTTAAAGACAACATAAATATTTGCACATATTGGTTGATATACAGGTTGAAAAAATGAAAAGTTCAATTATCCTAATAAAAATACATTTAAAAGTTGTCAGTCCCTGTGATCTGTTGATTGAATTGCCTTGGTGTTTGTACTACAATGGGATGCATTTTTGGTAAAAAAAAAAGAAAATATTAAAAAATGCTACACAAAAATTGATATCTGTGGCAATGTCCACCCATGGAAATGTTTTACCAAGCCTTAATAATTCGTCCCTGTAGTTTCGGGATCAGAATAGGGTTACGGTATCCGCAGATGGACTGATGGGTTCAGCTGCTCACCTGGTTAGAGCCTGATGGAGCAACACCGGAGTCCTCTTTGTAACGCCGAAGACGGTTACTGAGGGGTGAGAATCCCACATAACCCTGCATCACTCCCACGGTCTAGGGTACCTTTTGAAGATTTCCCCCTCAACAAAAATAAATAAAAAAGCCTTAATAATTATGCTTAGGTTCTAATTACATTACACTGAAAATAAAACTATGGAATATATTTGGTCAACATATTTTTGCTCCAAATTGATTTTACATATAGCTCTTGTTTGTGGCTTTACCTACATGGGCCTTATTTACCCCAGTAATGGGTATCCTAAACGTGTTTATCAAGTCTTATTATGTCTGTAACAGTCTAATAATCTTTAATTAATAATGATAATAATAATAATTTATTTTTAATCTGTTATCAAGTTTCATACAAAACCAATCAATAATTTGGAATTTATAGACTAACAAACATCCATGCATCCTCACATTATATAATTTTAGTTTCATAACTAGCTGTACCCGCGGCTTTGCCCGCGTGCAAATCAACGTGTCACAAAGTTTTTCCCGCGCAAATCTCGACACCGTGGGAATTCTATGATAAAAAGTAGTAATATTAAAATCGGTTTGGCCGCTCAAGGATTACCTGGTCAAACACAGAGTGAAAAAACGAATTTAAAGTGTGTATTTGTGGGTAGGAACGTATTGTTATGTATTTTTTTTTAATTAGACGAATTCTAATATTGTAAACCGCTTATTTGAACCAATTTACATTCTTAGTGGTCTAATTCACAATATCGGGATACTTTTTTTTAAATCAACTCCTCCACATTTGAACCAAAATGTATTGATTATAAAGATTGATTTGAACTTTTCCGAATTGGAAAATACAATTTGAAGTAATTTTGGTGGATTCAAATTTCTAAGTAAGATTATAGGTAAACCTACTTTTAATATTAATTTGTGTTCAGGAGTTCCTGAAGGCATTAAGGAATTCAAAAATTCTGTTGGATAATGTACTGCTTCCTCCATCTCAATGACTGTGTCTACCGAATAGTACATCTGTGACGCTGCTTTAAATTTTGAAAAAAAAAATCATTTATTTCATTGGTGGGTGGGTATATAGCCGTCTTTTGGAACCAATTTATAGTGTTATTGGTTGTATTAACAATATCGGGATATACTTTTTCAACCAACTCCTCCACATTTAAACGAAGACGATATAAAGATTGATTTTGACTTTTCTGGATAACAAAGCACTATTATCTACTTGAAGTAAATCATTAGAAAATTGGAATATCACTGAAGAGCGACATATATTCTAAGTTCATATTTTGTTTCATGTGGTCAAAGATAAGATCTTTTAAGAGGTGCATCGGGCTATTTGTGAGCGTAAATTGTTCTTTGTAAAGCAGAAGACATAATCAAAACACTTTTACAATTCATACGAACAGGGCGCACCCGCTCGCAGGGCGCTGCCGCACCCTGCTCGCTTATTTTTTATGTTTTCTTTTATGTTCCAACCTAACCTAACCCATCCTGTTTAAAAAGTTACAGCTAAATCCAACTCTTAATAATAACATGACAATACTCCTACATTTTCAAGATTTAGGTATTCAAAGTGACACTTTTCATCATAATGTTCTCTCAGGAACGGGTTGTAATGTATTGTAATCAATAAGTACCAAACTCATACGGCTTAAGTAGGTTGTGTACTTAGATTATCAGGGTTGATGAATTGAAGTTTAATTTATTAATCACATTTCAGTTTAATGAGTTTTCTTTGAACTCATAATATATACTAAAACAACCGTAAGCATTATGTGACTACCTTTTATAATTTAGGCTTGCACTATCCCGCATCATCAGGGAGGAGTTACAGGTAAAAAAAATATCCGGTGTCTTTGCTTAGTATTCTTATTACTTATACGTAAGCACTTGCGAGCCAACTCCTATGGCTTAGGCTTGCAGTACCCTGCATCATCAGGCTTGAGGAGTTGAAGATCGAAATTTTCATCTTGTGTCTTTACTTAGTAATTATATTACATACCCGAAAGCACTAAATAGCTAACTTCTATGGCTTAGGCTTGAAGCACCCCTGCATCATCAGGGTTGAGGAGATAATGGTCAAAATTTTCATCTTGTGTCTTTGCTTAATAATTGTATTACATACCCGAAAGCATTAAATGGCCAACTCCTATGGCTTAGGCTTGCAGTACCCTGCATCATCAGGCTTGGGAGTTGAAGATCGAAATTTTTGATCTTGTGTCTTTGCTTAGTAATTATATTACATACCCGAAAGCGCTAAATAGTTAACTTCTATGGCTTAGGCTTGAAGTACCCCTGCATCATCAGGGTTGAGGAGTTAATGGTCAAAATTTTCATCACGTGTCTTTGCTTAGTAATTATATTGCATACCTGAAAGCACTAAATAGCTAACTTCTATGGCTTAGGCTTGAAGTACCCCTGCATCATCAGGGTTGAGGAGTTAAAGGTCAAAATTTTCATCATGTGTCTTTGCTTAGTAATTATATTAAATACCTGAAAGCACCTAATGCCCATCTCGTATAATTTAGGCTACCAGTATCCTGCATCATCAGAGGTGAGGAGTTGAAGTTCGAAATTTTCATTTCGTGACTTTGCTTAGTAATCATATTACATACCCGAAAGCACCAAATAGCCATCTCCTATGGTTTAGGCTTGAAGTAACCCTCATCAAGGTTGAGGAGTTGAAGGTCAAAATTTTTACCGTGTATCTTTGCTTGGTATTTTTATTACATAAACGTAAGTACCAAATAGCCAACTCTTACGGTTTAGTCTTGAAATACCCTTACATCATCAGGGTTGAGGAGTTGAAGATCAAATTTTTGTCCCATGAATTTGTTTAACAATCTTATTATATACCCATAAAAACAAATTGACTTACTTCTACGGTTCAGGCTAGCAGTACCCCTGCATCATCAGGATTGAAGAGTTGAAGGTCAATTTTTTTAGGAAATATCTGCTTAGTAATCTCATTCTACATTCAACCCAATTGGACTCCTACAGCTTAGGTTTGGCCGAGTATCGCTAATTTCGTTAATTTGCTTCAAAGAAATGCATCCTATGATCAGAACCGTATCAAACTCATCAGAGTACCCTTAAAGTATATTCTTTCAAATAAAAGAAAAATCATCAAAATCGGTTGGCAGGAAATTGAGTTATTCATCTATTTATCGCGCACATCGTTAATGCAAATATCAGACTTATGCGCTTTTCTTATGGATGCCACTGTCAAAAGTGAAGTGAGCTAAAAATAAATGGGACCCCATGACACGCACTACCTCACAAATGAAAAAAAAAATCATCCAAATCCGTTCACCCAGTGCGGAGAATTCGAGTAACAAATATAAAATAAAAAAAAAATACAGACGAATTGATAACCTCCTCCTGTTTGGAAGTCGGTTTAAAACTATGTTTTAACATAAAAATCTAAGCAAAATACTAAATTTTATTGAGGTGGCCTCAAAATTGACTGACTTTCTGAAACTTACATCTCCTATTTGGGTTAAATTGAGAGGGGGGGGGGGGATCAGAAAATTCATTCTTAACTGACGTCTACGTCGTAAAAAGAACCCCTAGTAAAAATCATGTTTATTCAATAGATGAGTGAGAAAGTATCCTTTCGTTTTTATATAAGTATATATAGATATAGAGATATAGATTTGTATAGTATCAAATAACATAGGTACACACATAACCAATAAAAAATACATAACAAAAGAATACATTTTACAGACCATAACATGTTTAGTTTCAACCAATTCAACTATGCAGTTACTTATCTTATTAACACTTATCGACCACAGAATAAATACTGCGTGGTTTTAAATTGACATAACTTTTTTATTTATAAACCGATTTACATAAAATAAACACTAAATGTTAAGTGAAGTTTCCCACAATACATTGGTGAAATTTATATTAAAATTGGATAAGCCGTTTCTGAGATTAGCGTTTTCAAACACACAGACAAACAGACAAACAGATAAACAGACAAACAGAC
Organism: Spicauda simplicius; assembly: GCA_949699795.1. Classification (NCBI taxonomy): domain Eukaryota; kingdom Metazoa; phylum Arthropoda; class Insecta; order Lepidoptera; family Hesperiidae; genus Spicauda; species Spicauda simplicius. The sequence continues at coordinate 6,811,290 of OX453085.1, forward strand.
AAACAGAAAAGATTTTTAAAAACCATTATTTTGGGTTCTATATCGTATTAAAGACCTCTAGAAGTGGTTTTCACCTAAATTTATTCCATGTACAGACAGCGACCTCTTACAGATTTATTATAGTATAGATTATTTTGATAAAATATTATAGATTATATAATCAGGAAGCCTAACAAAGGATGTGTTGCTAAGCAACCTTAGTTACCTTATATTTAGGAGTATAAGCCCTTTCATACACAAGGCTGTGCAAGTCTCTAATATTCGACGACTTTAGTCTCCAAATATAATTTTAGTTTCATAATTTAATTATATTGATAAAGTATTTTGGATTACCTATATTGCATAATAAAGAGGCCTAACAAAGGTGTTGCTAAGCAACCTTAGTAACCTTATATTTCATACACAAGGCTATGCAAGTCTCCTGTATTTGACGACTCCGTCTCCAAGCAACTACTGCCATACAAGTCTAATGTCATGGTGTGTAGGTGAAATATTAAACAATTTTTTTTATCTGACAGAAGTAGCAAACGAGCATGCAGTCCACCTGATGGTAAGTAGTCACTGCTGTCCATGGACATCTGTAATCAACTTCATACAGAACATGGGTTCCATATGAAGTCAATCTTCTATCGAAACGCAAGGAATGCTTCACGCTAGAAATAAGTGTGGCAGTGGTACTTCCGCGGTCGAACTACACTAGTTCTACTACCTTTTTATTAAACGATTGAAACAAAACTTCCAACTAGGGGATTATTTAACTTTTAGAAATACTAGACTAGATCAGCCCTTTGGCGTACACTGCTGGAAGTAGGCCTCCCCTAAATGGCGCCACACCAACCGGTAATGTGCCCACTAAATCCAACGGTTACCCGCCGTCTTCTTCATGACACCGGTCCACCCCTAGGGGGGAGGCTGTACTACTTTAGCCTAAACGTGGTCGCCACTCAAGGACCTTTCTTCTCCATCGGTTATTGGTTATCGTATTTTTAAAATTCCACTGGATAATATGTAACTAGGCAAATAGTACACTGATAATAATCAACATTATGGTTTAATGTACCGTAACACTAAATTGTATGCAAGCGTGCATTCACTCTTTACTATATTGTGCTGTTTTTATCATGACTAATGATGCATACCTGGATATTATGTAAAACATCGTTTTTATAGATAAATATTTGTACTAGATTTGACCGCGCTTTCACTTGCGATTATTGTATTAAAATCGGCTAAGTATGAGTTGGGCTCGCGTACGAAAGGCTCCATATCATCTTCTTCTTTTCTTCTTCTTTATAAAAAAATGTTTGTCTGTATGTCCTCTATAGAATCGTTAATATTTGATCATATGATGATATTTAGAAAAGTTGTTATTCATGAGATCGCGAAGGTATCTGGTGTATTTTTTTTTGTGATGGCGTAGGAACGCGCGCAGGGTACAGCGAGTTATTTAAAAAAAAAACGGCAAAAAAATCACGTTTGTTGTATGGGCGCCATCTTGTTTATTTATTTTCATCTGTTTTTAGAATTTTTTGTTCTAGTGGCAAAATACATCATTTGCGAAATTATGTCTATCATGGTTCATGGGACATATTCATACCTGGTGACAGACAGACACAGCGGAGTCATAATAATGGGGTTCCGTCCGTATGGAATCCTACAAGAGATTCAAAATAACAATTTGAATAACAACAGTGGTGCTAGGTGAGAAAAAAGCGCTGCTAGGCTCTGAATTTTTTAACTATGCGAGCTTTTATCGTGGGCTTTGAGCGCGGCAACCGAATCAAGAAATTCCGTAACGAAGAAACCTAACACCCCCCACTCCATGTAGTGCGGCCGAGCGTGCGCTTAACGTGTATGTATATGGTACGACAGTACGAAATTCGCAAAGAAAAAAATACTACATAAATAATTAAGTATAATTGCATAAGTAAGTTGATAAAAAAAATGCTGTGCTTTAGCTTTACCGCGACAGTCCCCGAATTCCGCACGTTTTTTTCGCATATTACGCTAAGGGGAGGGTGTATGGAGAGTACAATGGAGAAGGGAGGTTAAGGGCTCTCCCTTGTCTCACGGGAAGAAGTAGACCAGATGTAGGTACAGATAATACAAATAAAAAGCTACATGAAATACTTATGGTAATAAAGTATGTAGGTTAACTAGGATTTTTACTGTATCTATCTAAGTACATAGCTTTCCAATTACCGCATACTCATTTTTACAGGTTAATGGATATGAGAAGCTATCCTTAAAAGATAAATATACCTTGCACTAGTTTGTTAACTCATACGTGAGATTGAGATGGAGTTTTCATTAGTCCATCACAGCTTAAACACACACACACGCACACACACGCTTCACACGGACACACACAAACACCCAGACCCAGAACAGGAACCTAAACTCATCATTCAGATACCTGTTTGGCCGGGAATCGAACCCGGGACCCATTGCGCGTCAGACCGGTATGGTAACCGCTGCGCCACGCGGGTCGTCATACGCTTATAGAATGATTCTAACAAAGATTCTCGCCCACTAGGGTTCAAGGAACAGTACATAAAAAGACAAAACTGAGAATCCTGTGGTTTTTTTCCTTTCCATTCCATTAACGCTGTTTACTTCGAGCTAATGTGACTCACGTGCTTTGTAAGTTTGTATCGTTTGCGGCGATATGAAGGCGATGTAAGCTTGTTGCTTTGTGTTATTTTTATTAAAGCATGCAGTACACCTGTTGGAGTACGCTTGTATGACAAGTGGAAAACGAGTCATAGTAATGGGGTTCCGTCCGTATGGAATCCTACAAGAGATTCAAAATAACAATTTGAATCACAACAGTGGTGCTAGGTGAGAAAAAAGCGCTGCTAGGCTCTGATTTTTTTAACTATTGCATAGCTTTGAGCGCGGTGACCGAATCAAGAAATTCCGTAACGAAGAAACCTAACACCCCCACTCCATGTAGTGCGGCCGAGCGTTCGCTTAACGTGCATGTATATGGTACGACAGTACGAAATTGGCAAAGAAAAAAATGTGCATGTGCATCAACCCATTATTGGCCCACTGCTGGGCACGGGTCTTCTCCCAGAATGAGAGAGTTTAGGCCATAGTCCACCGCGCTGGCCAAGTGCGAATTGGTGGACTTCACATACCTCCGAGAACTTTTTTTTTTTTTTAAGAACTCTCGGGTGTGTAGGTTTCCTCACGATGTTTTCCTTCACCGAAAAGCAGTGATAATTAATTTCTAATACGCACATAAATCATTGGTGCGTGCCTGGGTTTTGCGGCGATATGAAGGCGATGTAAGCTTGTTGCTTTATTTGTGTTTTTATATTAAAGCATGCAGTACACCTGTTGGAGTACGCTTGTATGACAAGTGGAAAACGAGCTTTGATTTTTGTAAGGTTGAGTACTTCAACTGTTTTTATCTGATTGAAGTAGCAAACGTGCAGGCAGTCCATCTGATGGTAAGTGGTCAATGCCGCCCTGCGACATCTGTAAGCAACTTCATATACAACATGGTCTTTATCTGAAGTCTATCGCAGATGCGTTGCTACTTCCGAGGACTGATGGTCGCCTCATATAAAAGTGTGCCGGCAACCACACCCTTCCATCGAAACGCAAGAAATGCTTCACGCTGCAAATAGGTGTGGCGGTGGTTCTTCCCCGGTCGAACTAATGGTCGGGTTCTACCATGTTCACAAATCAAAAATCATATAAAAATCAATGCTCGTGAAGCGATCTATTTTAAAAGAGCATGCAGTCCACCTGATCTCATCTTTAAGCAACTTCATATAAAATAGGAATCTGTCTGAAGTGATTTATAGATGCATTGCTCGTCTAAAGGACTTACATTAACACACAGTAGAAATATGGGGAACAGTGTGGAAACTGCCTACAACTTCGAAAAGGGCACACACAAACATACGCATCGACGAGGCCGCTAAGGGGTTTTCGCAGTGCTTCAGTAGCGAGTGTCGCGTCAAGACGCGAGGTCACGTTGCTATTTGTTTCCGCGATCTTTTTAAAAATGCCACGTAATGCCATGGCTTCTTCTCTCGCTCATACGCTCTCCATTGAACCAACATGTTACATGACTATAAACATTCCCTAGCTGCATTAGTAGGTAATGCCCGATAAGGCGGTGTAGTTAACGCATTCCTATTGAACGCATTAGGGATTAAGTATTGGAGCTTTGTTTTAATGAACGTGTATTGGGATAGGGGGGTATTTCTTGTTCAGATATTTTATATATGAGGCCATCTTAGTCCTTGGGAGTAGCAACGGATCAGATATCTTCTCATCCGATTTACCTCAGAGCCTGAAGTCGAAAATGTTCAAACTGTGTGTTGCCAGTGATGACATGCGGCTCCGAGACGTGGTCCTTTACTGTGAGCCTCATGCGTAAGCTCAAAGAAGCTCAGCGAGCTATGGAGAGAGCTATGCTTGGTATTTCCCTGCGCGACAGAATTCGTAATAATGAAATCCGTAGGAGAACGAAAGTTACCGACATAGCTCTCAGAATTAGTAGGCTGAAGTTGCAATGGGCAGGCCACATTGTTTGTAGTACAGACGACCGATGGGTCCTCGAATGGAGACCACGGCCAAAAGGAGTGTAGGTCGTCCCCCGACTTCTTCAGGTCATCAGTCCACCTGGGACTGATGACCTGAAGAAGACGGCGGGTAATCGCTGGATTCAGATGGCTCAGGACCCATCGAAGCACAGATTAGGGGAGGCCTATGTCCAAAAGTGGACTATCAAAGGATGACGGATGGATGGATGGAGATGGAATCCAGTTCTGTATGGAGTTGTTAACCAATTTATGGAGGGTAAACTAAACTACAATTCTAAAAATCATTAAATGTTGCTAATTCAATAAACAAACAATTTTCGACCTTTAAACTAACTAAAATAATTATTTTCGGCGACGTGTTTTTCATAAATACGAGGTGTCGCGCCGACATACATAATATGTAGTGATTTGTAAGTTTGTGAGATTTTTTTCACGCAAAAACTACAGGTCGGATTTCGCTGAAATTTAGCTCATGCGTAGCTTACGAGCTAATTTAACTCATAGGATACTCATTACCGTGCCCAAAGCGGGTAGAACCACGGGAATAACATAGCTGCTTATAAAACTTCGACAGCGTGATTCATGATACATGTGGCGCCATCTATTATCGATTTGAAGAAGGCGACAAACATTGCGGCAAGTGACGCCATCTCTTATCAATTTCACGAAGCTCAAGAACATGACAGCTGAGCATAATAATTCACGTTTTATTATAACGCCGTTACGACAGCTCAATTACTTATCCAATGACCTCTTTCTGGCGCCTTATGAATTCATCCAACAGAATACTAGTTCAAATTTGGTGACATTGGTGCTCACTTGAATCATAATGGATACGGCGGGTGTGTTATAGCTAACGAGCAACGAGCAAGCGATAGAAATACGCTTCGTTTGTTCTTAGTAACGCATTAATATTAAAAGTAAGCAGTGAATTTTTGTATTAGGATATGGAGTAAAAGATCCTTATTCGGAGGAGTACCGCCCATATGACGCAAATACAGAAATCGCGAATGATCCGCAGACCTCTAAAGAAAACTGAGGCGCAAACAGAAGGCGCAAAAATGTATAAGTTGTAGCGACTACATCCGCCTATAAAGAAATTTTTAGCGGCGAGTACAACTCATATTTTTGGAATAAGGAGCTTTTAATGAACAATTTTATAATCATAATATTCTAAGGTTATTCTGCACTACATTGCTATGCAAGCTATGGACACACTTATCGAGTCTATGAAATTTGAATATTTATAAAAATAAAAACTAATAGTAAATCTATTCGTTTTTCCATTTTTTTATTGACCAAAAATAGATTCGATAAGAATGTGCTGGAGGAGTAGGCTTCAAATTTGAAGAAAAAAGATACTCCTGCTTCAAGAATTTTCGCGGCTGTGCTAAGGGCACTCTTAGAGTGTCGAAGTTCTAAACCCTCACTTCTCCTTTCGTGCTGTGTCTCTACGAAATAGACACACTATGTCTCTAAGGAATATTGTTTAAAAATATTTGTGCTTTTTAAAATATATTAATATAATAATTTTCCGCCTTCGATTTCTGTCAAACCAATTATTACGTAACAAGTTTGCAACATTTGTACACACGGTGACGCAAAACTAAATATACGTCTGAGAATTTTGCATAACATTTTAAAAGGTTGACGACGCATGGTCTTCTAGAAAAAACATAGATGTTCCCAAAACATATCGCTCAAACCCTTTCCATGAGACATATTATTATGACTTGCACTACCTTTTACATCCAGCCCGTTTCCCGCCATGCGTTTTGACAGTAACTCGCGAAATGGCGCGCTGTTGGTGCGTTCAAATATCGAACTTTATAGTTTTTCGCGATTTACTATTTGTTTCTGGCCAGTGCACAGCGTAAAGTATTTGTAACGGTTTTTATGTTGATAACATTTTTTTTATTATTTATACCATTTTTAAAGTGAAAGTTTGTTTCTTAATTTTTTGCTCCATTTTTTTAATAATTTAATCGGCTATTTTATTTTTATCAAAGGTTCGTAATAGTATAAAAGTGTTTAAAATAATATTATTGAGGAAATAGTTCATTCACATAAATAATGTTTTATTGAACATTTATTTCAAGTGATTACTCTAATTTTGTAGGATTTTAATAAGATAAAAAAAATCGTTTGAAGTAATTGGTAATTCATACAAGTAAATTAGTAATTAAGGGCACCCTTTGTAGTTCGCCACACCAATTTTTTGCCCAATAACAGAAGTGTAAAGCGCCGCTGTGTTCTGTTTGGAGGAGCACGGAAATAAGGGATACATACATACTTATCAAAGGCGTTCCAGCCTAGTCCTCCGTCTCGAGTTATTCGCAGTTTTCGTGTTGCGATTGCTCGAGCTCCTAGTCTAGCAGCCTGCGATCGTAGCCCTATTCTGATCCCGGAACTACAGGTAGAAAATGGCTAATTCTTATGACTCACACTTGCAATACCCTGCATTATTAGGGTTGAAGAGTTAAAGATCAAATTGAACATCGTAATGTACCTCTACCCATAGGGCTAGGGGTACCGTCCCTGTAGCTTCGGGATCGGAATAGGGCTACGGCATCCAATGCCTGTCGTAAGAGGCGACTAAAAGGGGCTTCCGGGGTTGCAGACGGCTAGAGTGGGAGCTCGAACCGTTCGGTCAGGCAATCCCGGGAAGGACGGCGGTATGTGTGGTCGCATACCGTCGTAAAGACTAGACGGAGCGGTGGGCCCAGCCCAGCCAGCATCTGGGAGGAGCCCGATGGGGCAACGCGCTCGGAGGATTCCGGTTGAAGTCGTTTCGAAATCCCGGAGTCCTCCTTTTTAGCGCCGGAAACCGGAATCGGAACCGCAACCGGAATCCTCTGAGTGCGTTGCCCCATCGGGTTCCTCCCAGATGGGCGGCTGGACCCACCGGTCCGTCTAGTCTTTACGACGGTATTCGATCACATACACCGCCTTTCCCTAATCCTTGCTGTTTACGGCATGAAAAGTGACACCGGTAGACCCCTAGCGAAGATAGAATTAGCAAAGGAATAAAACGGGACTCCATTGATGAACCATCGACCGGGGTTAAAAAATATAAAATGCTATTAAAAAATAGGGGTTGGTGGACTAAATGTATTTTTAAGAATTTCGGACTAAATGTATTTTTAAATTCCACATCATAAAAAATAACCAAAAAAATTGTACAAAATATAAAACATTTTTTTTGGGGTGAACCACACTTAATACTTACGGGTGTGAAAAATTAGTTGTTGACCTATTCTCATACCTACTGAATATACATATAAAATTCCATCATAAACGGTGTAGCCGATTCGGAGGAGTTTAAACACAAACTGTGACACAAGAATTTTATATATTCGATTTGTATGTTTGTTAAGACTTATCTACTTTCCAATGATATGTCTTATGGTACAATCTCTCAGGACTTTAGAGCTATAATGGGTGCCAAAGAAATGCACGTAACCTTTAAAAACATTGTCTTGTTTTTAAAGCAATTGGGCAAATAGCCATCCTCACCGCAAGACGAACCAATAATGTACCAAATTGAAAGACCGACTTGAGTTGTAATGACTTAATACTAAAACAACATATTGTATTACCAACAAACTTGTGGTTGCCGGCACGCTTTCACATGAGGCGACCATCATAGTCCTCGGGAGTAGCAACGCAACTGTGATAAACTTCAGATAGAACCCATGTTCTGTATGAAGTTGATTACAGATGTCCATGGGCGGCAGTGACCACTTATTTTGGTGGGTTTTATTATAGGTGGACTGCATGCTCGTTTGTTCGACTCGACTCGACAACCCATTATTGTTCCACTCCTGGACACGGACACGTCTTCTCTCGGAGAGAGTTATAGGCCATAGTCCACCGCGCTGGCCTAGTGCGAATTGGTGGTGCGAAGTGCTCGTTTGTTACTTCAGTTAAATTAAGAAAAAACTATTTTTATATATAATTTTCAAAAAGTACACTAAACCATAGACTTAAATGTTCAATGCTCTAAGCTAAAATTTAATCGGTACGTGCATTGATTTTGTTTTATGATTTCTATAATAGCATCAAGAGGCAATGCAGTTTTATTGCTTGTGCATTGATTTAAATAGAACATTCATAGACACTATGTCGCGAAAAAGAGCATTGAGTGGCCGGTCGACGAACTCAAATTGGCTGGCATCCAAGCAAAAAGTGCAGTCGAATCTATGATTGGATTGGAACAGATTATATACTGCACAGATAAAATATAGTCGCGGTCACAGACAAAAACCGCGTGACGTTTGTAATTTTATTGGCTGTGGTTTTTGCACCGATTTGAGTTCCAATGTTTAAATTGCCACACGTATTTTTTGTGAATATACACCACAAATTTAAAGTAAAGTAAATAAAATATTAAAAACAAAATACTCGACTTATTTTTTAGCAATAAGGTATTTTGTTTTGTTTTCAAAATAATTACTTATATCTTCAGTTAAAACGGTAAAAAAGTTGCGTATTAGAAATTAATTATCACTGCTTTTCGGTGAAGGAAAACATCGTAAGGAAACCTACACACCCGAGAGTTCTTAAAAAAAAGATCTCGAAGGTTTGTTAAGTCCACCAATTCGCAATTGGCCAACGCGGTGGACTATGGCCTAAAACTATATCATTCCGAGAGAAGACCCGTGCCCAGCAGTGGGACAATACTGGGTTGATGATCAAACGATCAGTTAAAACGTTTTGATTTTCATTTGTTATAATAATTTATTACCCAATTCCGTCAGAAGGAGGGTAACGTTTTCGGGCCTATGTATATATGTGTGTCCATTTCTTAGCACGCGCTACAACTCAACCGGCTGGACGGATTGTAACATATTATTTGAAACGACTCAGTTGTGGGAGTGACATAGGCTATATAATTTTTAACCGACTTCCCAATCGAAAGAGGTTATCTCAGGGTTACCAAGTCTCAAAAATGTATTCCCCTAAAGCCTTCATAAAAAACCCCTAAAATCCCCCATAATTAATTATTAATTGGAATTCTTCGTGGCGCCCTGACCTGGTTTTCGGGTGTAGTGCATGACCTTATTTTTTCCGTCGTGAGACATGATTATATAGAGATTTAAAAACACCAATATGTTGAAGTACTAAAAACCCCTAAAAAATCCCCATCCTGCTTAATTATCTCCTAAATTTGGGGGAAAAACCCTTAAGTTGGGAACCCTGGGTTATCTATTCGTCACGTATTTTTTTAAATATAGCGCGTGGGGGCAGAAAAAAGGGGGGCGGGACGATTTTTATTTTGATTACCATAACAATATTGATATCAAATGAAGGCTAGTAAGTAGACCATTAGAAAAATATATGCATTATCATACGTTTATATTGTTGTTTAGACGAAAATCCAAAAAAACGTTAAAATTAAACAAATATTTACAAAAATCATAAAGCGATCGATTAGTTTTTTAAACAGTTGGATTTTTTAATGATTTGTGAGTTTTTGTTTTTATCATAATTTATTTAATTTGGCAATAAATTAATCAGAGGAAAGTAAGAAATACTTTAAATTCATTACGTTTTATACATATTGTCATATATATAGAAATGTTTTTGCATACCGTGTCGAATAGCAAAACTAACAGGAGCCAGAAATCCTTGAGAATTTCTCAACTTAGTGCGCACTCGTTCAAATATTGTTAAATATGGCGGGTCGGAGGCCATTTTATTTTCTGCGCGTCATATTTCTTTGTTCAAAAACGTATGCTCATTTCTGGTCATTTAATTTCTTTTAAAGTTAAATTAGAACTTTAAAAATCTAATTTTCCGCGTGTAACTATTAATAGCAATAATAAAAGATTTACCTGTGATATACTGTTAGATTGGTTGCAATATCGGAAATAAAACTAGTTTTTATAACTTTTAGTAATCCTCTTTTTATTTCCCTCCAAAATTACAATGCTGTCAAACACCAAACTTCTCTCTTTCTTCTCTCTTTCTGACAGCTGTCAGCTGTCAGCTTTTTAAAACATACAATCTATTCTCTGCATTCTTATTATAATGCCATTATAAGTTACATTTTAATATATTATTATAGACTTTATTTATAATTAAACCAAAAAAATATTATAAAGTTATCACCATATTATAAGCATAAAAAAAAATAAAGTACCTACCTTCTGAGAATAAATAATACAAAAAATATTTTTATTACAAAGTTTCCATCTGTTTGTTTGTGTTGATGGAAATGAAATCAAACGAAATCAGTCAATACAGAATTTAATTTAAAAGATTGCAGATATATTTAAAGACCATATCTTGGACTAAAATTAATTGCTTTCGTTCTTAAAATCGATTGTCTCCATTTATAATAGGTTATTTATTTAAAGCTATTTCCTTTTTTTTTAACGCGGGTGAAATCACGCTTTGCACGCTTTCTACACTCATTGCCCCACACTAGGATTTTCTCCTGTATCGTGGGTACCATGGACACACAAGACGAATACACAAACACCCAGACCCAGAACAGGAATCTAAACATCATTCAGATACCTGTCTAGCCGGGAATCGAACCCGGAACCCATTGTGCGTCAGACCGGTATGGTAACCGCTCGGCCACGCGGGTCGTCTAAACCGCGAGCACTTCAAGTGTGTTTTTTATAAGATTGAAGTAGCAAACGATCATGCAGTCCACCTGATGGTAAGTGGTCACTGCCCCCTGCGACATCTGTAAGCAACTTCATACATGGATAGAACATTTACTCTACCACCGGATCGAAATACGACCTCAACTGAGAAGATCAGGCAAGAAACTCAGCGGGTTTGTCTTTTTTGTTCTTTTATATCAATTTTTTTAAATATAATTACAATCATGTTTTTTACATGGTAATGAAAGTTAGCTGACGACCCACGTGGCGCAGCGGTTACCATACCGGTCTGACACGCAGTAGGTCCCGGGTTCGATTCCCGGCCAGACAGGCATCTGAATAATGAGTTTAGATTCTTGTTCTGGGTCTGGGTGTTTGTGTATTCGTCTCTGTGTGTGTCCATGGCACCCACGACACAGGAGAAAATCCTACTGTGGGGATATGAGTGTACAAAGCGTTTTTAGCTCCAGTATCTTGGTATTTATAATATTTGTAACGACTTAAATTAACACTAACTTTAAATTGAAAAATAAATTTAGAATGTTATGAGTTTCCCTAAAAAAAAGTATATCTATGATCCGGTCACATTAGAATTACCATCCATCCATCCGTCCCTTTGAGGTCCACTGCTGGACGTAGGCCTCCCTTAAATGACGCCACTCCAACCGGTCCTGTGCCTTCTGAATCCAACGGTTTCCCGCTGTCTTCTTACATTAATAACTTATTAATCTCTATATATTCTTTTAGAATTACCATATCGGTACATAATTTCACTTCTAACGTGACACAAATGAGGTCATAAGTTCACGCCTTTTCTCTGTTTGGGTACCATGACAAACTGGTTGGTATAACTTGGACCCTTAATAAAAACTTTTAGCTGAGTAGACGAATTTTATTGAAAAAAATTCGAATAACCATTTTCATAATTGTCCTACTAATATAATTGAGCATTGTCCTAATAATATTTGGCATATGCATTGCTACTCCGGAGGACTACGTTGGAATGCGTCGGAGTAGTATTTTTTGATTCTTGTTACTTATTTTTTTTGTTTTAAAGGGGGAAACCTTCAAAAAGTACCCGATGCCGTGGGAGCGACGCAGGGTTATGTGGGATTTTTACCGCAATAGAACCCCCTAAAAGGCGATTAAAAGGGGCTTCCGGGGTTGCGGGCGGCTGGAGTGGGAGCTCAAACCGTTCGTTTAGGTGACCACGGGAAGGACGGCGGAATGTGTGGTCGCGTACCGTCGTGTAAAGACAAGACGGAGCGGCGGGCCCAGCCGCCCTTCTGGGAGGAGCCCGATGGTGCAATGCGCTCAGAGCATTCCGGTTGCGTTCCTATGGAGATCCCGGAGTCCTCTTTGAAGCGCTGAGGACGATCACCGAGGGTTTTCCGTGTGATAAAAATCCCACATAGCCATGCTTCGCTCCCACGGCATCGGGTATCTTTTGAAGGTTTCCCCCTCGAAAAATGTATCACTCTGAAAACTGACTCGATTCAAAGCATAAATGTCATATGTTCCAATCTGTCTAACCGTTTGAGCTGTAGCGCATACCAAAGAAGTTGACATATATATAGATACATACATACGCTCGAGAAACATCACCCTCTGTCTGATGCAGTCGAATAAAAAGGCTCCTCGGACTCTCTTAATCTCCGCTTATTATCCGCAACCACTGTTATCCAGCTTATTCATAACATCTGAACTTTCCTCCCGCGATGTAGCGATGAATCGTAACGACTCATCGCGCTATATTTAACTCTGCGTTGAAAAGTAGAGTATAAAAAAAATAGAAGTGGCATGGCTTTGACATCTGACGAACGCTCGATTTTGGTATATACAGGCAATATATTTGGAATATATATGTATAATTGAACCGTAAACCGACACGCGGTATTTATATTAAATTATGTATCACTAACATTAACCTTTGGAATTGGTTATTTTTTATAGCAATACTCCGTTTCATCCCTTGGTTATCGGAGGAATAAATCCAAGCCAAAGATGGGCAGCATTGTCTTTTTATGTACAATGAAACATATCCTTACCTTACCTCGTCTCAGATGGTTAATGGATGAAATTGAAAAAATCCGATTTATTCAAATTGCGAAATCCGAATGTCAAATATATTATTGAAGTGAAACTTCTTTAAAAAAATTTAGTGTAACATTTTTTCGTTACGCGCCATCTTTTTTTTTCGTTACGCGCCATCTTTTTCTGTTACGCGCCATCTTTTTTTTTCAGTTACGCGCCATCTTTTTCTTATCCCTACCACGCGTGATATTAGATAGATTATTATAGATTAGATTATTAGATAAAGTTTAATAAAGAAAAGCCTTTTATTAAACTTTATCTAATTTAACTTTATTTAACCAATTTCTGTAAAGTTGCATATAGTAAATTATTTTTTGAAAAATAACGTCATAAAGAACTTTCACTTCTTACGAGTGTACGCTAGTACACGCACACATTTTTTATTTATTATTTCATTGCACCTCTTAAAAAAAAGTTACAATAGGGTAAACTTAATGCCTTATGGCATTCTCTACCAGTCAACCCTAGGTAGCTGGAATAATGTGTGCCCCAAATAATAAAATTTTATCATAGATTATATATACTTATATAGTCTTTTATTGCTCTTTATTTGCATCACAAAAGCTCTTAAGAAAACAAAATATATAAAGTTTTTAAAGACTTTCTTTTGCTAAACCTAAAAAGTACCTTTCTTGTGCCTTATACTAATTAGTACTTTGTTTCTTTTTTGTTGCAAGCTCTTTCGGTGTGCATTTGAGGAGGACACTTCTATGCATTCACAAATCTATGTCCAAAATACTAGTATTTTCAGTAAAATACAGCGACAGTAGTCGCTGTAAGCGTGCGCCGACGCAGGACTCGCCGCGCGTGCTCGGGATATATACGGTGCTTGTTTAGTGTTGTGTTGCCAGTGCAGTGATCGGTGCACAGGGACTATGTTTCAAATAAGCACATCATACATTAGTTATGAATTACTACGATGGCCAACGTAAATAGCGTTAGGAACGCGATATGCCTAAAAGTCGAAAAAAACCCAAAAATTGAGTCTATCAATCTTTACTTCACCAACACGTTGGCCCTGCCTTATTAAAAAATGATATTATTAGTCAAATAAATTAATTCTTTTGTTGGGCTTTAAACATAGCTAAGGTTCCAAAATAATAAAGGAAAAAAAAATACGAATAGTTTGACAAGACGAAGACAAGCTATATGAAATCTTCATTTTTTTAAACCTAACAATAACTTTTTTGTATAACTAGTCGTTTGTATTGTGTTCATTTTAGGCGAGTTTGGTAGCCAATTCTATGCATTCATAAATCTATGGCCTAAATACTAGTATTTTCAGCAGAATCCAGCAGACAGTAGTCGCTGTAAGCGTGCGCCGACGCGGGACTCGCAGCGCGCGCTCGGGATATATACGGTGATTGTTTAGTGTTGTGTTGCCAGTGCTGTGATCGGTACACAGGGACTATGTTTCAAATAAGCACATCATACATTAGTTATGAATTACTATGATGGCGAACGTAAATAGCGTTAGGAGCGCGACATGCCTGAAAGTCGAAAAAAACCCAAAATTTGAGTCTATCAATCTTTAATTCACCAACACGTTGGCCCTACCATATTAACAAAATGATATTATTAGTCACATAAATAAATTCTTTTGTTGGGCTTTAAACATAGCTAAGGTTCCAAAATAATAAAGGAAAAAAATACGAATAGTTTTGACAAGACGAAGACAAGCTATATGAAATCTTCATTTTTTTAAACCTAACAATAACTTTTTTGTATAACTAGTCGTTTGTATTGTTTTCATTTTTAGGCGAGTTTGGTAGCCAATTCTATGCATTCATAAATCTATGGCCCAAATACTAGTATTTTCAGCAAAATCCAGCGGACAGTAGTCGCTGTAAGCGTGCGCCGAGGCAGCAGGACTCGCAGCGCGCGCTCGGGATATATACGGTGATTGTTTAGTGTTGTGTTGCCAGTGCAGTGATTAGTGTATAAGGACTATGTTTCAAATAAGCACATTATACATTCGTTATGAATTACTACGATGACGAACGTAAATAGCGTTAGGAACGCACACGCCTGAAAGTCATAAAAAAATCCCAAAATTTGAGTCTATCGATCTTTACTTGACCAACACGTTGGCCCTACCTTAATAAAATGATATTATGCGTTACATAAATAAAGTCTTTTGTTAGGCTTTAAACACAGCTAGGGGTTTCAAAATAAAAAAAGGAAAAAATATTCATGAAAGATTTGACAAGACGAAGACAATAAGCTATATGAAAGCTTCATATTTTGACACCTAAAAATAACTTTTTTTTGTATAACTACTCGTTTGTATTGTTTTCATTTTTAGGCGAGTTTGAAAGCCAATTCTATGCAATCATATATCTATCACTCGAATACTCGTATTTTCAGCAAAATTCAGCGGACAGTAGTCTCTGTAAGTGTGCGCTGACGCAGTACTCTCACCACGCGTTCGGGATATATACGGTGATTGTTTAGTGTTGTGTTTGCCAGTGTGGTGATCGGTGCACAGGGACTATGTTAGGCTATACATACTGTTACTTTAAAATTAGGGTAGATATAGATTAAACCTGTCATTGCGCTTAAAAACCGCTAATGATTTTAAAATAACAATAAACTTTTTTCGTAAGTCTTTACGATTAGAAGTCTTTGAGAAATATTCGTTTTCTTATAATATTCTTTTTATATGATTAGGGCGTTATGTTGTTGTTGGCTTTTATGTGTGTGTGTATGTATTTGTGAGGACTCTTCTATAGAATTAATAGTCTATGATCCATATACTAGTATTTTCAGCAAAATCCAGCGGACAGTAGTCGCTGTAAGCGTGCGCCGACGCAGGACTCGCAGCGTGCGCTCGGGATATATACGGTGATTGTTTAGTGTTGTGTTGCCAGTGCGATGAATTAACTAAATTATTATTCAAAAAAGGCTTAGCATCTCCTAAAAACAAGAAAAAAATGTCTCGGAGTCCCGGAAATTCCCGGGGCTTTGATTGTAGACCATCCCGTGTCCCGGTTCTTTGAAATTGTCGAGAATTCTCAAACCCTAGTAAGCGTGCAATGTAAATCGCAATGTATGAGCTAGAATATGATTGGTGGTTGTTTTTTTTATATAATAATAAAGTAGCAAACGAGCATGCAGTCCAGCTGATGGTAAGTGGTCACTGTCGCTCATAGACATCTGTAATCAACTTCATACAGAACATAGGTTCTATCTGAAATCAATCACAGATGCGTCACTACTCCCGAGGACTATGATGGCCGCCTCATATAATAGTGTGCCGGCATCCACACCCTTCCTTTGAAACTTAAGAAAAGCTTCACGCTAGAAATAGGTGTGGTGTTGATATTTTCTCGGTCCGATTAGACAGGTTCTACCACATACTAAATTATTTTAGGTAGCAAATAAATCTATATTTTTTTTATTAAACACGGCATTAAATATTATTTACAATTATTATCTATAAAACGATATATGGTAAAGAAAAATGAACTATAAATAATTTAAACAGTATATGAAGTCACAACGGTTAGTCATAAACAATATAATATTTTGACGTTACATTGGCGCGTATTTTCACTCTTCCTCATTCTTGTCTATGTCACAGGTAATGGCGGCCGGCCAAGTCAGTATTGCATCACAGTGACGCAATGTTTGTTTATTCTTTATGCTTTTGTGTCGTTTGTGGTACATTTAGGGATCTAAAAATGTTTTTTTTCTTTTTCTAAGATTTGTCGTATATGGTCTTTTTAACCGACTTCCCAAAGGAAAGAGGTTATCTATTCGTCACGTATATTTTTTTCTTGATAAGATTATATCGAGTTTGGATTGGATTAATGGTGTTGTTAGATTTGTCTATGACGTAAAATAAATTAAAAAGTATATTTTTAAATTTAAAAAGATGTTTTGCGTTTTTTCGGTGCAGTATATGAGGCATAACAAACAAACATCGATATAAAAATACACTAGATACACAGTCTCAAACAAAAATGACACCTAAAACTGTCCTCAAATGTATGTAGTTTTTTATAGATGGTCATAACGACCATATCTTTTTGCAATCAACCTTACGTCCATGATCTAAAGTTGTATCTACAACGCTTTAAGTAAAAAGCAATAAAAATGTACTTCTTGAAATAAGCTCTCAATTTTGAAATTCAGCGCTCTTTTTCACCGGACAGTTTTGAGACGCTGAATGTGTATCTTGGCTTTTCTATATCGATGTCTTTCTTAAAAATAATGATCACTGCTTTACGGCGAAGGACAATATCGTTGGAAACACACGGGAAAGTTCTTATAAAAAGTTTTCCAAGCTTTGTGAAGTCTAGGAAGTAGCGCTTGGTACAGTGGACTTTGGACCAAATCTCTCATTCTAAGAGAAGATGCATGCCCAGCAGTGGGCTGATAATAAGTGGACCATCGTCGTCTACATAGAGCAGTTACTCAACGAAGCTCAAAAGTCAATATGACTGTTAAAAGTAGTTTAATTTAAACTTTGTTTTCACTTTTATTCACAGAGGAAACTTATTCAAGGTTTCCGCATTCACATTTTTAGTATTCACGGGTTACAAAACTGACCATTTTCCTGTATTCATAGCAAAAAAATCTTTATTCGTCAAATAGTCGGTACAAGTAGAAAGATTCGGCGTCATCTGTTTGCCCATCAGCTTTCTTTGTGTCTGCAGGTCATTCATGGTTTCTGTATTCGCAGCATAAGAGCACAACGAAACCTCTGCGAATTCCCTCTAGCCTCCTCCCCGATTAGGGAGGCTTTTAATGTACATAAATTTAAATACGACACTTTATAAAAGGCGTATTAAAAAAAAAACGGAGGTTATTAAGAATGCTTTTTTTTAACATTATATGTCCACCAATTCGCACTTAGCCAGCGCGGTGGACTATGGCCTAAAACTCTCTCATTCCTAGAGAAGACCCGTGCCCAGCTGTGGGACAATAATGGGTTGACGACAAAATATCCAAGTCCATTTCAAGTCAAGCCAAAGAAATTCGACTAAAACTTTTCTACTAAGTTTTCAATAATGAAGCCAAAAATAATAACTAATTTAAATTTTATACCATCTCCGAACACTTCACCTACAATCCAACAACCCAAAGTGTTTTAATAGGTGCTCGAAAGAATCCAAATAAAACAAGTATCTCCCTCCAAAGGTAGAGTCCACAGATTAAAAATAAACTGACACTCACACACTGCATCCTAACATGACCATTTAGTTTTAAGTCAAATTGGGACATTCAATATTGGGGGTACAACCCATTATCGTCCCACTGCTGGGCACGGGTCATCTCCCAGAATGACAGAGTTTTAGGCCATAGTCCACCGCGCTGGCCAAGTGCGAATTGGTGGACATACAATATTGTAAGCTAATATCTAAATTAAAAAGAAGCCAAGGCCGTAAAAAACAATTAAAAAGTTAGTTTTTTTTATAAGATTGAAGTAGCAAACAGGCATGCTGTTCATCTGATGGGTTACTGCAGTCCATTGACATTTGTAAAGAACTTCATATAGAACAGTAGTTCTATGTACCTACTGTCAATCACAGATGCGTTGCTATTCCCGAGGACTATATTGGTCGTCTTGTAAGAAAGCGAGCCGGCAACCACACCCTTGCACCTAATCAGAACTCAAAAAATGCTTCACGATAGAAATAGGTGTGGCGTTTGTCTTGTCCCGTCGAACTATCTAAGCTCTACCACCTTGCCAATTACCATCTCACTGCTGGGCACGAGCCCTTCTAGGAATAACTGATGTATAGCTTATAACGATGACCATAGCTTAGCAATGTGTTCCGTTATAGTATAACGGAAAACATTTTAAAACCTACATGTCTGATTTCTGGAAAAAAATCAAGGATGTGTAAAGTGTACCCCTTGAGACGACGATTCAAATGGGACTGTCCCGTCCAAAAGGCACGGATGGTCACGTTATGCATTTCTCGCAATGTGCAGCCATGGGTTTTTTTTAGATCTAATTTTGTACGTGGCCACGCGCCAGTCTCGCCTCGTGCTCTCTTCACGACGCATTCAGAACGAAATTATCTATTACCTGTGCCCAAACTTTAATTTATCTGTGCAAATCGGTGGGTAAATTCGGTGACAACTTTTGTGAATAACAATTGCACTAATACCAATCGGGTAAATAAAGTCCGCTGTGTGTGTGTACCTTTAGTGTAGAAAGATTTGGCTAAATCCCTAGCTCTAAGAATAGTTTAATTATTGTTTAAAAATATAGTGAAACTTCAGTGCATACTAAGATTTGCTTGTTAAGTTTATTAATTTAAGATGACGTATCTATGAAATAAAAATAGAAATTGGCTGAATATCTATATCATTTGCCTTTTTTCAATAGAGCCCAAGCATGGAGTCCTGTGCCGGCCAGAAACAATTAAGGTTTTAAAACAAAAAAACTGTGTCTATGGTTGAAACTGACAGCGATTCATAGACAATAATATAGTTTTAAAAGTGCAGTGGCTAAGTGTTTTATGATTAGTGTAGTGATTAAGAATGGGGAAGAAGAAGAAGCAAGGAAAACGAGGGGCTAACAGATTCTTTCGCTGGATTCGAAGGTAAAAATAGCGAGTGTTTTGTAAGTTAACTGTTTGTGTTCGTATTATTAACTCAAGCATGCGTTTGACGACTAAATGTTGTGTGTAAATAACGAATTTTAAGTCAAACTTTTTTATATTTATTGTGGTGTACATAACAATGATTATTATTTATGTCAATAACATATAAACTAGAACTGAAAAAATAAATGAATTACTAGTTTATAAACTCTATAAAAATAAACGAGATAAACTAAAAATTAAGTATATTAACAATTATTTGGCTTATTTTTCCAATAACGAATTGTTTATAACGAATTTATTTTATGACAGAAAAAGCAATGGAGTCACTATTGTCGCTTAGAAGTATACTAGTTGACCCGGCGAACTTCGTTCCGCCTAAAAGTAAAAAATCTAAAATTGACAGTGTTTCTCTACTATATTATACATTTGTTATACACAAAAACTTTCCTCTTGAATCACTCTATCTATTAAAAAAACTTCATTAAAATCCGTAGCGTGGTTTTAAAGATGTAAGCATACATAGGCACAGACAACGAGAAGCGACTTTGTTTTATACTATGTAGTGATTCATGGGTGTATATGAAAGGGGGAGGGGAACCCCTTCTTAGCCCTTGTCTTTGCGCCGAATCGAAAGTTAGACTCTTAACAAAGTTTTAGCTACCCTCATTAGATTAAAAACAAACTTCGAACAGTGATGATGATCTTCGATCTATTGATTCAACAGACGGACTGAGAGATGTTTATGACTCGACTGTATCAGATAGAGTTGTTTCATTGTGTTGGTATATTCTGCGGCTCCCTCTCTATCTAGTATACTGTATATTTAGATTATGACTATTAACAACACTATGTCTTAATAAACTTTTCACATTGAGCATAGATTTTGAAATAATAAGGTTTAGGTTTAAAGAATTTATTATCAAAAAGACACATTGTCACTTACTTGAGAACAATAACATCATAAAAGTTTTACAATTTGTCGTTCGTTACAATTATAGTTACAAGGCAGAAAAACATAAATATATTAATAGATAAGATTATGCAATTTGCTCAATAGTAATTAAAAATTATCTATAATGTGCGCCATGCGTATAGTCTTCCTACCGTAATTGGTTCGTATCTTAGGCGTAACTATAAAACTTGCACGACACGTGGACCGAGACGTTGTTTTTTTAACTTTTGTAAATGATAAGTTAGTATGGAGTGAGTTAATTTGTATCACAAATTAATCACGAGTGTAATTTGTATTACAAAGATCAAATATGATTTTTTATCGATTTTTAAAATAATGGATTTCTGTAGTTTTGCGGCACGCATGCATTCAATCGACGAAACCTATGGAAATTTGTTTTAACCGTTCTAACCATAAAAAGCCAGTATAAAAACATTACTTCATGAAACATTTCCCGCGCCTAGATAAAAGATAGCGCTACTAATGCCAAACTGCTTTATACTAGAAATAAGTGTGATGGTCCCCCGGTCGAACTTTTTTATATCTGACTGAAGTAGCAAACGAGCATGCAGTCCACCAGATGGTGAGTGGTCACTGCCGCTGATGGACATCTGTAATAAACTTCATACAGAATATGGGTTATATCTGAAGTCAATCACAGACGCGTTGTTACTCCCAAGGACTGCGATGGTCGCCTCATATAAAAGTGTGCCGGCAACCACACCCTTCTATCGAAACGCAAGAAATGCTTCACGCTAGAAATAGGTGTGGCGGTGGTACATCCCTGGTCGAACTACGTTGATTTTACCATCTTCAAACCAGGTGGTAGAATTGTACATGTTCTACCACCTGTTAGGCACAACTGTGATATACTACCTAGCATATAACAAGGCATAGTTAACAAGTAGAGCAATGATAGCCTAATGGTTGAAATTTGCCCCTCGATCTGGAGGTCCGAGGTTCAAACCCAGGCACGCAGCACCGATTGATGTGTGTATTAGACATTAATTATCACTGCTTTTCGGCGAAGGAAAACATCGCGAAGAAACCTACACACCCGAGAGTGCTTTAAAAAAAAAAGTTCTCGGAGGTGTGTGAAGTCCACCAATTCGCATTTGGCTAGCGCGGTGGACTATGGCCTAAACTCTCTCATTTTGGGAGAAGACCCGTGCCCCGCAGTGGGCCAATAATGGGTTGATGTGGATGCAAAACAGAATCAACCCACACAACAGTTTTGAGAAAAAGCCATTTTTGTCAAAATTTTGTGTACTATAATTTACGGTTATTTTTAATAAAATCTACTAACAATGTTGCACAAAATAATTTGTTCTATGTATACAAATATGATATTATTGAAAATCATCAACATTTTTAATAATAATAGAAGGAAAACTCGTTGGTTCCTTTTTGCAAAAGTAAGTCCAATATTGATATTCCTGCTAAACCACTTGTGAACAATGGTGAGCACATGCCTATGTAACATACCACGGTATAATAAAAAGATAAAGATATAAAGATAAAGATATAAAATATATATATATATATATATATATATATATATATATATATATATATATATATATAAATTGGTACTTGTCAGTCTGTTCAAGACTGACAAGACAATAAATACAATTTTTTATTCCAAGTCATTGACGTAGCCTAGTTTACCTTAAGAAAACTAAAACAGGTCCTTTGCATTACATCAGTCAACGTGGGCTTAGGCTTGCGAAATCCAATTTTTGACCACCCACACGGTCAGTTCACCTTGACAACATCTTGGCTTTCGTAAGTTTATTTTGGGCTGGCTTGTATTAGTGACTAGCAGTTCACGCAGTTTCACTCGCGTTTAAATATATAGATATATATCTATATATAGCTAAGCCTTCCTCGATAAATGGTCTATTCAACATAAATATAACTTTTCAATTCGAACCAGTAGTTCCTGAGATTAGCGCGTTCAAACAAACAAACAAACAAACAAACAAACAAACAAACAAACAAAGAAACAAACTCTTCAGCTCTATAATATTACAGATTAGTAGAGAATAGAGATGTTATGGAGCTCCGTAACCGTAACTGAAACCGGTCGAACCGAAAAATTTCGGATAATTTAGGATAATTTCGGTTAGAGGGGAAACCTTATTGAGACGTGTTTTTAGTAAATAACATCGAATATTGATTAGGTAGCTTAAATCGTAACTGATTTGACGGATTGTAATAGCTAATGGTAACGGAAATATAATAAAATAATGACCTATTTGTATTTTACTTTTCAATTCTCTAAATCCATAACCGAAGCTATCCGAAAGTTACGGATAATCCGAAATAATTACATATCTGTATCCATAGAGCAGTGATAGCCTAATCGTTGAAACTTGCCCTCTCGATCGGGAGGTCCGAGGTTCAAATCCAGGCACGCACCACTGATTAATGTACGTATTAGACATGAATTATCACTGCTTTTCGGTGAAGGAAAACATCGTGAGAAAACCTACACACCCGAGGGTTCGTTAAAAAATGTTATCGGAGGTGTGTGTAGTCCACCAATTCGCACTTGACCAGCGCGGTGGACTATGGCCTGAAACTCTCTCATTCTGAGCGAAGACCCGTGCTTAGCAGTGGGACAATAATGGGTTGACGTCATCCGTATACAGATCCGAAATTGCATATCCATAACACCCCTGGTGATTAGGTGTTTGTTACGGAAGACATTTTTTTATAAGATTGAAGTGTCAAACGAGTATGCAGTCTATCTAAAGTCAATCACAGATGCGTTGCTACTCCGAGGACTAAGATGATCGCCTCATATAAAAGTGTCCCGGCAACCACACCCTTCTATCGAAACGCAAGAACTGCTTCACGCTATAAATAGGTGTGGCGGTCACCCTTCCATCGAAACGCAAGAACTGCTTCACGCTGGAAATACGTGTGGCGGTGGTACTGCCCCGGGCGAACTGGTTCTACCACCTTAACAACATTTCTTTGTGAAACGCCTTTTTAACTTCTTGCCAGGTTTTGCGCCATTTTCACCTACTAAAACCCCGTTGCTGGCAGTCCTCGTAAAGGGGATCAAAGGTTTAAGTATTCCGAGCCATCATTATCTTCTGACCTAGAAACCGCTGAAAGACCTCCACAGAAACAGGAATAGACTTTTTTTTTATTTTTATTATTTAACCTAACGATAAGGCAGATGGGCTACCTGATGGAAAGTAGTCACCGTCGCCTGTGGACATTCGCAACACCAGAGGAGTCGCCAATGCATCGCTGGCTTTGTAGGAGAGCTCTTTTCGAACCTTTCTTGAAGAACCCCATGTCATAGCGCTCCGGGAATACCTCAGGAGGAAGCTCATTCCACAACTTGCACGTCCGTGGCAAAAACGAGCGTGCAAACCGAACCGTGGAAGACCGCCACGAGTCCAGTTGGTGTGGATGGAACTTCACTGGACTTAGGGACACATAAAAACTTTCAATGTTTTTTTTTTTTATTTACACCAACAGCATTACACACAGATCTTAAGCATAGGATACGTATCACTGATGCATACAACTATGCATGCATGCCAATTATAGGCGTGAACATCATTTACATAATTACTACTTTCCTACAGTCGTACTGAACAAAATGACGCTAGAAATTAAATTATATTAAAATCGAGGAACAAATATATTATAATTTACCCAAAATCAATTTCAAACGACTAACGTTATTAAAGATTTCACGGATCAATAGTTACTAGAAACTAAAGACCAAATCGCATGAGTAATGCAATAACAATATGCATAAAACATAATCTTCCGGTTTAATGGGATTGATCGTAATAATAAAACTGGATTGTCTTTCTGTTTGCGGTTTGAATGCTTATTGTTTTCGTGTGTATATAAAATTGTGTTCTCATTTTGAGGGGTTTATAAAACTTTTTTTTATTTGATTGAAGAGCATGCAGTCTATCTGATGGTAAGTGGTGGCTGCCGCCTATGGAAATTTGTAAGCAACTTAGAAGCATAGGCTCTATGAAATGAAATGTCTTTATTTTGAATAGGCCTACGGAGGCACTTACAAATTGTCTGTTACATATTTTTTTAACACTACCACTGGATCGGAACACGACCTCAACTGAGAAGATCCGGCAAGAAACTAAGTGAATTTGACTTTTTCTCCATTCTATTTAAAGTCAATCACAGATGCCTTGCTACTCCCGAGGACTATGATGGTCGCCTCATATAAAAAAGTGCCTACAATCACATCCTTCCATCGAAACGCAAGAAATGCTTCATGCTGGAAATAGGTGTGGTGGTGGTGGTACTTCCTCGGTCGAACTACACTGGTCTACCACCTGTTATTAAAGAGACTTAAGATTTATGTTAGACCTATTCTAGCACGCTCTATAGTTCCGGGATCAGAATAGGGCTATGGCATCCCCTGCCTGTCGTAAGAGGCGACTAAAAGGGGCTTCCGGGGTTGCAGACGGCTAGAGTGGGAGCTCAAACCGTTCGGTCAGGCAATCCCGGGAAGGACGGCGGTATGTGTGGTCGCATACCATCGTACAGACTAGACGTAGCGGTGGGCCCAGCCACCCATCTGGGAGGAGCCCGATGGGGCAGCGCGCTCGGAGGATTCCGGTTGAAGTCGTTTCGAGATCCCGGAGTCCTCCTTTTCAGCGCCGAGGACGGCCACCGGGGAGGTTTTGGTGCGGTAAAAATCCCACATAACCCTGCGTCGCTCCCAAGGCGTCGGGTACCTTTGGAAGGTTTCCCCCTCGAAAACAAAAAAAAAAAGACTTGACTCAAAAACTGCTTTCAATCATGCATTCATCAATTGAAAATAACCGCAATCGATCGTTTGGAAGCAATCGAGTTTTATTTAATATTTTAACAGTATTACTTGTTTACATATAATTAGTATTTTCGCTGTTCATCGGTCTCTCTTGATTAAACAAGAGTTTTCCTATAAACTTTCTTATTTCCCATGTTAATCAGTGCATCATAGTGTACAATAACACACCTCTTCTAAACGTTGGGCCACGAAAAATTCTTTGGCGCTGCAAGCTTCATCGTTAAACGAATTTAGTATCGCTACAATTTTCTGCAAATTTACATGGCCTTATTATCAAATACATACTATGTT
Source organism: Spicauda simplicius (assembly GCA_949699795.1). Taxonomy (NCBI): domain Eukaryota; kingdom Metazoa; phylum Arthropoda; class Insecta; order Lepidoptera; family Hesperiidae; genus Spicauda; species Spicauda simplicius. Next base: position 6,837,209 of record OX453085.1, read on the forward strand.
GCGAGAGTAATGGCGATATTAAAATTCATCGATTATAAATCAAAAATACAGTTTTTTTACAAAAAGTAGAATTGAGAATTCAGATCTGTAACTAAATTGTGGTTAATGGCGATTTAGTATATTTTACTTGTCTGCAACTTATCCCTGTCCCTCTGCTGGGCTATGGTATTCTTTCAACATGAGAGTGTTAGACATCGTGGTCTATGGTCTAACAAACTGCCGACAAACGTGCGAAAAGGGCACACTTACACAAACATACGCATCGACGAGGCCGCTAAGGGGCTTTCGCAGTGCTTCAGTAGCGAGTGTCACGTCAAGAGTGGTCACGTTGCTATTTGTTTCCGCGATTACTTTAAAAATGTCACGTAATGTCATGGCTCGTGTACGCTCCCGCCAAAATTTGTAAAAAAAATACGCCGTAATAACATGTTAAAGATCTACAAATTGTATCAATATTAAAATGTTTTCCGCATTTAAATCTATAATAATATCGTCATGTTGGGATTAACCGACGCCGTGAGATTACCTTCTTATATTATTTATAAACTGCGAAGATATTAAAATTCGATGACTACAGGACAGTAGATGCTAAAATGAAAATTAAAAACAGCATTATTAAAAAAATAATATAGAGATAACCCTATTGCTTCAATAGAGTGTAGGTAATTATTTTATCAACTAGGCATTGAATTTTATTTCATATTTGTACTGTGCCGGGATGGTGTGGTACCTTATTATTCTAGTGTAAATCAGTTTTTGTGTTACAATCGAAGAATGTGGTTGCCGGCACACTTTTATATGAGGTGACCTTCGACCATCTTAACCCTCCGTAGCAGCAAAGTATCTGTGATTGACTTTAGATAGAACCCAAGTTCTATACAAAGTTGTACATCTGTAACTTGTATTAAGTGGTCACTTTCCATCAGGGGGACTGCATGCTCGTTTGCTGCTGGATAAAAAAACGCTTCAGCTCAGAGCAATTAAGCGAGTTTCGTGGCCCGTGGTTAAGTGCAACATTGTTGTCAGCTATTATATCATTATTTACTTAAACCGTCATCACTACTGACTTTTCCAACGATTTTCACGATCGGTGCGTTTGAGAAACTTTTCCGAGGAGAAATCTATTTGTCGCAAATGTTTGATCATATACGGAAGGTTTATATTGTAATGTAGAGACGAGACTAAGTCTTACTAATATTATAAACTAGTTGACCAGGCGAACTTCGTTCCGCCTAGAAGTCAAAATTCTAAAATTATCAGTGTTCCTTCACTATGTTCTACATGTATTATACATACATACCCTCATTTTGAATCACTCTATCTATTAAAAAACCGCATTTAAATCCGTAGCGTATTTTTAAAGATGTAAGCATACATAGGGACAGGCAGCGGGAAGCGACTTTGTTTTAAACTATGTAGTGATGCGAACAATTGAGGGAATATAAACGCACATGTGTTTATTACTCTGTCACGCAAAAACTACTGGTCAGATTTCACTGAAATTGAACACACAGATAGGTTAAGATCTAGATTAACACATAGGGCGCGTTCCAGAAGACGCTCGCAAAGCCCCAAACGACCAAAACGTCGTTCCACAAGCCGACCGCGGTCGTTGTGGTCGCGGCGAAAACATCACTCATGACGTCATAACATCTAACAAGGTGGGTCGAAGTGATAGTTCCAGTAGAGAATACATCAGTAAAGTTCACAAGCTAGTGGAACGGGAAAAACTGCGGTCGTGAGCGTGGACTTTCTGAACGTCTAATGGAACGCGCCCATAGTATACTCGTTGTCATGGTAACCAAGCGACGTAGGCGTGGCAGTAACTTAGTGAGATAATAAATTAATTGTAGTTAATTAAAATCTATACGGATTTCTTTGAAAATACACGCTAATGTATGTGATTGTCATTTTATTTACTTCAATTAACTCCCATATCCTACAACTTCGGTACCGCGAACGTCTACCAACTGAAGCCGAATATTGAGCGCATAAAATTAAGCCACTGACACGTCACGTCACGACGGTTACCCATCCAATATTCGACCATGCCTTATGTTACTTAACTTGATACATAAATTAAATATATCTATAAAGTTCGTTAAAACAAATTCAATTCAAGAGTATAACTTCCCGTCATCGCCCAGAAGAACATTAGCATAATGAAACAATGAGTATGACAGCAGTAATTGACCATTGTGATATATCCGGCCATTCAGGGCATAATTAACCATACCTAGCCACGGGGCGTGGCAAAGTTGAAGCAAATAATAGAAGCTAGTCAAAAGATATGTGGTGCTAGATGTAATAGCAAAATTTACAAAATTTTTATCAGGTCACATTGTTAAAGTATTAAAACAAACTAGTCGCAGCGGTCGAAATTCGACCGTAATTTAAATTAAAAATCTAAACTCCATATTGTCCAAAGTAGCACGAATATTTCTCAAATTCATTTTGTGCTATCCCTACTAATATTATAAATGCGAAAGTAACTCTGTCTGTCTGTCTGTCTGTCTGTCTGTCTGTCTGTTACTCTTTCACGCCAAAACTACTGAACCGATTTTTATGAAATTGTGTACACAGATAGTGGTGACCTTGGGATCCATTATAGGCTACTTTTTATTTCAAAACATGGGTTGAAAATGTTAAAATCGAGCATAAATGTTAGTATGGTAGATCGTTTTTGACAAAGAGCTGTACTAATAATTCCGTCAAGGGGTATGATAGATTTGATTAAAAACTTATGTGAATAATAAAACATTAAAAAATATTGATTTTGAGTCGACAACATATATCCGTAAAACTCGGTATGTCGCGAATTTTGTTAAATTCCAATGCAAATGACAATCACCATAATGGCCATTTCGCCTGGACGTCATCGTGAGTACGTTCAGATAATACATATAAATTGGTAACAATTAGTTATTATTCAAATAGATGTGATATAAAGAAGTATGTCCATTTTTCACCTGATCGTGTATAGTGACGTAAAAATCTTAAAATGCAGCTAATAAATTAAAAAGAACGCAGGAACATAAAGTTATTTGAATATTTGTATATGCTAAACAAGGTAAAAGTTTAACGAATTACATGTTTTGAACGCAACTCAACTATCATTTCACGTCACTACGTTCCATTTAACGCATCGCTACTTGAATAATTATTTTTTTCATTATTCTTTCAAGTAATTCTTTATATTATTTTACATTTTTTTTAATTTTCTATAACAGTTTATATAGAATAATAAAAAATATTGACATTCTTAAATCCATTCAAATCTCAAATCAATCAAAATCAAATCGCATGTATGTAGTATGAACTGAGTACACAACTAAAACGGTTTTTTTTCTTCTGACATTTGACGCTGTCAGTTCCGCGGAGCAAATCGATACTGAGTACGACATGAGAGCTTTAATAAACTTAATTTTTTTTAACTTCGCTATGTTCACATCTTAAAAATGATTATGAGCCAGTATACCTGTTTTTCAAATGTATGGGAAGTGGGCATTGTTCTTTGATTTAATTTATCCATAATATGGTTTCATAATATGAAAATGTATTTGTAGGGACATGTAATATTGCAATGTTCATGTCAGCATATAAAATGAGATCATCTGAATCGTGAGAGTGTGAGTGTTGCATTTCAGCGAAAAATATATGTTTATGTATGTGTATACAGACGGCTGCGTCCGTCGCGTAAGTCAACAGTCAAAAATATACACGGTTAACGGAACACGTATTTTATTCCATAGTCCCAGATCCGTATATGTAACCCTTTACATTACCTAAAGTATTTATAATGCGAAATATACGATTATAATTACGAAGAATTCCCGATGAGTTAAATATTAGGTATACTTGCGCTATCTATCACTGTTCTGTTGAATTACGTTGAATGAACATTTGATAGATGGCGTTATATACAATACAACTTCGAAATAATATCGATAAATTAAATGTTGATGTTGAATTACTAATAATTCCGTCAAGGGCTACGAAACACTGGATTGCAAACTTAAATATAATTAATTATAATTACAATTAATTAAATTTGATATGATACCCACAATTTATAATTACGAGGAATTCTCAATGAGTTAAATATTAGGTATACTTGCGCCTTCTATCACTGCTATATTGAATTACATTGAATGCGATAGGTGGCGTTATTTACAAAGCAACTACGAAGTCTATCGATAAATTAAATGTTGATGTTGTATACTAATAATTCCGTCAAGGATAGCATATCTCTATATCATATGGTTAAGTCACAATAATTATTTTTATGTTCCATATTTCAACTAAAAATATTACGTTATTTTGAGTGTGTTTTACTCTTTTCGGTATTAATCCTACGTTACTTTTACAGTATTAATTTTACACTATATGCATCAAATAAATACTTTTGAAGATATTAGAGATTTAAAATTATAAAGATCACGATGTACCTCTCGGCTGTGGTAGGTACCCGACTCGCTCGCGCATGCTAATACAAGCCGGCCGCCGATGCGTGTGCATTATTAGAGTAATCTGACCACTTGATAGTGTCCAGTGTTGAGTAGGATACGAATGTAAAATGAGTTTGTAAGAGTAGCCTCTTTTTGTACTAGACCAGTACAAACATTGCACTTCAAATGGTGCGAGGCTGGCGTGGTGAATAGATGCCCGCGATACATTTGACGTGAAGAGCATGGTTTTGTCATGTTAATAATATTACGGTAGCATTTATTTCTATTGCCCTATTTTACAAAGTATAATTGGTGCAATATAATTAAACCGTCCTTTTAATTATAAATAATACCTAATTATTATCTCACAATAATAATAATAATACTTAAAACAAATAAAACTAAAATCTATTTTTTAATTTTATTTTATCTGATTGAAGCAGCAAACGAGCACGCAGTCCACCTGATGGTAAGTGGTCCCTGCCGCCCATGGACATCTGTAAGCAACTTCATATAGAACATACCTTCTATCTAAACTCTATCACAAATGCGTTGCTACTTATGAGGACTAAGATGGTCGTCTCAAATAAAAGATAGATAAGAAATAGGTATGGCGGTGGTATCTCCCCGGTCGAACTACACTGGTTCTACCAATTGATTAGTATCGGAAATGCAAAGCTTTCGCCCGCGTGAAAATATTCGCTTACGATATGATTGATACTAAGTAGGTAAGATCTGATAGAAAAATAGATATTGCCGTGGCATCGTCTAGCATTACGACCACTCTTTTGAAAGGCGGCCGAAGTGCCTATTTCACCTTTGAGTGTCCACTCAAGATTTGTAGCGACTATTTCCATATTTGTTAACAAAGGAATACTGGAATATCAATGCGAGATTGTTAATTGATTATTTGGGATAAAGATTCTGTGCTTTGTGTTTTAGAAAGAAAAATGCAAGATTTAGGTAAGCACAGAAATAGCCTGATGCGTGGTTGCACCATTTTGTTCACCTATAATCTTACTCAGAAATTAAAGTCCGCTAAAATAGTATTTTCCAAATCGGAAAAGTTAAAATCAATCTTTGTGATCGATGGGTTTTGGTTTAAATGTTGAGGAGGATTTTACCTTACCTTTGGTTTACTTACGTGGCTTAGGAGGTGCTTCTTGATATTGTGTGACCACTAAGATTGTTAAATAGTTCAAAGAAAGGCGGTGTACAATATTCTAATTCGTGTAATTTTAAAAATATTTTTACATAACAATTATGATCCTAACCACAAATACATACTTTAAATTCATTTCATCACTCTTTCTTTGACAGGTTAATCGCTTGAGCGGCTAAACTCATTTGGATGGGATTTTCACTATAAAAAAAGGTCGTGGAACAACATATAGACTACTTTTGATTTTGGAATTTCAACGGGGTCGAGATTTGCACGGGAAAAACTTTGCGATACACTCATTTTTACGCGAGCGAAGCCGCGGGTACAGCTAGTACCATATATATTGCACTGAGATTTCTGCGATATTTGAGCGGATCTACGAAAGAAACACCGGCTTCTAAGAATATCTACTTTACACATTAAATACAGGTTAGACCAGTTGTAACATCCCTTGAGGATATTTGCATAACATTAAAACTTCCAGCGGGTATCTTAAGAACGAAAGGGATCGAAAATAAAATTTCTAATAATTAAGTTAAAGAAAATAAAAAGAAACTATAAATAAAACAAAGAGTTACCTCTTTGAATGGCCAAACTGATTCTTTGGCCAAAATACGCTCCAGCCCTTGGGTCTCCTGAAGCGTCAACCAGTCGCGACGATAGTTCTTTGCAGAACCGTCGTGCTTCTGGCCCCCATGGACCTAAAGTCTCTATTAATAATATAATTAAGTTAACTATTCGAGAATACCTATACTACGGTAATGAATAAACTCGGTACGATTTGGTTGCCAGCTCTTAAACTTAGCGGATTATAAGGTGACGATTTTGTACTTTTCTAGGTAGACAGACAGATGTCTGTCAGACAGATGTGTTCAAAGGTAGAACCAGTGTAGTTCGACCGGGGAAGTACCACCGCCACACCTATTTGTAGCGTGAAGCATTTCTTGCGTTTCGATGGAAGGGTGTGGTTGCCGGCACAATTTCACATGAGGCGACCATCATAGTCCTCGGGAGTAGCAACGCATCTGTGGTTGACTTCAGATGGAACCCATGTTCTGTATCTAGTTGATTACAGATGTCCATGGGCGGCTGTAACCACTTACCATCAGGTGGTCAGCATGCTCGTTTGCTACTTCAATCAGATAAAAAAAAAAGATGTTACGTCCCTTTAATAAACGTGCGCTATAAACTACAAAATGGGAACACAATTTTAATTTCCACAAAATTTAAATTTCGCTTGAGGGGTATCCATTAATTACATTAGGCATTAAGAAAGAGGGGAAATGAGGTCCACCTAAATCTCACCTAATTGCTTCTGAGGGGAGTTTCTCCGAATGTCTCATATTTTTTTGTTCCTAAAGATATAAATAAAAATTCTCATTACACTTTAAAGAGTCCTTTCAAATGTTACATAAGTAGTTGTATTAAAACATATTTTTTGTAAATAAATCTAACAACAGCGACTAACGTATTTCCCTAGTAAATGCGAACTTTGAACTGAGTCACTCAGCGTGTAACATCCTTTTTTTTTGTTTTCGAGGGGGAAACCTTCAAAAGGTACGCAACGCCGTGGGAGCAACGCTGGTTTATGTAGGATTTTTACCTCAGTCCCGCCCTGGTGGCCGTCCTCAGCGCTATAAAGAGGACTCTGGGATTTCAAAACAACCTCGACCGGAGTTCTCCGAGCGCAATGCCTCTATTGGGCCCTTCCTCGGCGACCGATTGATACTCACCGTGTCTCTCGGTGTTTACGACGGCATCCAGCCACACATTCCATCGGCCTTCGCGGGGTCACTTGGCTGGACGGTCCGAGCTCCCACTTTTACCGCCCACAACCGCCCAGAAACCCCTTTTAGTCGCCTCTTACGACAGGCAGAGGATACCGTAGCCCTATTCTGATCCCGGAACTACAGGGACAGAGCGTGTAACATCCTTGGCTACATCTTACTTAACATCAGGTAAGAATAAGATTGGCCAAAAGTTGACCAAAAGTTGGCCTATAATAAGATAAAAAAGTCATTATATTGCCAAAAAAAATCAGACAATTTATAGATGCCGCTTTAGTTCATGTTATTCTCACCGTGCGACGTTAAAAAGTGAAAGATGACGTCCGTCCATCAATACCTTAGCGGGGAGATAAGAGAAACACAAGTTCACACGAAAAAAGCATCTGTTGTTGAATAATCATCGCTCGTACGAACCGGGCACGTGCCGCGCTCAAACATAAACAAGAAAGTCGTAGGCATGCTCCGATAGACCGCTATTCATATAAAAAACGCTACGATATATCGGTTTCGTTACGATATCGCTCCTTTAAACAGCCGCTCAATTCAAAACTCTAATTATATCTTAAACTTTAAAACTTCTTTCACTTATAAGTTAAAGATACACTATTATCTAGAATTGTATTACTTGACGTTCTAACTACATGGTGGTTAATGACCTATTAATATATTTTTATTGCTTTAACTACATTGATTAAAAATATAAAAACAAACAGCTTTGTTAATTTTTACCTAGTTCTCCGGTATAAAATTCGTTTCGAAGTTGAGTTATAATTTAATTCAAGCAGCGATATAACATATCTTACCTAAAACAGTTCATATTCCATGTCATATCTGTAGGTAATTCAACGAATTCACTAACCTAAAAAACAAAAGTAATAAAACATACAGCAAAAAATGTTTTTAATCCTATATCCGTCTCTGGTCGACTTTGAATACTCGCATAGGTAAGAAACGGACTAATTCATTGAACTTTCAAATCTAGTGTCACAAAACCGAAACTACACTTGACATTGGTAACATGCTGTATTTCAGTTATTGATATATCCAGTTTTCCATATCGATATGAATACCAGATATCATTTACGCAACGGTTTGGAAATAAAACCGAAAACGACAATGTCTAGTAAGCCGGCCGACTACAGTTAAACCGTCTGGGCTGTTCCCCCTCTTTAAATGAACCAACAACATTTTTCACTATAACGGATCGTTCAACAGCACATACACCGCTGGTTAGAAAGGAAAGTCCTGTTATTTTTAGAACCGCAAGCAGCATTGGATGCCGTGTGAGTGATACTATCGCTCGTTCCGCTCGTGAGAACGCTGTTTGATAGTTAATTTCAATCGTTCGGAGTCCACGTCATACGTTTGTACCGCCCACGGCAAAGTGGACGTGCGCGCGCGCCAGAAAGTTTTCATTACGGAGTGAAATTGTTTGGTGCACTACAAGGTACCATATTCGGACCGCTGACTTTCTGTATGATTGAAAAATTATTCGTAAACGACTTCCGTTATTGGATCTAGAGATCTCAAAAGTGAAATTAGATTCATAATTTAGTGTCAATTTAAATAGTTTTAGTTGGGAACTTTTTGTATGAAGTGCAGCGTTGTGCATTTTATAGTTTTGTAGTTTTTGCTTGCTGAAAATGATCTGATTATGAACTAAGTGTTTGCAACAGCCGTCATGAATGAAATGTGTAAGTAGAAGGAATGTTTCTTTAAAAGATGTCACTAGTTCAATCAAGTCACGATTCTCTGTTTTGTTTAGTGTGATAGTAGTGTGAATAAAATATAAATTTCGTTTTAAATGGTAACTTCTAGCTAACAATATATGATTTTACTTAAAGTGGTACAACCTCTGGGGTTCGACGATGGCATCACCGTCATACCTGTTTCTGCCTAAAATCATCAGTGTTACTTTGCTATGTTAAGATTTGAATACTTATTCGAAGCGTTCCGTCTTAGTCTCAGTGGTTACATCTGTCGACCTCGAATAGAATCCTAATCTTATCTGGGATTGAGCCGTCCTTAGCAGTGATTACCATCAGGTGCTTGTATGCTCCTTTGCTACTTTCATAATCCATACAAAAATGTCGAAATTCAGTGGCGTGTATAGAATAAACAGCCTGACTAATGACATATTGAACTTCTTACCCGATCTTCTCAGTTATGGTCGTGGTGCAATACGGTGGAAGTATAAGAACGGGTAATGTAACTGACAATTTGTAAACGTAGACACTTATTCCACATACAGATAAATTACTACTTCTATGGTGACAACCCATTATTGTCCCACTGCTAGGCACGGGTCTTCTCTCAGAATGAGAGAGTTTTAGGCCATAATGAAATGAAATGAAATGTCTTTATTTTGTATAGATCTGTGGGGGCACTTACAAATTGTCAGTTAAATGTTTTTTCTTACACTATACCACCGGATCGGAATACGACCTCAACTGAGAAGATCCGGCAAGAAACTCAGCGGGTTTGTCTTTTTTTTTATTTATATACATTTTTTTTAATATATAGTCCATCGTGCTGGCCAAGTGCGAATTGGTGGACTTCACACGCCGCCGAGAACTGTTTTTTTTTAATCTTTCGGGTGTGTTTTTTTGTTTGCGATGTTTTCTTTCACCGAAAAGCAGCGGTAATTAATTTCTAATACGCACATAATTTAGAAAAATCTGTGGTGTGTGCCTGGGTTTGTACCTCGGACCTCCCGATCGAGAGGGCAAGTTTCAACCATTAGGCTATCACTGCTCTTACTACTACTGCTATAATCATAAAAAAAATTAGAAATGCAACTGTGTTTAAAAGTCAGTATATTGACGTTTCAAATTTTTTGCCGGATCTTCTCAGTCGAGGTGTACCATCCGGTGGTAGTGTAAGAAACCATATTTTAACTGACGATTTATAAACGTCAGTTAAAATATCTCATTTTACAGATAGACATTTAATTTTTGTTTTACATACACAAACGTTCGATGCAAAGTTTGTTTCTGATTTGAACCCGGTAAGCTCTCCGAGAAATGACTAAGCGGTAAAAACTAAGTGGGCCGGCATCGTTAAGACAATTTGTATTTACCTTAGCATAAGGTTCAATTCTAAACGCGAAAGATGAATCACCGAGTAGTGAGATGCTTAATGAATTTTCGTTGGTGCATTCTACACCGAAATTCTTCGGCGCATACATACATAGCGCATACATACTTTTAATTAACGACTGTTTAGTTTTACGTAAAAAATGTACGGAAACGCATGTTGTATATTTTTAAGTAGGTGGTAGAACCAGTGTAGTTTTAGGTGGGGGGGGGGGGTAATCACCGTGTTAGGACTGTATCCCCTGCCTGTCGTAAGAGGCGACTAAAAGGGGCTTCCGGGGTTGCAGACGGCTAGAGTGGGAGCTCGAACCGTTCGGTCAGGCAATCCCGGGAAGGACGGCGGTATGTGTGTTCGCATACCGTCGTAAAGACTAGACGGAGCGGTGGGCCCAGCCGCCCATCTGGGAGGAGCCCGATGGGGAAACTCCCTCGGAGGATTCCGGTTGAAGTCGTTTCGAGATCCCGGAGTCCTCCTTTTCAGCGCCGAGGACGGCCACCGGGGGGGGTTTTAGTGCGGTAAAAATCCCACATAACCCTGCGTCGCTCCCACGGCGTCGGGTACCTTTGGAAGGTTTCCCCCTCGAAAACAAAAAAAAAAAGGACTGTCCCCAGTAGGCAAACTGTTAGCGGCGTACTGAATTTGCGACGTATCGGTTTAGTACGCCCTGAAATATATGTGAAATGCAGTGTCCAAAGTTTGCTGGTTTACGCTCACTTTACTCAGTTTGCGGCGTTACAGCATACAGTGAGAGCAAACTAGAAAAGAGTAGCAGTTCTTGCAAGCATGAGACCGAATTTAAATAGAACTTAAATCTTATCTGGAGATAATTGCAGATGTCCATACGCCAGTGACCACTTCTCAGGTGGACTCTATAGACGTTTTCTACCACAATTTAATATGCAAATATCTTTATTACATTAATGTAATTGAATTAATTTTATTGTTAGAAAGCTAAGAAAGTATGAATTTGTTTAATTTTATTTTCAACTACTTTAAATAATTGTTGATTGTTGAAACTCGACTACTAACGCCACTTTTTACCTGCATCGGTTTCATATTCCTGCAACGTAGGTCTTTGAAAATTCTGAACGTGGTGGAATTATTCGTGTTGGAATATAATGTTTTGATTGTCGTTAATTCAATATGTCTTCAACAACTTTCTTACTGATTAACTTGGCTCTCCTCTCAATATAGGAGGTTATTTAGACCATAGTACACCACATGAGCAGTGATAGCCTAATGGTTGAAACTTGCCCTCTCGATCGGGAGGTCCGAGGTTCAAACCCAGGCACGCACCACTGATTCATGTGCGTATTATAAATTAATTATCACTGCTTTTCGGTGAAGGAAAACATCGTGAGGAAACCTACACACCCGAGAGTTCTTTAAAAAAAAAAAGTTCTCGGAGGTGTGTGAAGTCCACCAATTCGCACTTGGCCAGCGCGGTGGACTATGGCCTAAAACTCTCTCATACTGAGAGAAGACCCGTGCCCAGCAGTGGGACAATAATGGGTCGACGACACACACACCACACTGACCAAGTTTAAAGATTTTAAAGATTTAAAGATTTTTAAGATAGTTCGAATCAGTAGACAGATTAGATCAGTCTTACTTGAGATTGACATGTGAAGTTCTGAAGGTGGTAGAACCAGTGTTCGACCGGGGAAGTACCACCGCCACACCTATTTCTAGCGTAAAATTAGCGCAGCGTTTCGATGGAGGGATGTGGTTGCCGGCACACTTCTATATGTGGCGACCATCGTAGTCCTCGGGAGAAACAACGCATCGTGTGATTGACTTCAGATAGAACCCATATTCTTTTTGAAGTTGCTCACCGACGTCCATGGGCAAACAACAAAATAAATAACCAAAAACACTACTTTAAGAATTGTATTATTCATATGATTTATATCTTCGTAGCGTCTTGAGAGAGGAAAAAAATTTGAGCAACAAATTGCTCCGAGCCAATCAAACCCAGTTATTATAGAGCAGGAAAATAATTGCTTACGGAATTCAGATATTAGGCGTACAACGAAGAACTATTATTTAATCTGAGCTGGACGTGCCTCGGATAGGGTGACCAGGTTGCTGGAATAAAACGGACTTGTTTAGGTTTGTTTATCTGACTGAAGTAGCAAACGAGCATGCAGTCCACCTGAATTTATTTTTAGTTAAATTATTTTTTGTTTTAGTAATAATACATTTAATAAAAGCTGTTTTGGATTTAATGTCAATATAGTGACATACAAGTATTACAAAAATATACATAACTTACGTATATTTTTGTAATGATATTCTAATTTGCCTTCATCTTGTAAATCATAAAAAGATTTTCCATTATCCTTTTTTCTCCGATGCAGGCGCCATATTTAATGTTATAGCCTAAATCATTCTAAAAACAGAGTGGATTCTGGAATCCACTCTGTGGTGATATGTCATATATCGCAGTCCATAAGAAACAGTCATACATAGAAGAAAAAAATATATATACGTGATGAATAGACAACCTCTTTCCTTTGGGAAGTCGGTTAAAAAGAAACAGTCGTGATACGTATGCTCGAAAAACATAACTCCTTCTGACGTGTTCGGATAGAATGTTGATGTCGCGAATCCATAAGTTTATCTTCTATCGGAAATTGTTTAACACGCCTAAGAACATTTTTCACTTTTCTAACGAAGCCATGTCGCCAGCGTTTTGGGTACGTTTCCCAAGGTCAATAATTTAGATTAAGTTTTCTATATGTAATGTTTTTTTCTTTTTAATATAGGCTAATATATTTATTTATATGGTATAAATATATATTTTAGTTTAAGTTAGGTTATATTTTACTTAAATTTAAAATATGTTATTTAATATATTCATAAAACGATATAAGACAACAGTTAACAAAAAGTCATTAGAAATAAATTTAAATAAATTCTTTATAAAGCAATGAAATTTAGAACGTACTTTTTCAATGTTGGTTGTCAGTACTTGTCCCACTAAAGCGTGGCCACCCAATGTTGAAGGTAAAGGCAATCGTGCCATCAAGGTGGAGGTCAGCCACAATTGGTTAATATCCAGTCACAATGACGGGAATTGAAGAATTTACTGATAGAAGTTGTGATGGATTAAGAATTGCCGAACTTATTTATTTATTAACATTATTACATGCTTAGGCAAGCCTTACAGCGTTAATCCAATTCATTCGCCCAGCTTCGCAAAACAATCATATGCCGTCCTGTAAAGTATCTCTTGGAGTCCAAAAAACGTCTATTTTTGGGTTACCAGCCACCAATCTTTTTAGCAATGTTGCTGCTTTATTTGTAGAAGACTCTCACAAGTAAGAGTCTACATCTAGGTGTTGGAAAGTTTCCTTCGTCGCGACCATATGAAGTCGTTAGGAACATTCAGCGCCATCAGCTCAAGCACTGAGGGATTGTACAGATCACTCCTTATAGTTGGAATGCAAGTTGTAAAGGATTATTGTGTCAAGCTTCAAACACGTCTGTCCTAAAGTTTTCAGGGGTCCACTGTATTTTTAGGGTTCCGTACACAAAAGGTGAAAACGTCATGTTGTTAGTAAGAGTCGGTGGTCCGTCTGATCGTACGAGTGGCACTCGTAATTCAGTAACGAAAAAACCTAACATCACCTACTCCGCCTACCATGTACCGCGGCTGAGCGTTCGTTTGAGGTGTGTGTACTCGTATATTGTACGACAGTACGAAGCTTGCACGGATCGAGACGAGCTGCACGGAAATCGGACGAATATGTAAGCAGCTGTTTGTGAGAAAAGTATTATATAGTATCAAAGAAAAAAACTTGAATGAATATCAAAGAAAAAATACTGCATAAATAAATAATTGTAATTGCATTAGTTGATAAAAATGCTATGCAATAGCTTTACTGCGGCAGCCCCCGAGTGCCGCACGTTTTTTTATTAGTCAGTTACTGGCACTTGTCCCGCTAGAAGCTAAAGCGTGGCCACCCAAAGGCACTCTTGTCCCGTAGTTACTGCATCAAGGTGGAGGTCGGACACAATTGGTTTATATCCAGTCACGATGACAGAACTTATACATGGAAATTGTAATGGATTTTTGTGTCAAGGTTCAAAGTTTCAAATGCCCTCAGAAGTGCATTGTATCCTTTTATTAAGAAGTGCTTACCTATAACGAGAGCTATTAGAAGTTTATTTTTCGGTGAAGGAAAACATCGTGAGGAAATCGTGGGGAAACCTTCACATGAGAGAGTTCTTTAAAAAAAAATCTAGGTGTGAAGTCCACCAATTCGCACTTGGCCAGCGCGGTGGGCTATGGCCTAGAATTCTCATTCTGAGGGAAGACCCGTGCTCAGCAGTGGGACGAATGGGTTAACGAGAGTTTAACCAGGAGGTAGAACTAGTGTAGTTCGACCGGGGTGGTATTACTGCCACACGTATTTCTAGCGTGAAGCTGCTCCTGACTTTCGATAAGAGAGTGTGGATGTCGGTTCACTTTTATATGAGGCAACCATTTTAGTCCACGGGAGTAGCAACGCATCTATGATTGACTTCAAATAGAAACCTCGGTCTATATAAAATTGCTTACAGATGTGCATGACCGGCAATGACTAACTGGTCTGGACTGCATGCTTGTTTGCTACTTCAATCTTATAAAAAGTAGCAAATGATCATGCAGGCCACCAGATGGTAAATGGCCACTGCCACCCATGGACATTTCTAATTAACCCTCATACGATCCTCCATCTTACCTAAGGTTGTTGCTACTCCTGAAGACTAAGTTGGAACGCCTTGGATGAGTATGTCTATATGTACTACTCGACCAAAACAATTAGGCGCATGACAGTTCAAATGTCATTAGAACTAGGGGCTTTCCATCCCGATAAGAAGTATATTCTATTACCAAATACCAAGAGTATGTAGGTATACAATTATTAAAACATACGCCATAGTTGTATGTTCAATAGTCCTGTATTTATTAAAGCACTTTCATGTGTTTAACATATTCGCAGACATGGAATATTTTCTTTCTATTTTTATTTGTGTAAGAGACTGATGCTTGTTGCAGTACACACTCGATTTTCGACTTGAGAGACAGTAATACTAAGCCCATGCATCTTCTCTTGTTAAAAAAATGCATATTTTGAATGTATGAGTCCTTTGTCCTTCACGCGAGAGTTAGAAGCGAGATTCGGGATACGGAACCGCTTTTGTTTCATGCACCTAATTGTTGTGGTCACGTAATATGTAATATCAAAGTTTTATATGATTACACTATTGACTACTGAAACTGAAGTCAATTTGAAGTTTTTAGGCAGTTTTACTGTTTTAATAAAATCAGGATGCATTAGTGGCTGCACGGAATTCGGTGATTGTGTTAATTTCATGCTCGAATACCATTGTGTTTTAACGTTTAGCGTTATATGTAAGGGCAATTTACCTGTCAGTTACAATTAGGTTATGCCTACATGGTATAGTGGGTATGGTATCGGTCTGTAGAGTAGGTGGTGCAGTGTTCAGTCGACGGGACACCGAACTTAAGGTTGTGAGTTCCAATCTCTTTTAAAATTTAGTCGGGAAGTAGAATACGGCTACGGTATCCCCTGCCTGTCGTAAGAGACGACTGAGAGGGGGCCTCTGAGATTGCGGACGGCTAGAGAGATACCCCTGTTCTATATGTTTGTTGTAATTATACACATATAATATCTATAACAATAATTCGATAGTATTCGATAGTACTATATGCAGCCTCGCAACCTTGTACCACTCTTAAAATAAAATAATATATAATAGGTAATATTATTATTATTAGTCTACTACTTAGGCTTGAAAGGTTGTAATGTTATTAAAATAGACCACGAGAACTGTTTATACTGCCGACAAACTGGCCAACAGTTTGGCAGAAGTAAAATAAGGAACATTTGTAACTGTATTTTTTATCAATAAATTAAAAAATATATATATGAAGTGGTCCATGTGGTCAGGTGGTCCATGGGCTGCAGTAATCACTTAAAAAACGCTTTCTACCCTCATAACTCCACAGTAGGATTTTTTCCTGTGCCGTGGGCGCCATGGACACACACAAACACCTTCGAAACATCATGAGATAATTAATCTATCAGCACATCGAAGAGTTCTCGAAAAAAAAAATTAAAGATGATAAAGAAGACCTACCATGGACTCCATTCATACTCCACAGTTGAACTACGAACTATTCAATCTTTGAATATCATCAACTTTTCAATAATTCCGATAATTATTATTAATGGTATCAAAAAATCGTAAATACTTTAGATAATACATAGTACCGTAAATTAGTCTTCAACCCAATTATGTTACTTTATCTGAATGATAAGTAGCCATGCTTCCGGTGTTAGGTAATGTCTTATCTTATAGGCATTCTTTTACTGAGGTTATCGGTGTACTATTTTCTTCATTCTAATAGTTATTGGTGAAATGGTCAACAAAATATATGTAATGCTAGTGGAAATAGATTTTTGGTGAATCTATACATCTATATATTAATACGTGAAGGAAAAACTTGGGATTCGTTTTTAAGATATTTGCCGCAGACGGAAGAGTATGAAATTACGAACGGCTGTAGTTGATGTAGAGAAGGATTGCGCAATGCTAATTTTTTTTTTCAAATAATGCATAAAACATATATAAAATCAACTAAAACCACATTACACACACTACCTTGCATTTGACACAAACACATACATAATAAACGAAATAGAACATTCAATGTCTTACTATGAAAACACATAACGTCAGAAATGCCAGATGTCCTTGTCAAAATACCCGCTATTGCTTTTAAATGCAGCTTAGATAAAAAATCTCTTTTTACCTTTAACGGGTGCATTCAAAATAACTTGAAAATTATTACAATTTATTTAACTTAGAGTAATATTGGTGCGTGACAGAATTCGTAACGATGAAATCCGTAGGAGAACGAAAGTTACCGACATAGCTCTCAAAATTAGTAAGCCGAAGTGGCAATGGGCAGGCCACATCGTTCGTAGGACAGACAACCGATGGGGTAGAAGAGTCCTCGAATGGAGACCACGTCTGGGCAAAAGGAGTGCAGGCCGCCCCCCGACCAGGTGGACTGATGACCTGAAGAAGACGGCGGGTAACCGCTGGATTCAGATGGCCCAGGACCGGTCGAAGTGGCGCAGATTAGGGGAGGCCTATGTCCAGCAGTGGCCTTTCAAAGGCTGATGGATGGATGGATGGATGGAATATTGGTGCTACTTTGGACAATATGAAATTTAGTTTCTTAATTTCAATTACGGTCTAATTTCGACCAATGCGACGGGTGACTAGTATCAACACGTGATTTTTTGCAGTTTTTTTATAGGCATACGGAACCCTTCGTGCGCAAGTCTCATTCTCACTTTCCCGATTTCATTCCAGTCCTCTAAACTATTTTCTTTTTAACATACGATGAACAGACACCGTACTTTCGTTCTTATTATATTTATGACTAGTTGACCCGGCGAACTTCGTTCCACCTAAATAATGTTAACTTTTTAAATTAGGGATGACTGAGAGTGTTATAAACGTAAGAGTACACAAATATAATCAGAAAGCTCCGAACTGCTAAGCTATCGGGAGTTACACGTGTTGTTGTGTGTCAACCATAAAAGATTATGCTGTCGTGGGATATTTTTAATATAATTTTAAGGAAAATATTTCCGTCATTTCTGTGTAGCTTTAACCATTAAGGTTGCACACACGACGGAAGCTTAAAAAATGCAGTAACTTCTCCCTTTTTCCCAACAATTCCCTTTATTGCTCTGCTCCTATTAATTGTAGCCAGATGAAAAGTATACTATAACCAGCTCAGGAGTATGAAGAATAATCGTACCAAGTTTCGTTAAAATCCGTCCAGTAGTTTTTGTTTCTATAACGGTTATACAGACAGACAGACAGACAGACGGGCAGACAGACAGACAGACAAAAAATTTACAGATTGCATTTTTGGCATCAGTATCGATCCCTAATCACCCCCTGATAGTTATTTTGTTTATATATTTTATGTGCAGAATTGACCTCTCTACAGATTTATTATAACTTTATAAGTATAGAAGAAGATGAAATTCTTCATCAACACGCCTCGCGTTAGTTTTATTTTGATATCAATTACATTACTACGAATCGTAAAAGCGAATTCGTAACGTAATACTGTAGAAAGTGACACTATCCCACGTTAGAATGTTACATTGTATTTTCGATCTACTCTGTTTTAAACAAGACTTGAAAGCGTGTGAAGAATTCGTGGCATTTTTCGCTAGTTATTGCGTTTAGATTCTATGTTTTTAGCTATTAAAAAGTTTATTAGAAGACTGGAGTAAGAAACGCAATTTGAGTCCGCCTGATGGTGTTACCAAGTTCGAGAAGAAGAAGGTCTTACCACTTCGTCTGTCGTCGTTCTGATGTGGTTACCATACCGGACTGGCACGCAGTGGGTTCCGGTTCGATTCCCGGCCAGACAAGTACCTGAATGATGTTCAAGTTTAGATTATTATTGTTCTGGGCCCAGGTGTTTGTGTATGCGTGTTTGTGTGTGTCAATAGCGTCCACGACACAGGAGAAAATCCTACTGTGGAGCTTTGAGTGTAGATAGCGTTTTTTTTAAGTGATTACTGCATCCTATAGACCACCTGTAAGCAAACTTTACATAGAAAAGGGGTACTATCTGACTTACCATCAGGTAGTGTTGCCCAAATGCAAGAACAAGACGAGACTTAGCCAGTCTTGGTCTTGGTCTTGCGCCAATACACCTGATCTTGGTCTTGGTCTTGCGCTCCCAGTCTTGGTCTTGGTCTTGGTCTTGCAATTACCTATTAGTCTATTACTATTTATTAAAGTTTACTTTAAATCTTAGAAAAACGTATTAGAATTGGAACATTGTGAGCTTGAATTAACATAGCCATAGTAAAGATCAAGCAGATTAATAAATAACTGAAGATTTGATAAGAAATT